>CM050413.1:12349450-12949450 GCA_027564155.1 Gymnocypris eckloni scoliostomus
CAGTCTGGACTTCCACCCCATGGGAGGATACCTGGCGTCTGGCTCTGTGGATAGCAATATTAAGGTGTAAATGCATTTGCCTTGAATTTTGTATAGAAACAAATTGATTCTCTCATTTACTGATATAAATTGATGTATCGTTAAATCGATACATTTTCTTTCTTTATTGTCTAGTTGTGGGATGTGAGAAGGAAAGGATGTGTTTTCATATATAAGGTAAGTGCAAGGCTGATGTGTGTGTGTGTGTGTGTGTGTGTACACGTGTGTGTGTGTGTGTGTGTGTGTGTGTACACACACAATCAGAAGCCAGGCTAATCACCCTTAACGCTCTGTGTCTGAACGCATGATTAATCTGTGGATTAGTGAGGTGCTCTCCATCTATCTTACTCTACTGTTTTGCACAATGGTCTGTGTCTTATTGCAAGATTCAGTCTTTTGTTTATGCACTTTATATTTAAAAGTCTTGAATATTTTTGTTTAAAAGGCATTAATGGCACTTATAAAGAGGTTTTGTTTAATGCACGTTAGGCTATGTTCACACTTGGCGTCTTTTTTGACTAGAAAAAGTTGACGAGCGCTTTTTTTAATGAAAAACAAAGCTGGCAGCGTCTTACAAATAGCAGCCGAGAGCGTCTTTTGTTGCCATAGCAACAGTAGCTTAGCGCTGTGTGCTACAGAAATGTCAAGAAAGAGTAAAAAGTTGGCTCTTGCGTTGGCTTTTGAAGTTAACGGGAAAAAAAATGCCGATTCACAACGACGTATCATACCATATCTTGTGCTCCAAAACTAGTACGATCAGTCTATCTACCGGCACCTTCTCCATTTTTTTTCTTGTTGTTATGGAAATGACAGATCTCGCTACTCGCTTGTCATTGGTCAGCTGTCAAAAAGGCGCTTGACGTAGGGTGTTTTGTTTCAGAAAAGTTGAACTTTTTTCAACTCGAAAAAACGCTCAGAGCTGCAGAAAAAGACGCCGGCGGTGGCGTTTTAAAAAGCACTCAGGACTTTTTTGAAAACACGGTTTACTCCATAGGATTATAATGCAAAACAGACGCCAAGTGTGAACACCGCCTTAGTTTGGAAAGTGTCTCTTATCTGTTACACATGCATGAGCTCTTAATGAATGTGTTGATGGCCTTGTTTATGTAGGTAATGTGAATGTGTCTCTTGGCAGGGTCACACTCAGGCTGTGCGCTGTCTAGCCTTCAGTCCTGATGGGAAATGGCTTGCTTCAGCCAGTGATGACAGCACAGTAAAGGTGGGAACTGTGCTTTCCATCTCACTTTTGGAAATGATCTTGCCTGGATGAATGAAGAGGGCTTTTTTTTTAATGTGTATGCATATTCTGCTCCCCATCTAGCTGTGGGATCTGATAGCCGGCAAGATGATCACTGAATTCACATCACACACATCAGCAGTCAGTTCTGTGCACTTCCACCCCAATGAGTACCTGCTCGCCTCTGGGAGTGCAGATCGGTACTAAGTGTTTTTGTGTGTGAGGTTGTGTTTGTCCATCTCTAAATACTGCGGCTTAAATTAAATGTGTTCAGTGCAGCTTTTGGCAATTTTTGTTATCTCTGGCCCCTCTTTATGTGTTTTGTATATTTGCTGCAGGACTGTTAAGCTGTGGGACCTGGAAAAATTCAACATTATTGGCTCGTCAGAGGGCGAGACGGGAGTTGTGAGGTGGTTAACTGTTTTCCAGTCTGGATATGTTTGGTTTTCTGTTTGACCCCTAGCTGAATACTTTGCCTTTTCCCCTTATTTGCAGGAGTATATTGTTTAATCCTGATGGTAGCTGCTTGTACAGCGGCTCTGAAAACACACTACGAGTGTATGGCTGGGAGCCTGACCGCTGCTTTGACGTAGTGCATGTAGGCTGGGGCAAAGTATCTGACCTGGCCATCAGCAACAACCAAATGGTTTGTACTTTTATACATTATCTTTTTGTCATTTTGGGATGACGAGTGGGAACTGTACTATTTTGTGAGCTTGCTTTCCGCTTGCCTTCTGGGATGATTATATGAACCTGTTTGGTGGGAGAGGTCCGTCGTGACCATTTCCACTCTGATCTCTGAAGACGTGCACAGGGGCCATCTGACCAGAAACGCTTTGAGAAACTCTTTTGGAGGAAAGCTTGAAAAGGCATTTTAACTGTTTCTATCTGTCATGTGTCTCTTGAATAGATTGCGGTGTCCTACAGTCAAAATAATGTGAGCTGGTACATTGTTGATCTCAATCGAGTGAAGAAGTCAGGATCTGTGATCCAAGGGCTGGTTGAGGACAAGCCGATCCCAGCTCCCACATCTGCAATGGGAACAACACTAAGGCGGAATTACGAGCGACCCACTACATCCTGCACTGGACAGGAGTAAGATTTTCTTTTTGTGTTTGTCTGATGTATGTGACATTCACTCATGTAGACCTTGGAATATCACTTCTGGAAAAGAAAGTCAGCATGCTGTTTTTATGCTCGATGTTGCTTAAACAGGGCATGGCATTCAAAGGGTTCCCAGGGAGTGCATGAACCTAGAAAATGTTTACCTTGAATGCATTTGCTTTAATATATAAATTAAAAGCTTAAAATCTAAATTATGTGCTTTTTAAAAATGCATTAAATTAATCCGTGACCGGAAAGGCTTTTACATTGTTACAAAAAAAATTATATTTCACAAATGCTGCTCTTTGGAACTCTATTCAAAGGATATTGGAAACAAATACATGTCTTTTGTGAGCATAAGAGACTTCTTTTTAAGTAGTTCAAAAATATTGCAGAACTGAAACTTGAATAGTATCTATATCTTCACATATAACAATGCAAAAAAAAGAGCTTAGGAGTAGGGGATGTCTGATATTTTCAGAAGCATTTACGGATGCTGATCTTCTGTGCTTGTGTAGGATGAAGCAGAGATCAGAGGCTGATCGCCGGAGTCCAGAAGGAGAGAGGAGAAGTCCCAGCAGTGAGGATGAGAAAGAAGACAAAGAGAGCAGTGCAGAAATCACCAACCCAGAATATTATAAAGAGATCTTTCAGCCGCACAGTGTCATCTGTGAGTTTTAGATGCACAAAATACAATAGGTTAAGCAATTTTCACACATGCTGCTTCACATGCCATGGTTTATAATCTAATTCTCTTTTGTTTCTGGGTCATTGCTGTTCTACTTTTCCATGCAGCTCGTACACCACCTAAAAGAACTGAACCCTTCACAGCTCCCCTAGACCACTCTTTCTCAGAGAGTGTACTAGAGAAACCTGGCCCGGCAGTTAAGATTGTAACTCCAGTAATAGACAGGGTAGGTTTTCTATTTCGTAAAAGTCTCTTGATAAAGTAGTAACTGTAAGTTGTAATTTATGATGACTATGTATTTTCAGGCAGGACAGTTGAAAGGTCCCATTACCTCCTCTACTCCCGTTCAAAGAGTTGAACCAACTGTGATCGCTGCTGCTCCCCGTCCAGTAGCTGTAGTGACCACATCAGTGACCTCTCCCTCTCGTCATGTGGTTACGACCACTAGACCTAAACCTTCTACAGGAATCATCCTCTCGACACGTAACGAGCCAATTGGCCTCAGTGCAGGGGAGTTCCTTTCTGTGAGTTCAATAGATGTTTAATGTTACTGTCTAGCTCTATTGTTCCCTTCACTTTTGTATAATGCGGTGTTCATGTCGTGTCTGAATTGCTATAGTTATTAGAGGCTGCTGGAGCGGTTCATGTCCTTTTGATAATTTTCTGTTTCTATGGTAATGTTCATAACCCTAAATGGATCCATGATTGGCTTTGTTGATAAAGCCAAATATTTAACTCCCAATTCGTCTCAAAATACTAAAGAACAAAGTGTTATGCTGTGCGTGTTTGTTGTTATAGCCAGAGTCAGCTGTCACCAGTCCAGGGTGCTATTCAGTTGAGGTGCTTTCGCACCAGAGGAACCTTTTCATAGTTCCTAGAACTATCGGCAGTAGTTCCCGCTTTTTGGCATGTTCGCACCACAAGAATTAAGAATGTAGTTCTGGGAACTAAATTAACTCTTAGTTCAGATTAGGGCCTAAAACGGTTCTATAGGAACTACCAGTGATGTAAGTATACGGTCTACACTGTCCTTTATTTGGAAAGGACCGTGTAGAGTAGACCGAAAAGCATTGGGTGAAGAGAGAGGGGAGCGGGATTGGCAAAGGACCACGAGCCGGGATTCGAACTCTGGTTGCAGTGAGCACAGTTGCGCTGTGTCGGTGCACTAACCGCGAGGCTATTGGCGCCGACCTATCTGCCATTTTTTAAAAGCAGTGTAAAAATATTTACTCCACAAACATAGAAAACTGTGATAGCTGCATATTGTTTTCTCAGCATCTATATATTCTGCAATTTGTCATAGGAGATTTAGTCAGATTTTCATGCTCTTTCAATCACATAAATTATGCGTAAATTCTCCATTCTCACGAAACACACAACAAAAACAACTCTGGTCACTACGTTCTCCATTCAATGTTGTTGATGTTTGTAAATGCTGCGAATAAAAACGTCAGCGGCGGCCGTGTCAGAGTTCCTGCTACATGTGTGAATGTAATCAGGAAAACAGCCCGAGGAAGAAATTGGTTTTCTAGGAACCACTATGCTGGCTAGTTCCTAGAACTATGCGGTGCAAAAGCACCTTTATTTACCCCTAAAGAGTCCATGTTAATACTTTAAGGGATCATAATACTTGAAATGCACATTGATACCTTTTTAAAAGGGCACTTGTACCAGTATGTAAAATGCTGAGTGATTCTGAGTAATGTCTGTTTTAACAGCATGCACGAAATGCCAAAGCCGGCGTGATGGGAGATGATGAGGCATTAGTACAGATCCGGAAAGGCCATGACACCATGTGTGTTATGCTGACCAGTCGATATAAAAACCTGGACACCGTACGCTCCGTCTGGGCCAGTGGTGATGTCAAGGTAAGTGCAACAGCACTCAAGCTGATGAGCTTTGATAAATTGTGGGACAGACAGATTGTAATGCGAGATCGGTTACTGGGGGATGGATACGTTTACTGCTACACATTGAAAATGTATTTCTAATGTAATCTAGTAAATGCTGTAATGGGCTATTGAAAGCAGCAGTGTTTGCATTTCCCTTCATGTTGCCCAGACTTCCCTGGATTCAGCGGTGTCTATGAATGATCTTTCTATTGTGGTGGATATCCTCAACATAATCAACCTCAAACCGTAAGCATCCACACACTTTATCACGCACTTATCCTGTCCCACCATCATTTTAGCAGAAGTTATAATAAAATAAGTTATTCTTTTTCAGATCACTGTGGAAATTGGACCTCTGCACGTCCGTCTTGCTACAGATTGAGGAATTGCTGCAGAGCAAATATGAAAGGTGACTTATCCCTAAACACAATGCACGATTTTTGGCTGTCCCAGACGAAAGATTGGCATCATGAAACAATTGTGGCCAATCAGAAATCGCCGCAATTGCTTCACAATGCTAGTCTTTCGTCTGGGACCGCTGAAAATCGTGCAGTGTATCCTGGGCTTTATTAATGGTTATGACCGGTCATTATTACTATAGTAATAATATTCTCTAAAGTAGGGCTGGGTGATAAAACCAATAACGTTAATTATCGCTATATAATTAACTCTCTCCGGCGTGCAGCATTCGGCTATGGAAAAAATAAATAGACCTACATAACTTTTTTTTTTAAATATATATCACGTTCGAGTTCACGCGTTTGCCTACCAATGGTATGAGAGGAACACTGCTTTCACTCTCAACCAAATTAACGTTATTAGCCAATCAATTGTTTTTGCTCTAATAAACCCGAGGCACGCATAATAGTATCCAAAGCCGCAGCCCTGATGAATGGAGAAGAAGCCTGGGTCTCGAGCACGATGCGCTGAAAAAGCTGCAAGACACAATGGTCAAGGATATCACTCTAGTCTAGCGCTAGGGGTGTAATGATTCATCGATATGGATTGATATATCGATTCGATGCCATGCGTAAAATATCGATATCTGTAGTATAAAAAGGTCACCTTTATTTTGGCACTGTCAACATTTTCACATAATGTCCGTCTATGTATTACCACCAACGTGTGCATTCTCGATCAATCTCACGTGTCAGGCAGGACTCGATATAAGGACTGCCTGAAGGCACGAGGCGAGCATAAAAGATGCTCGGGATTGTTGGAGTAACAGTCGCGTGCTGTGTGAAAAGTTTCCCGCTCACACATCTAAAGTGCACGCACACAGATAGACGCGTCAACTCTGCGCGAATACTGAATTGAGCTCTCCTCTGCTTTTTTTGAGTATGGATGAATAAATACTGACAAAACTACATCAAAATGCATGTTTTGGCTAATATCCTTGTTAAGAAAAGCATATGTCTTAATGTAATCAGTGGAGAAATAAGGCATGTGTATCAGTATATTAAATCTGTGCTTTCATTCTTAAAGTGAAAGAAAAATAATAATAAATATAATGCTGTCAAAGAAAATATGAGTGCTCACTGCTTCCGCCTAAATAACCTTTGTAACATCAAAAAGTATTCATTTACAGGCTATTTAATTTATACAGTGAAGATTATGCAGTTATTTTACATTTGATTATTACATTTCTGTAGCGTACCTGAAAATATATTTTAGACTGAGCTGAAAAACCTCAAAAGCACTGTTTATTGAACTCGTCTCTTCTATTGTATTTATTTTCTGCTATTGCTTGTAATTTGGTTATCTGTAGAAAAGATGTTTAGCACTGAGCCCATAGCAGCATTTTTAGATTTATGTTCAAGTTATATTTTTGGTTGCATTTGAGTTAATAAAAATGTAGATGGTTGTTTAAAATAGGTATATAATATTGATATATCGATCGATATACTCCTGAATCGAATCATATCTTATAATATTTTGAAGAATCAGCAAATATTGTATCGCTGGGTATGAGAATCGATATCGAACCGAATCGTGGCGAACCATCCGATTTACACCCCTATCTAGCGCTTATTTACATAGGAAAGATATTTAAAAAGCAGCAGAGCTTTTTAAACCGCTATAATCACGTCATCTCCATGAAAGCGATATGATTGTCAGAACGAATTTTAAAAGGTACTGTTCACATGTGATCTCTTAATGGTTACTTACCGGTAATTAAGTAAAGACTGTATGTGTGAAAGGCGCTAAACTCTTCCTCTGCATATGCTGTGAATCATCTGGGAAAACAGTGTGCATTATCTCACTAGATTTGTAACGTAAATCATTCATAAACCAATGCCAACTCAGGATAATACATCATCATGTTTCTATATGGGATTTAATGTACATTGCGAGTTTTCAAAATAAAAGTTTAAATCCTTGCTCTGCGTTTGCATGTGAAATGAAATGATTTAAACGTTGTTGAATCACGCTGTAAAGTGAAACCACACCAGGCCGTTGGCGCCCTCTGCTGGTAGGCTATTTGTTATAATACATAATGTAGGCCTACTTACGTTGGTTATGTTCATATTATAAGCATATTGGTGTGGTTCAATAAAACCATGTAATTACTTGGTTTTGGTACTTTTAAGGCAATTATTATTGCCTATTTGTTAGTTTGTATGTAAATATAGTCATATTAAAGCCTTGTTTTCAATTGGGTCTATTTGTATTACTAAAAAATTATCAAAATAATCAGTAGATTACTTGATTAACAAAGTAATCGTTAGTTACAGCCCTAGATTAGTTAAAACATTTAAAAATACAACTGCATTTTTTTTTAAGACAAATATTCTGTAATTGAAAGTTTCTTTAAAATAGCATTGTAATATCTTGAACCAGGTTTCTGTATTTTGTCTCATCTCGGAGCTAAGTGCATTGTCACACCCCTAGTGTCGATAAGCGGTGATATAGCTATAGATATATTTCCAAGTGTATGATATAGCTTTCATTCTTCAGGTCAATCATAAGGAAAGTTTTAACTTTGCCATAGACTCATTTCAAATGTTAAAGTTGCCACAGTCATTGCATTCTTTGCATGTGCTGCACTTTTATTTGTATCAATTTGTTGTATTAGTTTATTAATTAGAATTTGAAAGATAATAATGATGTTGTTTGATAAGTGAGCGCTCTGTTTTTAGTCCTTGAAAACCAAAAAGTAGTTATTGAAGTCCTGGAATTTAATCTCACATTATCTGTACGAACTACGAACCCTGATTAAGTTTCCAGTCCTTGGAGCATTTAATATTTTGTTGTCATTAACTGAACTGTAGTAAACTGTCTTTGTATATTGTAATATACAAAAATTTTGATGGAGTGTGATGCGTTTTAACATCTTAAGGACCATAGATTTTTATATCTATAAATAGTTTTTATATACATATATTGACAGTACATTTATGGAAATAAACAGTGCAAGGTTTTGAGATGGCCTGTACAAATGCATTGATCAAGTTACACATTCTCCTGTCCTTCTACAGCTATGTTCAGACTGGTTGTATGTCGTTAAAACTGATTCTGAAGCGGTTTTGGCCATTAATCTCAGACACGTTGACTGCTCCTCCATCAGTAGGAGTGGACATTACTCGAGAGGAGAGGTTAGTACCTAACAAATACCCGTGTGTGCGTTTATAAATAGCCTGAGTCTCTGTGCTAGTGTACATTCCTTGAATACAGCTGTTTATTTAAACGAGAACTTAAACCATGCATTAAATGTGTGCTGGCTGATCTACTGGTGACCCTCAGTTTAGTCAAATTTTAGTTACATTGTTTGCCATGTGCAGAGTAGGTTTAAGTAAAATGTTAATGTAAAATTTTGTCTTTTAACGAGCAAATAGATGTAGATTAAGCAGATTTAAAAAAATCATAGGACTTGAATATTTATGGGACTATTGTATGGTGTTTTTCAGGCATCAGAAATGTAAAGCGTGCTATAAGCAGCTGAAGAAACTCAGCAATGTAGTGAAGAACCGGGCAGAGCTGGTTGGTCGTCATGGCAGCACTTTTAAAGAGCTACAACTTCTTATGGCCCCATTGGACTACTGACACACACGCACGTGTGCGCACACACTCCTCAATCTCCAAACACGAAACTCAGTCAAAGAGCCCATAATGAGGCAAAGTACTGAGCTTCATGACTGAACTTGAATGGACTTTCACTTGGCACTTAAGTATGTGTGCTCACGCAAGCACACTTTGGAGTGAAGTATTTATGTAAGCTTCTGGTGGTTATTTTTCTAGTGGCTAAATTTTTGTATTTTTCATTTCTTTGAAACGCACTACTTGTTTTTGTAAACACTTGTCAACAATAAAGGAGAACTTTCAATTTAAAGAAATTAATCAAAAATATGTAGTTTAGTGACAATTTTTTATTTATTTATTATTAATTCAAAGATTTACCATGTGATGTCAATCTCTTATAACTGCAAAAACGACGGTGTAAATGTGTGGTCCAATTTCATGGGTGAAAACCAGTCTTTTAAATAGGAATTCATGTGATTCAAGACAGTGGCGGTTCTACACTGAATTACTCTCTGGGCGAGCCCCACCCCACCCATCCGAGAAAAACAAACAAACTTCCGCACAAACAGCCATGTTTTACTATAACAATATAAGTGTAAGACAAGCTTATATTTCTCAATTGCACAAATCCTTCAACAGAACATTTGAAAAACACAATTCTGCACAAAACAGTATAAGTTATCAGAACTTGAATAAATGTACTCTATATACATTAAAGTGGCAAAAATATGTACACTCAGGATGTAACAAGAGCAGAGAACAACAATATAAAATATTAAGAATAATATACAAATCAAATATAGAATACATATTCTAAATAGCACAAATCCTTCATCACACTAAAGAAAATCTAATTATTGCACTAAGAACAGAAAACCCAAACTAAAACCAGACCGTTCGGGCCTTCCTTGATGCAAAATCATCAATGTCATCATACGAAATCTGCTCCCCAATTGAGTGATTGATACTGATTATAGCAAGGCCAGTGAGCCGTTCCTGAGACATGGTTGACCTCAGGTACGATTTGATCAACTTTAGTTTTGAAAAGCTCCTCTCTGAGCCACAGGGACTGGCAGAGTAAGTGCATTCCTGAGAGCAGTCCAAAAGTTGGGGTAGATCTCCGATAGATCCTTATCATGCATAAAAAAGATAAGCTCAAGGAGGCTCATGGTTTTTGATGGCAGGTGAGGGAAGTTCTTGATTTCCTGCACAAGCTCTCTACTGTCCAAATCAGAGTGCCCTTCAAAGTGCAGTGTGGTGCCTAGTGCAGTCTTCAAAAGGAATTCCCAACTCAAGTCTCGTCAGGATCAAGGATGCCAAGTGTTGGCCTGTGGACTCCTCTGCCTCCAAAAATCCAGTATAATGTTCCCTGATATGGGGCTTCTCCATCAGTGACACCACTCTAATGACCACTGACAACTGTTCTGTGTGGCTTATATCTGGGGTGCAGTCCACAATTATTGAGAAAACTTTGCCGGCTTGATGGCATCCACTATAGCAGATATGATTTTGCTGCTCAACAAATCAATCAGCTCATTCTGCACATGATGGCCTAGGTAGCTGTTGTGACTTGCTGTTCCTCTTTAGACACGGTTAAGGTGATCTTTCATTATGGGATCAAACCAGGCCATAAGTTCGACCTCTTTGAGAAAATTCCCATTTGATGGTGTGAACGGTGTTTCTGTGTGTCCCCTTAGAGCCAAATTTCGAACTTCCAGTGACTGAGAGACGTGTCACCACTACTCTCCATCGCACTCTCTCAGCCTCCAGAAGTGCCACCTGCTGCTTATCAATAGTTTCCCCACTTCTTAACCTCACTGTCAGTTCCTTCCATGCTTTCATGCAATTGAGGTGTTCTGGACTGTTTTCATGTGATGTGAGTGCTCGCATGTTTCCAATTTGCCATTCCTGAACTTGTTAAATGAATGTTCCTCTTGGAAAACAATTTGCAGCAGAAGTAAAAGAGGCTGTTGTTCTTCATGGAATACTTCAGCCAACTTCTTGCAATCTATTCACCACTAACTAATGTCTTCTTGAAATATTGGTGGTGGCAACTTCTTCCATCACTCTCATTCCTACGGAAAACAAAGTCAGGTGGCAAACTACTTGGTGCTCTGCAAACCAACTCAGTCCGAATCCTGTCAGTCAGAGGTGAGGGCCAGTTGGCAGGGTCAGTTGATAGAGGCTCATAACACATAGACCTACTCAGAAATTATCACAAATATTAAAATTACATTAAATTGCAGTTGTCTTGTAGCCTAGGCATACCCCCTCTACACAAATACACACACACACACACACAGTCTTCATCCTCAATATCAGATATTTGTGGAGACATATGAGTAGCTGAGGACATAGATGGTATCTCATCCTGAAGTGTAAGACCATTCCAGCAGAGTCCTGTGTAGTGGGGGAGGTGGGTGGCTCATCCTGACCAGTGGCAGAGGATGCTCCAAAATATTTTAGAAGTACCCCTGAAATTGACATCAAAAGACTGTAGGCTACAATATAACTCTTATGAATTGCAAATTTAAATAAACATGCCCTTACATGCTAAATGTCTGTCATGACTCGTTAGACACTATATTAATGTAATCTAAGGGAGGAACAATTAGCTCCTTGGTTACTGCCTCGAATTATATGCTTTTTTTATATGCACTTAATAGAGTTATAGCAAATGGCAAATGTTCGTCTTTGAAACTACCTACACATATGTAATTACAGGGCCCAACATTAACCCAAATTATGTAAATAAAAAATAACTGTACTTATTATTATAGTTTTGTTGCAAAGCACAATCTTATGGTGAAATTAGATCTCGTGTTTGTTGAGTTAAGACCGAATTATTGTTGTATAAGCATAGCAAGAAAGCTAACAAACGTAAGAGTTAACGTTATACCACCAATTAACATTAGCCCTTCATTGATGACATGGATACCGTAATCATACAGAGAGAACGTATTTGCATACCTTTTATATTTTCTCCTCTTCTTTTCTTCTTTTCCTAAATTGGGCACCTGATGGCTTTGACCTTTTTCTCTCCATCGCTGTTTATTTGGCACTCAACAATCAAGATTTCCCATCCCCAACACTGTCACTCACAACCAGAAGTCAAGACTAAACCAATTCACCTCCACATAATCGTTTTGTATTATTTTTTATTAGCCATTTCACACAATTCAGAAAAAAAACGTGCAAATTATAGGCCTGTGTTTTAATATTATGAATGAAATGTGTTATTTGGAAGAAAGTCAAGGTGGGACTGACTTAAGCCCACTAAGTTGACCCCCTTGTCCGCTCCATTTGGGAGAGGTGAACTGTCCCCCGCGGCCGTGCCCCCCTCCCCTTTCCACTTCTCACAGACCTATGCACGCCATCTTCTCAGCAAGCAGGGATGCCTATTTGCCAATTCCCCACACAGTTATATGATAGATAATAGAAAACCGCTTAGCAGCGCAGATTTTTTTTCTTTTTCAAGTGCTTGTGCCGCCCCCACTTGTCATGAAAAATAACCGCCCCGGGCTTCTGCCCGGTTCGCCCATGCCAAAAACCGCCACTGGATCAAGAGTTGTGAGGACAAAAGTTATCTAAGCAGATCTTGCTCTTTTTCAAATTTGTCACATTGACCAACTGAAAATTGCTCGGTCCGAAACTGACTTCTGTTTAAGTGGTGCTTCATGTATTACTGCATTGTTTAAATATTTAAGGTATTTGCATGAACACTGCAATAAATGCAACGCATTTCCACACGCAACCACATACTGTATTATTAGTAAGAACACAATGAAGAAGTCATGAATAACTGCAAGGTGTCAGAGACTCAAATTTATTTGTGCCTTTTTTAAACCAATTGTAAATTCCTTGCATGCTACTGTGAAAACTAAGTAAAGCCTTTCAGATTATTAAAGTTGCAGACATTTGAGATCATGCTTGTAAAACTAAATACAGCCTAAGCAAAGAAATCTGATTTAAAGCAAATGTGTATTATACACTGAACAAAATTATAAATGCAACACTTTTTTTGCCCCCATTTTTCATGAGCTGAACTCAAAGATCTAAAACTTTTTCTATGTACACAAAAGGCCTATTTCTCTCAAATATTGTTCACAAATCTGTCTAAATCTATGTTAGTGAGCACTTCTCCTTTGCCGAGATTATCCATCCACCTCACAGGTGTGGCATATCAAGAAGCTGATTAGCTGGCCACAATAAAAGGCCACTCTAAAATGTGCAGTTTTATCACACAGCACAATGCCACAGATGTCGCAAGTTTTAAAGGAGTGTGCAATTTGCATGCTGACTGCAGGGATGTTCACCAGAGCTGTTGCCGTGAATTGAATGTTCATTTCTCTACCATAAGCCGTCTCCAAAGGCGTTTCAGAGAATTAGGCAGTACAATCCAGCGGTCTCACAACCACAGACCATGTGTAACCACACCAGCCCAGGACCTCCACATCCAGCATCTTCACCTCCAAGTTCGTCTGAAACCAGCCACCCGGACAGCTGCTGCAACAATCGGTTTGCATAACCAAAGAGTTTCTGCACAAACTGTCAGAAACCGCCTCAGGGAAGCTCATCTGCATGCTCATCGTCCTCATCGGGTCTCGACCTGACTGCAGGTCGTCGTTGGAATCGACTTGAGTGGGCAAATGCTCACATTCGATGGCGTCTGGCACTTTGGAGAGGTGTTCTCTTCACGGATGAATCCTGGTTTTCACTGTACAGGGCAGATGGCAGAGAGCGTGTATGGCGTTGTGTGGGTGAGCGTTTTGCTGATGTCAACGTTGTGGATCGAGTGGCCCATGGTGGCGGTGAGGTTATGGTATGGGCAGGTGTATGTTATGGACAATAATAATAATTTGTTACATTTATATAGCACTTTTCTGGGTACTCAAATTGCTTTTACATAGAAGGGGGAATCTCCTCAACCACCACCAGTGTGCAGCATCCACCTGGATGATGATGCGACGGCAGCCATAGTGCGCCAGAACGCCAACCACACACCAGCTTACTGGTGGAGAGGTGACCGAGTGTTGAAGCCAATCAGTGTATGGGGATGATTAGGAGGCCATGATGGTCAGAGGCCAATCGGAAAATTTTGGCCAGGATGCCGGAGTAATACCCCTACTCTTTTTCGAAGGACATCCTGAGATTTTTAATGACCACAGAGCGTCAGGACCTCGGTTTAACGTCTCATCCAAAGGACGTGTGACAATAAACACGGGTGCATTTTGAATGCACAGAGATACCGTGACGAGAGCCTGAGGCCCATTGTTGTGCCATTCATTCATGAACATTCCTCATGTTGCTGCATGATAATGCACGGCCCCATGTTGCAAGGATCTGTACACAATCCATGGAAGCTGAAAACATCCCAGTTCTTGTATGGCCAGCATACTCACCAGACATGTTACCCATTGAGCATGTTTGGGATGCTCTGGATCGGCGTGATACGACAGCGGGTTCCAGTTCCTGTCAATATCCAGCAACTTCGCACAGCCATTGAAGAGGAGTGGACAAACATTCTACAGGCCACAATCAACAACCTGATCAACTCCATGCGAAGGAGGTGTGTTGCACTGCGTGAGGCAAATGGTGGTCACACCAGATACTGACTGGTTTTCGCCCCTCCCCCAGACACCCCCATAACCCCCCAATTGGGGCTAGCCTAATGTACACCTGTGCAATAATCATGCTGTCTAATCAGCATCTTGATATGCCACACCTGTGAGGTGGATGGATTATCTCCGCAAAGAAGTGCTCACTAACACAGATTTAGACAGATTTGTGAACAATTGTTTAGAGAAATTAGCCTTTTGTGTACATTAAAAAGAGTTCAGCTCATGAAAAATGGGGGCAAAAACAAAAGTGTTGCATTTAGAATTTTGTTCAGTGTAGTTGTGTGTAATTTTAGAGGTCCCTACACTCAAAGAGAATTTGCTGTCATAATTAGGGGATTACAGTGGTTTTGAAACTCATTTTTAAGGTTAAAAGTAACTTAAAGTTGGTTTAATGTTTTCAATCCATTATATAATATTTATTTATTGTAAAGAGTCTAAAATGTTCAGCTGTGTAAATGAGAACAACCTACTAACGCTACATTTATTCAGCACATTTGTGTGGAAGGATATTAGCAAAGACAATCTATGATACTAACTTTGGGGTTTAAAAAAGAATGCAGAAACAGTCCCATTTGCCTTAAGATAGAAAACAAGTGCTAAATACATCTAGGCATATTGCGTAATCCGAGACAGCCTTCCGAAACACCAAAGTTTGAAGTAAAGCACAAAGGTGCTTGTAAATAATTCAGTTTCATATTAATTTGATATAATCCTGTTCTGTGATGAATGTTTTATGTGCAGAGACCTTTGCTTGGTCAACAGAGAAAATATTTTTTTGAGCTTCATAATAAAAATGCAGAGTCAATGTTTTAGTGCAGACAGTTGTTCATGTAATTTTTTTTAAAACTCATACACCTTTTATGGTCATTACACATAAGCTTCATAATACAGACATGGGTAGAAAAATATACCACAACATTCCTCTGTAAGCATAACATAATCTCCATCTGCAATTAACAATAATATATATTTTGTCCAAACTTAAGACTTGTAACATCACCTGTAAAAGCCTAAAGCATCGCTATGTTCTACATTCTGGAGAGAATAGACTTAAATGTCTCTATGTACAAGGTGTAATGGTTGCTTAAGATATCACATATGTCTACAATACAATAAAGCATCTCGCGGTAATATACAATTCCAGCATTATGAAAAACTGACTCTCGGAGAGAACTCAGAACACTTAAATGGCATCACTTTGGCACTTTTACAGCAATGAATTATCTATAGAGAGGAATGAATATATAAACAATGACATCATTCTTATATCATCCCATTTGTATTGACACCTCAACATTCAAGCAATCAAGCATTTCAGCGTATATTGCAGTGCATTAAAATAATGTGCTTGGGAAGCCATTTACATGAAGGGTGATAATGGGTTTGGGTTTTGCCCTATGTGGGTCTCTTCGGTGTACTTGCATCCAGTAAACCGTCTTTGAAAAGCAGCAGAAAAACAAATAATTTTCCTCTATAAAGAGCATTTAGCTTTATTACATTACCATAGATCCACCACCTTCCTGTCCTTTTTTTTAAAAGTATTTTTTTTATTTATAAAAAAAATAAAAATGATTCATAAGTATATTAAACAAATTCTTAGGTCCAATGACATTAGAAAAATGTTTTCATTTTTGTTCATTATTATTTTATGTAACTCGGATTTATATTTGAGTAGTTCATAAATAATTTCCTTGTTTATTTACTTGCTTCATATATTGCAACATTAAAGAACATAAAATAGTTTTACTACTTACTGTTGTAAAACCTTGTTAATCCTAGCATTTGGTCTTTTAAGCGAATTTCCTTGAACATATTGATGACAGATTGGAAGAAAAAAGTACGCAAGTTGCCGTAATACCATTATAAAACACCACTTAAGAAGATGCTGGAGTAATAGAAGGGAAATGTCTATCTTCACCAAAACCATTTATCTCTTAAAATTCCCATGCGCCTGCTCTGATGCATCAACATGCAATACCTGCATGCATTGAAATAAATCCATCCATCCATCCATCCTTCAATGTCCTCTGCTTGATAACAACTATTGATTAATGTTGCATGTTGCTTTAGTTGAAATCACTGCAGGTGACAAATAACGAGGCATCACAAAACGAATGAACCTTTTGTCTATTCAAGCTATACGTTTTTACAGACATGGGCCTAAAATGTTCACTATTATGTTTTTAGGTTGATTAATAGGTTACATGACGTGTGTGAACTCTGCACTTGTATCTACATTTTTAATAGTCTAATGCCTGTACAGAGGAGATATCGAGTAATAACATCAAGCTTTCTAAGACCCTCCATAAAAATAGACAGAAATTTCCATAGCCTCACAATATTCAAGTAAACGTATGAGCTAATATCTCATAGAACTTATATGCTAATGCTCTTTACATTTCTTAAAAAAATACTAAAAAGACCATTCAAAATGAAACCTAAAAAGGTGCTTGTATATGTACGCTGGGGCTAGTTTTGACTTATGGAAGATTAATTGTTCAGTTTTGGAAACTGCAACCTAGCACATCCCCTAATTTGATGGATGCGTTTCATCTCCATATCATACATCCAAGCAGATACAAGTCCTGACTACTAGGGGTGGCACGGTACATGTATTCGTCCTGAACCGTCACGGTACTACGGTTCGGTACATTAGGCCTTGCGACTAATACAGGCAATTCACCCGCTATCCAGAAGGGGGCGCCCAAAGTAATACAACGCTGTTTGATAAACGCCAGCAGAAGAACAGCGAATGCAGAGAGTTACGAGCTTGAAAACAAAGCCCCCTGGACAGTGACCATGTGCTGATTCTGAACGCGTCTCTCACATGGACTGACAAAGGAGCATACTTTAAAGGCTTGAGCACTCAACTGTTTACAAAATGGAGCTTTGTGCTCATGTATCCTATTTCTCTCATTCGGCACAAATCCAGATATTCCATAATATTTCCTTGTTTGCAATGTAAATTATCTGAATGCTAAACTATTATTTATTATGTAAATTAAAGGCTTTGTAAGTTAATTCAGTTGCGTTCCAACGGTGACACAGAGTCGGGTGCGCTAATGTTTGTATTTTATTTTGATAAAGTAGCTTACCAACTTTAGCAATGCTGGAACTGATGTGTTTTGTATGGGTAAGGAAACGTGATCATGTTTGTAACATTTTGTAATAATTTTGAATGTTAAATGTTCTATATATATATATATATATATACAATTAATAATAAAAAAAGTGTGTGTGTGTGTGTGTGTGTGTGTGTGTGTGTGTGCTCCAGTGCGATCATTTCAACTTAAATAAGCAGAATCAACTTTAAACCCTTATTGTCTTATTAATAATCACTGGATAAAGGTCTGCTTTTATTTGTGTACACTCAGATCTACAAAACAGATTTCATATATAATATAACATAATGTAATAATAGTATTAGTATCAATAATTAGTATCTTCACATCTAGGTGGACTTTTTTTTGTTTGAATTTGCACTACTGTCTGTTCAAAATAAATTAAAAGAAACCGAGCATAGTAGATTAATTTTTTTCCCCTGTTGTACCGAAATTGTATCAAACCGTGACCCCCGAACCGAGGTACGTACCGAACCGTAACATCTGTGTACCGTGCCACTCCTACTGACTACAGTAACAGTCAAATTAATTTGGCTCTGTTAAGTCAAAACACCTTGGATATGCTAAAAGAGTGCCAATTTCTCCCAGGCAGCGGGAATGTGCAGAAATCGGCTTATATATGAACATTCTTTTGAAAAAAAAAAAGTGATAAGGGACTGAATTAGCATGTGCATATAGGCAGGCTGGCCTTCTTTGGGGTGGGACTATATGGCTGACTCCATGTTCTCGCTCCAGGCATGGTCATCGAGGTTGTAAATGAACTTGGTGCGGCTGGAAGGGTTCTGCACAATGTCCTTGCCCAGATTGTCCAGGGTGAGGTTGGAGGCGAACAGCTGGCTTGGGGTCAGGTAGTCCTCACAGTTCTTAATGTACCTGGAGTAGTTCTGACGCAGACACTGCCAGGTGACGGCATAGAGAATGAAGGCGCTGGATTTGAGAACGATGGCGATGCTGACGTAAAGGTAACGGTAGGTTATGTTGTCGTAAAGCATGCAGGCCCCTTTAATGCCGCATACAGAGCTCCATAGTAGGCAGGTTGAGTCAATCCCAATACCAAAAATCAGAGGTGGAGGAACGAAACCTGGAACGTGGAAAACATGGCACAGTGTGACTATACTGTACTTGTTTTTAATACTTATTTCTACTGTTCTTATTTCTTTCTATTCGAAGAATCCTTATGAAATGTATCACAGTTTCCACCAAAATATTAATCACCAATATTTTTCAACACTGAAAATAAAAATTTCTAGAGCACCAAATCATATTAGAATGGTTTCTGAAGCAGCATATGACACTGAATACTATAGGAATGGTTGCTGAAAATTCAGCTTATTTTAATTCTAAATATTTTAAAATAAAAGTTAACTACTTATTGCAAGTGATCAAATCAGATTTGTGTATCCAAACAACCAATCTTATCTGCATGGTTACTTTCCCAGACAGCAACCAGTGTTGGCCCACATCTGGCCAGCATGGATTTCACACGGGCCAGATGTGGGCCAAATCTGGGCCAACACTATGTTGCTGTCTGGGTTGGTAGTATAGAGGGAATTTCACACTGCGCTAATCAGCCAATCAGAAATTGAGCAGCGAGGACTCATGTCACGTTAGTAACAGGAAACGTGCATTGTGTAAACTGCAGCCGGTGAGAAGAAATATAAAAAGACGGAATTGGAGTGAATAGGAGAATAATATTATTCTTACACCACTGTACAAGTAAACACTAACGTTAGTCTCTCCAGGCTTAAAATAAATTCAAATAAATATTCACATATTTTGCTCCTTGTTTTGTTTCTTTTGTACTTGTTGGTTTTCTTGCCTTTGTGCGTCTCATGTCTCATTCACATGTCGCATCTAAATACGCATTTAAAGCATTAAGGGCGCAGCTTTCTACTTCTTTACAAAGCGCTTTGTAGATTGCACTCCCATTGCGTTTGCCGTTGCTAAGCAACCATGACCTGCGCTTTTCATGAAGACGCAGAAGTTTCAGCAAAGGATAAATTGATTTCTAGCACTAAATCGCTAGACTACTAAATTTATTTAAAAATGGCTAGCTTGAAGCGGGCCAAACATGTATTGAGGCTGGAAATCCGGGCAGGAGTCAGATGGGCCTGCATTTGAACGGAATCCAAGTGAACTCCCAAAAACACATTTTGTTGAGTAGGGGAGAGAACACTCTTCTTGGTATTCATTCTGAGGCCCAGAGCACGAATGTGGCGTGATCGACATCCTTGTGACAAGTCACTGACTCCTGGAGTGGGCCAGAATGAGCCAATCATCCGAGTAGTACGAATGCCCTGGAACCCGAAAAGGGCCAGAGCAGCATCCATGCACTTTGTGAACGCGTCCTCGGTGCCAAAGGCAAGAACCTTGTATTGGTAAGCCTTCCCTCCAAAGCGAACCGGAAGGAACTTCCTGTGCCCCGAACTTCCTGAATATGAAAACAGGCATCTTTCAGATCAACAGTGACAAACCAGTCTCCCTCTCAAATCTGCCGTCCCTCTTTGGCACAAGAAAATAGCACCTGAAAAAGCCTTGTTCTAGGTCCGATTGAGGGACTTCCTCTATTACCCCGTTGAGAGCAGTTCCTGCTGTAGCACAGAAGCCTTTGAGGCACTGCTTACTACTGTCAGGTGAACCCCGTTGAAGCAGGGGGGATTGCAACCAAAATGAAGTGTATAGCCGGACCGAACTGTGCAGAGAACCCAAGGCGAGATACCCCTGGTAGACGCTTCCATTTGTGAAAGAAATGCGGTAGAGGAAGCAGAGTGTTGTAGTCTAGAAGACATACCTGCATTGGGGTGTCGAGAAGGTCTGGAGGAGCGACGTCGTCCACCACGAAGGAAAGCCTTTGGCGTCTTTGTTCAGGATGAGGGAGTCCACGGGGACTGATGTACTGGACTGAAAAGTGGCCGGTACAGGGCCTGCAGTCTGTGGGAGAGAACCGAATGTGTCTCCTATTATGCGAGTGACGAAGGAACAGGTAGTAGGGGAAGAAAGCCTGATTCTTTTCCCAACTGCCACTCTGAAAGAGATTGCAAATAGCTGTTTGCTGCACTACAAAACCTACTGGGCGGATGTGACAGATGTGAGTGAGGAGAGTGTGTTAGAGGCGGCAGAAACGTTTGAACGGTCTGGCCCTGCCTCGTGAGGTGTCTAGGAAAACTCTCCTCCTCCTGACCCGAGAGTCAGGAGTGACTCGATGGAGCTGAAGCGGCAGGCCTGTCGTGCCGCTTCAGATCAATCTGCCAGTGAGGTCACCGGTGGGGCAATGATCAGCCGTGGGCTCCCCAGACCGTGAGATTAAGCCATAGGTGGCGCTCTGCAGCTACCGAGCCCGCCATAGAGCGTCCTACAGCATGAGCAATGTGCTTAGTGGCTCTCAGGGCCAAGTCTGTGGCTTTACGGAGCTCTTTGACTGCCTCTGGAGTCAGGCCACCGCCCTAATTCATCTCTTTGAGGACATCCGCCTGGTAGGCTTGGAGGATGGCCATAGTGTGGAGGGCCATGCCTGCCTGACCAGCCATAATGTAGGACTTCCCGATAAGGGCGGAAGGGGTCCTACATGGTTTGGTTGGAAGGAGGGGGCGGGACTTCCCTGAAGATGCCAAAGATGGTGAGAGGTGAGAGGCTAGCATGTCCTCGATCAACGGAATGGCAGTATAGCCCTGCTCCACAGAAGCCACTATGTTGGTGGCTGCCGCTTTAGTAAGGTGGGGGGAGAAAGGCTGTTTCCAGGATCTGGAGATCTTGTGATGCAGATCGCTGAAAAATGGTAGCTTCCTCCATTCAGGCCTTGAATTTGGGCCGCTAAGGAACCACTCGTCAAGTTTAGATTCGCGGGGCTCGTCGGGCCAATCAATGGAAAGCTTTTCAGTGGCACATGAAAGCACGTCCAAGAGCTGTGAGTAGGCCCTAGAAGGCTGCGCTTCCTAGCCGTTAGGCAGGAGAGCATCGGCTAAAGCAGGCCCGAAATCCTCAGAGTCGGATGCTGCTGTGAATAACACGTCATCTAGCCTGAAGGAAACGGCATTGCGTGCCTCCGGGCAAGGACATAAATACTCATGCGCGAATTCAACCAGAGAATTCACTCGCACGTGCTCAGGCGAGAGAGGGAGAGAAAGTCCCTTGATTCCTATGTAAAGGAATGTAAATGTAAAGTGTGAGGCCCATCTACTCGCTCTCCATCGCCTCGAGCTCCACATCCGAGTCCCAGTTCGTGAATTCACGGAAGGCCTCAGCAGCCTCCGGAGCGCAACGGGGAAAAATTTATGACTCCTTCTCAAAAACTGCAAGCCTAGTGCTGAGGTTTTTAATGAGGAAGTTTTCGCAGAATTTGTATTTCGATATGCCGTAAACCGCCTCGCGCGTGTGCGAAAAACTCATACATTTAACCCACTTACTGTGTGGGTCGTCACTCACGATGAAGTGAGAACACGGTGACTGACAGTGACGATACTCCATGGCACTTCATGGCCCATGCAGTTGAAATGGCCCATGAACGAAGAAATCCCAAGAGAAAATTATCGAAATCGTGCCAGAAAAATTGCTACAGAAGGGCTAATATGGCCACTTCGTGAAGGCAGAGAAATCTGAGGCAGTATAAGGAAGCAACGTAAGAACGTCGGTGACGGCATCCGCGCCATCAGCCAATGAATTGACGTGATTCTATAAGGGCTTCAGACAATCGGCCCAAAGCGTCTTAGCTTACACAGCGTTGAGTGAACCTATGAAAGCGAACTCATTTGTTGCACAAGAAAACTGGTATACAGGTGCTGGTCATATAATTAGAATATAATCAAAAAGTTGATTTATTTCACTAATTCCATTCAAAAAGTGAAACTTGTATAATGTATACATTCATTCCACACAGACTGATATATTTCAAGTGTTTATTTCTTTTAATTTTGATGATTATAACTGACAACTAATGAAAACCCCAAATTCAGTATCTCAGAAAATTTGAATATTACTTAAGACCAATACAAAGAAAGGATTTTTAGAAATCTTGGCCAAATGAAAAGTATGAGCATGTACAGCACTCAATGCTTAGTTGGGGCTCCTTTTGCCTGAATTACTGCAGCAATGCGGCGTGGCATGGAGTCGATCAGTCTGTGGCACTGCTCAGGTGTTATGAGAGCCCAGGTTGCTCTGATAGTGGCCTTCAGCTCTTCTGCATTGTTGGGTCTGGCATATCGCATCTTCCTCTTCACAATACCCCATAGATTTTTCAGGAAGCATGAAGTGCTCTAAAACTTCCTGGTATACGGCTGTGTTGACCTTGGACCTCAGAAAACACAGTGGACCAACACCAGCAGATGACATGGCACCCCAAACCATCACTGACTGTGGAAACTTTACACTGGACCTCAAGCAACATGGATTCTGTGCTCTCTCTCTCTTCCTCCAGACTCTGGGACCCTGATTTCCAAAGGAAATGCAAAATTTACTTTCATCAGAGAACATAACTTTGGACCACTCAGAACAGTCCAGTCCTTTTGTCTTTAGCCCAGGCGAGACGCTTCTGACGCTGTCTGTTGTTCAAGAGTGGCTTGACACAAGGAATGCGACAGCTGAAACCCATGTCTTGCATACGTCTGTATGTAGTGGTTCTTGAAGCACTGACTCCAGCTGCAGTCCACTCTTTGTGAATTTCCCCACATTTTTGAATGGGTTTTGTTTTACAATCCTCTTCAGGGTGCGGTTATCCCTATTGCTTGTACACTTTTTCTACCACATCTTTTCCTTCCCTTCGCCTCTCAATTAATGTGCTTGGACACAGAGCTCTGTGAACAGCCAGCCTCTTTTGCAATGACCTTTGTGTCTTGCCCTCCTTGTGCAAGGTGTCAATGGTCGTCTTTTGACAACTGTCAAGTCAGCAGTCTTCCCCATGATTGTGTAGCCTACAGAACTAGACTGAGAGACCATTTAAAGGCCTTTGCAGGTGTTTTGAGTTAATTAGCTGATTAGAGTGTGGCACCAGGTGTCTTCAATATTGAACCTTTTCACAATATTCAAATTTTCTGAGATACTGAATTTGGGGTTTTCATTAGTTGTCAGTTATAATCATCAAAATTATAATAATTAAACACTTGAAATATATCATTCTGTGTGGAATGAATGTATACATTATACAAGTTTCACTTTTTGAATGGAATTAGTGAAATAAATCAACTTTTTGATGATATTCTAATTATGACCAGCACCTGTATATGTGACCCTGGACCACAAAACCAGCCATATGGGTCAATTTTTCGAAATTAAAATTCATACCTCATCTGAAAGCTGAGAAAATAAGCTTTTCATTTATGTATGGTTTGATTGGATAGGGCAATATTTGGTTGAGATACAACTATTTGAAAATCTGGAATCTGAGGGTGCAAAAAAAAATCTATATACTGAGAAAATTGCCTTTAAAGTTGTCCAAATGAAGTTCTTAGCAATGCATAATACTAATCAAAAATTAAGTTTTGATACATTTACGGTAAGACATTTTTAAAATATCTTCATGGAACATGATCTTTACTTAAAATCCTAATTATTTTTGGCATAAAAGGAAAATCGATCATTTTGACTCATATAGTCTATTTTGGCTATTGCTACAAATATACCCCAGCGACTTAAGACTGGTTTTGTAGTCCAGGGTCACATATATAGTGACGTTCCATGCTGTAGTCACTGTATGAATCCTCCTCGGCATTTCTGTCACTGGTTTTGACATTATCATTTTGTGTTGCATTAAAAGACCATTTGAAATCTGATTTGAGCAGCCAGAGTATCCAGATTGAGATGCAGCTGTAAAAAACCTGACTGGAATGACATTTCAAACCACCTCCAAATATGGTTTGATTCAGATTTGAAAAATCACATTTCATGTGTTTTTTTTTGTTGTTCTTTTTTGCTGTCCACAAAAAAATATGGACATGCAAAAAAAAATCTAATTTTTCCTGACAGTCTAGAACACAGCCTAAGATACTTATTTCTAAATCATTAAAGAATCTTACAGACTCAAAATATTTTGTAAACATCATTTTAAATGGTAATGTGTAGTGTAATCAAACTATAATATTATCAAGATGCATGCTTAAAATAATTGTAAACAAGTTGTAAAATTATTCTGCAGAGACTGCAGTAGGTATTACTTGTTATGCAAATATCTTACCCAGCAGCCGGAGCAACAGGAAAAGAACTCCAAGGGCGTATGACTTCAGCTCTGGGCTCACAGTTCTACAGAAAACAACAACTGATGGCTTAGTACATTGTAGTTCATTATGATGTACAGTTAACAATTTGACCAATTAAGGCTCATTTAAAAAAAAAAATTATTCAAAGGATGTCAGCAGCATTACCTGATCAGGATGATGACGGATGGAGTCTGGGCAATGGCTCCGATCATGCTGCATGCGCACACGACTGCTAAGAACGTGAGGAAGGCCTGCTGACAGCCTGGGCTGGAGCACTTTCCCGGCATAGCTGTACCAGGCCCTTCACCATGAGTGATGCACTTACACCCTGTCAGATTCTGAGAAAGAGAGGAGGGAGAGCAGATCTGAGAGCATATTTAATGATGGATCTTAAGCACTGCTCAAGGGATTTCCAGGTGATCATCAAGAAGAAAAAAAAACTAAGATTTGAGACAAAGGGGACTATGGAAGCCCGTTTCCACCACTTAATAAAAAAAAAAGGAAAAATGGTAATAGTGACTTTTTAATTTTGCAATTCTGACTTTTTTCGTAGAATTGTGTTATATAAACACAAGTGTGAGACCTAAACACACTATGGCGAACACGGAACTGATGGAATTTTTTAAAATTCTAATACCATTTCCTACGGTGGCCCAGTAGTGCACAACACAACGAAATCTACACAACACAGTGAAATCACCACAACACAAATGCATAGGACTAATTTCATTGGATTGTGCCGATTTCATTATGTTGCAACTTGTTTCTGTTGTGTTGCAACTTGTTTCTGTTGTGATGTAGCTTGTTTCCATTGTGTTGTAAATAAAATATATTAAGTTTCTGCAATATATAAATCTATAGTAGAAACTTAATTTCCTGTAAAGCTGCTTTGCAAAGAATGTATCGTAAAAAGTGCTATACAAATAATCTTGAATTGAATAATTACGACTTGTTTACATTGTGTTGTGCCAATTATGTTGTGTTGTGACTTGTTTCCATAGTGGTTTGCTAATTTTGTTATCGGGAGAAGCCGATTAGTCACCAGTCTGAACGGTAAATATATCTGTGTATCATCCGCATACAAATGGTACGACAAGCCGTGTTTTTTAAAAATTGAGCCAAGGGGCAGCATATACAATGAAAATAAAATAGGGCCAATAACAGAACCCTGGGGGACACCACAAGTAACAGGCACTGTCGATGAAACAAAATTACCATACTTTACAGAGGATGATCTATGTGACAAGTAAGACTTGAACCACTCTAAAACCGTCCCACGAATTCCAACTAAATGGGACAAACGCTTTATAAGAATCACGTGGTCTATTGTGTCAAAAGCTGCACTTAAATCCAATAGAATCAGAGCTGCCGCATTACCTGCATCTCTGATTATACGGAGGTCATTAACGACTCTTAAAAGTGCAGACTCAGTGCTGTGACCTACTCTAAAACCAGACTGAAATTTGTCTAAGATCTCATGCCTACTTAAAAATGACATTAACTGGGAATAAACCACCTTCTCTAAAATCTTTGCTAGGCATGGTGATTTTGAGATGGGCCGATAATTATTCAGTTCTAGAGGGTCTAAATTAGGCTTTTTAAGAAGTGGCTGAATAACCGCCTGTTTAAGGCCTGTTGGAACAACTCCATTATGAAGACTACAATAGAGGTAATACTCGGCCCAACAACATCAACCATCTCCTTCAGAAGACGTAAAGGAACCACATCACAACCACCAGATGTAGGCTTCAAATGCATAATAATATCCATAACTTGCGCCAGAGACACCTGCTCAAAGAGCTCAAAACTCCTTACACACGCTGGTGGCAACACAGACTCAGCTGAGGATGTAGGCAGACTAATTCTAATCTTTTCTACTTTTTCCACAAAAAATGTCTGAAACATTTCACATACCTCCAAAGAGGGGGTCAAAGTAGAACGTCCAGCCGGATTGAGAAGTCTATTAATTGTTGAAAATAGGGCTGCAGGGGCATTATAATTCTGTGCAATGACCTTCGAAATAATTTTGCCTTGCAGTTCTCACAGCGGTCTGATAGTCTGAAAACACTGCCTCATAAATTGAAGAGAAACCTGCAGCTTATCCTTTCTCCATTTCCGTTCAGCCTTTCTGCATTCCTGCCTCAAAGCTCAAGTATAGTTATTAAGCCATGGAGTTGGATTAAGTTTAGGTTTCCTAACCTTATATGGGGCCACTACATCTAAGATATCGGAGCAAACAGAATTGAACAATATCAACAGCTCATCTGGGCCCAGAGAAGGAGAAGGACACTCAATCACATTCACAAAGGATGAAGAGTTATACATCTCAGAAAATTCTACCGCCGTGGATGTCGTAATAAGGCGAGAACAAAAAAAAACACCTGACTGTGCCAAAGCTGTTTGCATGGCATAATAACATTAAAAATTACAGGCATGTGATCAGACCTTCTCCAAGCAATCTCTCCCGCACTCTTACCAGCACTCACACACATTATCAACACATCTCTCCTCACAGGCATCTTCCCCACTGCATTCAAGCAGGCTCGGGTAACCCCACTGCTCAAAAAACCTACATTAAACACTTCTCTTTTAGAAAACTACAGACCTGTCTCTCTCCTTCCATTCATTGCCAAAACACTCGAACGAGTTGTCTTCAACCAGGTCTCATTGTTTCTTTCACAGAACAACAAACTGGACGCTAAACAGTCAGGTTTCAGGAGTGGCCATTCAACTGAGACTGCGCTACTATCGGTCACTGAAGCCCTGCGAATTGCAAACGCCGATTCCAAATCATCAGTCCTCATTCTGCTGGATCTGTCTGCCGCTTTTGACACTGTCAATCATCAGATCCTCCTGTTCACCCCCTCATCACTGGATATCACTGGGATTCCACTTCGCTGGTTTGAATCCTATCTCACTGGTCGGTCTGTCAGGCTGGCCTGGGGTGGGGAGGTATCCAAAGCACATCAATTGGTCACTGGGGTTCCCCAGGGCTCGGTTCTTGGACCCCTCCTTTTCTCCACATACACTACATCACTGTCTCCTATCATACAGGCACATGGCTTCTCCTACCATTTCTATGCTGATGACACACAGCTCTATCTCTCATTTCGACCAGATGATCCAACGGTAGCTGCACGGATCTCAGGCTGCCTGGCGGACATCTCGGCATGGATGAAAGAACACCATCTACAGCTCAACCTGGCAAAGACTGAGCTTCTTGTCTTCCAAGCAACTCCAACTCTACAGCATGATTTCACGATTCAGTTAGGTTCATCAACAATTACCCCATCAGCTTCGGTCAGAAATCTTGGTGTAATCTTCGATGACCAGCTGACCTTCAAAGAGCACATTGTAAAGACTGCTCGATCTTGCAGGTTTGCACTACACAACATCAGAAAGATCAGGCCCTTTCTGACAGAGCATGCTGCACAACTTCTTGTCCAGGCCCTTGTCATTTCTAGACTGGACTACTGCAATGCTCTTCTAGCTGAACTTCCATCAAACACAATCAAACCTCTACAAATGATTCAGAATGCAGCGGCACGACTGGTCTTCAACGAGCCCAAAAGAGCCCATGTTACACCTCTCTTTGTCTCCTTGCTACCAGTTGCAGCTCGCATCCAGTTCAAGACACTGATGCTTGCATATAGAACAACCACAGGCTCAGCACCCACCTACTTCCACTCACTATTACGAATTTACATCCCCTCCAGAAGTCTGAGATCTGCTAGTGAGCGACGCCTCGTGGTAGTCAAGTCAAGTCAAGTAAGTTTTATTGTCAATTCTTCCACATGTACAGTACATACATACAGAGAATTGAAATTGCGTTACTCCCAGACCCTTGGTGCATACAGTTAACATTAAACACTGACAGTAGACATTCAAATACAGATAAATACAGTTTAAACATATGTACATACAAACTATACAGATATACAAATGAGGACATTGTAGAACAATAAAAAAATAAAAAAGAGATAAAGTGACATAAGGCACATGGCAGATAGAGTGCAAACCAGTGGCGGCTGCTGATCTTTTAAAGAGGGGAAGCTCATTTTCGGCCTAAATCATAAAAATTGTCCATTTATTTATATGTAAATTCTGCCCTACGTTCCTTTTCAAGAAAATGATCTGTAACCCTGTCGTACCAACTAGGCGTCTTTTCCAGTGACTTGACCAGTGTCCTCTCAATGGCCAGCAGAGCTAGGCTGCTTAAACGGCCTTGGCCCATTGTGTTACGGGTGTAGGACTTGAGCCGCTTTAAACAGGAGAAGCTCCTTTCTACACCTGCTGTGCAGTTTGCTAGCTGGCTAGTTCAGACTATATGAATTAATGAACAAACGATCTAATATATATATATATATATATTTAACTCAACGGGAGGAAATGTGGGAATTATGTTAAACTGAAACAATGAATGTGGTGTGAAATTGTGTGAAATATACGATGAAGGTTGCAGCAGTTTGTCTTTCGACTACACATGCAAAATCCGCGATGGGACTGAGTTGGAAATGGAGACACAGAGTGATACGCGTCATAATCTGAAGACCACGCCCACGCCCACACCAACCGTCTCTTTGCATTGCGAGAAGCTGCCGCCTCCTTGTCATTTATTTATAAAAAAAAAAGCTGATCTTAAAAGCTGTCTAAAAGCTGATATGTGACAATGTGTATAGCAAACAAGCTAAAAAAAAAACAATACGTTTTATAAGCTGTCGACCCCAAAAATGAGCGTTTTAGGACATAAAAGTGGATTAAAAGAGATGACAGACCCTCCAATCATCACGCAGACGCCGGAGTCCGGGCCAGCCCACTCCTCCATTCATCCCAGAGACGCTGAGCATCCGTGGGCGGGACATAATCGCAGCATTATCCAATGACCGTCTTGTTTCTAAGCACTGAAAAAGCACTGAAAAAGCAGCCCCATTGAAGTCAATGGACGCTGGGCTTCAACAGAGTAATGCACTGTACGCCACGGAATGAATGAGAAGGAAATCGAGTCAGCCGACCTAAGTAGCTGATTCTGAACGAAATTGTTTTCGTTCGAGATGAACGTGTTTAACGCATTTTAGTCAACAAAATGTTAACATAATAGTACATATATTTGACCATTCATTTTTGACAATTATAGGGGAAGCTGAGCTTCCCTTGCAGTCTTAAAGAAATCGCGGCTGGTGCAAACCAGTTAAATAAAACAAAACTGTGCAGATATGAGTAGTGCAAGAAAAAGAACAGTCTTTTATCAGACTGTCAGAAGAGGTAGATAACAGACAATGCTGGATGAGGTAGAGATCATTCCAGTGCTGCACAAAGTGACTGGTGCGGGGCAAGGACGGGAGGGAGTTCAGCTTCCTGACAGCCTGATGTATGAAGCTGTCCTTCAGTCTGCTGGTCCTCGCCTGGAGACTCCGCAGTCTCCTCCCTGATGGCAGCAGACTGAAGAAGCTGTGTGTCGGGTGGGTGGGATCACCTGCAATGCTGAGGGCTTTGCGGGTGAGACGGGTGCTGTAGATGTCCTGGAGGGAGGGGAGAGAGACACCAACGATCTTCTACCATCACAGAGAGGCTCAAAATCACTCTCCAGAACATTCTCTTTCACCGTTCCTGGCCGGTGGAATGATCTTCCCACCCCCATCCGGAATACTGGATCCCTGTCAATTTTCAAGCAACAACTGAAAACTCATCTTTCAACTCTACTTGACTACTTAAAAAAGAAAAAAAAAATGAACTTTCACCTTTTCAAAATCTTCATCTTTCTCTTTATCTTTCTCTCCTTCCCTTGCTAGCATGTACTTATTTGAACAATGCCTGAGACTTGGTGTTATTGGCACTTCCTCTGTATGTTTGCCTCTTCAAGATTAATCGCTTTATGTACTCCCAATTGTAAGTCGCTTTGGATAAAAGCGTCTGCTAAATGACTAAATGTAAATGTAAATGTTATGTTGCGACATGTTTTCATTGCGTTGTGCCAATTTCATTATGTAGCGACTTGTTTCCATTGTGTTGCGACTTGTTTCTGTTGGGATGTATCTTGTTTCCATTGTGGTGTGCCAATTTTATTATGTTGCAACTTGTTTCCAATGTGTTGCAATTTTTTCGGTTGTGATGTAGCTTGTTTCCATTGTGTTGTGCCAATTTTGTTAAGTTGTGACTTGTTTCCATTGTGTTGCGACTTTGTTTCTGTTGTTACGACTTGTTTCCATTGTGTTGTGCCAATTTCATTGTTGTGACTTGCTTCCATTTTGTTGTGCCAATTTCGTTGTTGCAACTTGCTTCTCATAAATCTCACATCTTTTCTCTGAACTGAACACAGAAAAACTATATAACTCTATATTGCTAGTTATAAAGTCCAATCCTGAGTCGAAAAAAATATTTTCATACAATTGTGAGTTTATCTCAATATTGCATTTCTGACTTTTTCTCAGAATTGTGTGATAGAAACTTGCAATTGCAAGTTTTAAAGTCAGAATTGCATGATATAAATTCTCAAATGTGTTATAAAGTCAGAATTATGAGATATAAACTTGCAACTCTGTGAAAAAAGTCTGAATTGTGAGCTAAAATGTTGCAATTAACTTTTTTTTCAGTGGTAGAAACAGGATTTGTAGGGAACTTGTGTTCGAGGTTCAAGGTTTTTTTATTCGTCACATACTCAATTATACAGAATATAATCAGTAGTGAAATGTAAATCAGGACAGGCCCACACAATGGACAGTGCAAAATATTTAACACAACACAAGAGAATATATATAAATATAGGTAAAAAAAATAAGACGAAAAAATAAAGAGTAAAATGTGCTATAAAATAAAATGTGCAACACAGTATACTGTGGACTTAATAAATAATAATATAAACAGGGATGTGCAAGAATAATGTGCAAACAGGTTGTACCGGGTATATATATATAGCAGCAATGCGGATGATGGAGAATAGTGAATGTTTTACAGATTATTAAATTGAGTAATGTAAATGTTATTATCTAAAACTTGTAAATGTTATGTATCTAAAAGAGGAAAAAATGAGCAAGCTCAAAAGCTCTAATTTCAATGACCCCTGGAGGCAGATGTATGTCTGAGTTTATTGATCTGCATTAATATGAATAGATGTGGGAGGAGACTCACGGTTTTAGTGCAGCCAGCCAGGCAGGCAGAGAGGTAGGTAATGCCGTTGGAGCCACAGACAGGGCTTAGAGAAGACGTGTAACAATTACAGCCTGACAGACACGCAGCCTCCGTCCGCTCCCATGAACCTAGACTCCTAAATGGAGAGAATGGATATGGGCTAAAAGAAGGACCACATGTTCCCTTCAAATTCATAGTTTAGTGAGTCTGATCCTCTGTAAAATTAATGCTGCAATTCAGCTTGTGATGTGAACACTAAAGTCTTTATACTCTGAGTGTCTGTCTTTATTGCCAATTGTTGTGGATCATTAAAAATTTGTGTGAGGCTTTTATGGTGAAGCGCTCTACTCACTCGTTGCCATAGGCAACAGTAATCCCAGCGACTGGGCCCGTATCACAGCCAAGGAAGAGGAAGGAGACGTAGCAGGCCGTAGAGATGATATTGACTAGCATAGCCAGACGAATAGACCCTAATGCAGACAGATTCAACTTCTTCACAAGGAGCCCACCCAGGAAAATGCCCAGACACGCACAGGGGATTGCTGTCATACCTGAAAATACACAGATTTGATAGGCAGCTTGCAGGAATTTAATATGAAACGGCATTTTATGAGTTGGATGTTTTTGTGCAGTTTTGAAAATATTCAGCTTTTGTCTACCTAGGAGCTGATTAGCGGAGGATGTTGAGAGGTTGAACTGCTGTTCGAGATATTTCCCTAGGAATGCAGCAAATCCAGCCACCACAGCGATTTCCATGCAGGCAGCAAGAATGACACAGGTGAAAACTGGGTTGGACAGCAGATGCTTAGTCACCTTAGGGATAACTGGGAAGAAATTAGACTCATATTAGTGGATGATCAGGAAAATATGACATTTTTTAATTCCCATATCGAATTAAATAATCCAGGGATTTAACATTTTTCATGTCAAAGATCTGGAAATTTGATGCCCCCCTTTTGAGGGGTCTTTTAATTAAAATGTAATAACATCTATTGATTTTTATATTTAAATATCCATTTAAACTGTAAGAAAACATTAAGCATGATACAATAAAGACATCACTTTCCAAAATGTAATTACTGGCCTTATAGTATTATAAAGACCCTTATAAATATTCTCTTTAGTTTAGTTTATATATTTGTATTTTCATTTTATAAACCATTTTAGCATAAGGTTGCAACATAAAACTATTTTAATTTAATTTTAATGTATTTATAAAGAGTAAAACTAATTGTCTTGAAATTTGGTCTACAATTAATTGTGATAAAACAATAGGAATATAAAATGAATGTGTTAAATATATTGCATTAAACACATTAAAGTCTTTAACATGCTCTGTTTGACAAACGTGATATAAATGTTACATTATAATACAATATTTTGCTTTTCTACAGCATCCCTACAAATGTACATAGGACAAGCAGTTTGGAGAATGGATGTACAGTCATGGCCAAAAATATCGACACCCTTGGTAAATATGATCAAAGAACGCTGTGAAAATGTATCTGCAGTGTTAATCCTTTTGATATTTCATTTAAAAAAATCACAAAAATCTAAACTTTCATTGGATAATAAGAATTTAAAATGGGGGGAAATATTATTTTGAAATAAATGTTTTGAATTTTTTTGCCAGTTTAACAGCTCTAAATGATCTCCTATAATGCCTGACGAGAACACCTGACAAGAGATCAGAGACGTTTCTTCATTCAAGATCACTCCAGATTAGAGGTCTTCACGGAGGACCCGGGACCCGACCCGGGACACGTATGGGTTCAGTTCTATATTTTAAATGGTCAGCCGGGCCCGGGTCGGGTCCCAATCTATTACTTCAGGTCCCGGGTCTTTTTAACTTTGTGTGTAATACCCGAGTCAATCTGAGAACACCGCACCGGCCAGAGATCAGCATCAGTCAGCATGCATGAGTGTAACTTGCAGTTTGTAAAATTGGGATGAGAAAAGTATAAGCGGCAAATAAGGTGGAAGACATAACACATGTTACCTCAGCCGAAGAAGAGACGCAGCGGTTATTGAACACGCACGCAGTAAAGTATAACGAACTTCTAATTCTGTGCGTTTTTTTGCTAAAAAACAATGCTCCGAGTCTTTATTACAACCAAAAAAAGTATCGTTATTGTAGTTCAAAAGGGTAACATTAAACGTAACATTCGAAGTTGACGACGAGTTAGACAAACGTCTCTGGAATAATGAGTGGATTAATGCTCTTTCAGTCAGCAATAGAGAGGAACAGCCTTATATGGATGGAAATTTATTGGCAAAGAGGATTGTATGCGTCACAGTCAGAGAGAGGGCTACTAACAGTAGTTAAGGCAAAGCGTTTTTTTCGCAACTGCTTTATTGACTTAATAGCATTTGCTGTGCAATATGTGCCAATCGGGACGGGTGCAGTCAGGTCTGTGTCTTCCCAGCCGGGTTCGGGTCCAACTTTCGAATAATGGTCGGGTCCTCGTCGGGTCCGGGTATTGCATTTAAGGCATTTCTTGTGTCTGCACGGGTTCGGGTCCCACTTTCAAATAAAATACGGGTCCAGGTCGGTTCCGTGCAGCATATTTACGGTCTCTTCGGTTTCGGGTACAAATATTTGGACCCGTGAAGACCTCTACTCCAGATCCTACAGATTCACAGCTCCATGTTGGTGCTTCTTCTCTTCAGTTCACCTCACTCATTTTCTACAGGGTTCAGGTCAGAGGACTGGAATGGCCATAGCAGAACCTTGGTTTTGTGCTCAGTGACCCAACTTTGTGTTGTTTTTGAGATTTTTGTTTGGATTATTGGACGGTTGGAAGATTCAAACATGGCCCATTATACAATTTCTAACAGAGTCAGTCACATATTGATTTTTTTATCTGCTGGTATTTGATAGAATCCATGATGCCATGTGTCTAAACAACATGTCCAGGACCTCCGGCAGAAATATAGACCCACAACATCAAAAATACAGCAGTAGATTTCATTGTTCACATGAGGTACTTTTTATCCCTGTGTTCAACAAACCCATCTTGAGTGTTTGCTGCTAAAAAGCTCATTTTTTTTTGTTTCATCTGACCATAGAAGCCAGTCCCATTTGAAGTTCCAGTTGTATCTGATAACTGAATATGCCAAACAGCATGTGGTGATGTAGGGGCAGTTTGACTATTTTTCTTAAGGTTTTCTGAACCTGAGACTCAACTATTTTCTGCAATTCTCCAGCTGTGGTCCTTGGAGAGTCTTTAGCCTCTCAAACTCTCCTTCTCGCCATACATTAGGACAATATAGACACATGTCCTCTTCCAGGCAGTCTCGTAACATTTTATGTTGATTGGAAATTCTTAATTATTGCCCTGATGGTGGAAATGGGGATTTTCACTGCTCTAGCGCTTTTCTTAAAGCCACTTCACTAATTTGTGAAGCTCGATTATCTTTTGTTGCACATCAGAAATATATTCTTCGGTTTTTCTCATTGTGATGGAACAGGAAGACATGGCTGGATGATTTCATGTTCATTGTAATTGTGGCCAATGTGTATTAGATCATTTTTATAATATTAGATATTTCCCCCATTTTAAATTCCTATTATCCAATGAAAGGCTAGATTTAGATTTTTTTTAAATAAAATATCAAAAGGATTAACACTGCAGATACATTTTCACAGCGTTCTTTGAACATATTTACTAAGGGTGCCAATATTTTTGGCCATGACTGTATAGATGGATCTATAGATTCATTTTTTTCTCTCTGGGGGGTCCCCAGACCCCTGTTTAAAAATCCCTTTTGCAATCTATTTACGGCATTTGGAGAGTCGAGTCTTGTTCTAAAACTACTATAAATAATGAACTGACAACAATGATAAATCAAACAAAATGATTATTTTATGTATGATTGCCTATAAAACCGAATGCATGACCTGTGCGTGTTTAGAATCTCTTTGTCTTGTCCTCTCTCTCACCCTGCAGGTGCTGGCAGCAGGTGAGGCCAGTGTTGATCTCTGGGTCATCTGAGACTTTGACTCCTTCATACTCCTGCACCAGCTCGGCAGGCAGCATGGCCTGTTCACTCACCCCGGCCCTCCCCAGGCTCGTTCAGCGACTGCGGGAACCCAAACATAAATAACGAGGAGAGGAAGAGGAAAAGGCCACAGATGATAAAGCCGCCCCACCAGGCACCGATCCAGCGTGGATCGTCAGGAGTGATGTCCAGCGTGGCTGTTAGGAGCGAACAGAGATCTGATGAGATATTTACTGAGACACCGTGTTTCATTACATGTGTTGATTTAATAGCGTGCCTTTATCGAAAACCACTTAAAAAAAAGAAAAAAAAAAGTAATTCATATTTCAGTGTCCATTTTTGATGCCGGTACTCACTTGTGTCAATGAAGAATGCATCAACATAAACTTTGGTGCACAGAGAGCCAAGAATAAAACCACATGCTGGTCCAAACACCAGTGTAGAGAATAATATACCTGTAATGCAATAACAAAGACTAGAGTTAAAGAAGTTATTCAAAAATGTCATTAATTTATGCAAAGTCTTGGCTAAACTGTTGTCATTTCACTTAAATTATATTCATTCAAACCCTTTATACTAACAATCTAGCTGCTTATGTAAATAGCCTCTTTTTAGGGCAAAAATATTGAATTTATTATTATTATTATTATTATTAGAATTATTACAGAAGGAGAATTATATAATTCTATTCGGAGAGAACCTTAAGTAGCCTTAAGTAATTTAGTTATTTTGTACATTTTAAATATTTTCTGGGTGAAACAGTTCATTTACATAATCTACTACATCATCATTGCAATAACTGGCACCTGATGCGTTTATGCAAAAGCTGATAAATACACGCATTTCTCCATTGATTATCATATCTTGTGGGAGTACTAAAAGAGTAGAGGCCAACATATAGATTGTGCATGTGTTGGTACAGGTTGTACCATCAGCTGTACCCTTCGGCGAGCAATTATCTGTCCAGTCACAGAAGCAGCCCAGCATAATCATTAACAGAGAACACTGAAGTACACAAACAGCCATATACTTCTATAAATCAACATGAGAGATAATGAGACAGAGCCGATGGGATAATCTTGTTTCATCCTGAAGGGGGTTATTTTGCGATGACCGACTGACTGTTCACTCTTGTGCATTACATGCCTACTTACCAAATAAAAACACTCCCATTCAAACATTTAGGATTGGTAATGTTATTGAAAAAAGTCTCTTATGCTCACCATTTGCATTTGCACCATTTTACATTTGCACCATGTGCTGCATTCATTTGATCAAAAATACAATAAAATCAGCAATACTGTAAAACATAAATTTTAAAACAACTATTTTCTGTTTTAATATATATTAACAAGTAATTTATTCCTGAAAAAGTTCATTTTCATTCTAAAAATATGATTTGGTGCTCAAAAAACATTTCTTACAATATCAATTTTAAAAACAGCCAAGCTATTAAATATTTCTGTGGAAGATGTGATACATATTTTTTTCAGGATTCTTTAAAAGTTTAAAAGAACAACAATTATTTAAAATAGACGTCTTTTATAAGATTATAAAAGTTGTTGTTACTTTTGATCAATTTAATGCATATTTGCTGAATAAAAGTATTTATTTCTTTAAAAAAATTATACTGACTAAAACATTGGATTGTGCTGAAATTATTTTATAATTTAAAAAATTCTGCATACTGCATACAACCATTGGTTTAGACAAACACTGCAACAATATCACTAATACTAATACTGAGATCCTCTAAGGCCATTTTCACTCTATTCAATAACTGAGATGGAAGATGTTGCCAGTTGTGTTTATATGAAAAAGAATAAGCAAGTCTGTGATGTGATATAAGAGACATGAACATTACACCGGTTTGAGTTACCTGGAAGAACGGTTTGATTTATGCCATAACTACTTGCTGGATGGCACAATTAACCACCCAGAACCAAGTAGTTACACTAGAGAGCCATTTCATACAAGTATGTAAAGCTTAATGCACATTTACACCAAAAACTAACTATTAGTGTCCACACCAACACACAATAATGTTTTGTTTATCATAAGTGTGCTGTAGTTGATCTCTGTCGCTTTAAATGCTTGAGCTCTATAAAACGTTATTTTGATTGTCTGTTACTGTTTTTATCATTCTTCAGCTGGAAAGAATACTTTTGAAAGTGATTCCAATGATATCGTTCTTGTATCATTATTGCGTCGTTGTGTGGACTTCACTATTCTCACTGAATTAGAATGATTATTAAAACGTTATAGTTACCATTATAAGTTATCATCCTTGATGTGAACCAGCCTTTACTATGGAAATAATTAACCTCACCTCGTTGCTGTAAAGTTAAGAGTGCAGAAAGGTCTGTAACATGACCTTTTATCGTATATTTATCGTATATTTATAATTTTAAAAAGTGTTTTAGTTTTATCCATTAGCCTGGATGAAATTGATTAAGCATCTTAGATCATGTATGCCAGTCCTAATGTTACCTCTCACAAGAGAATGTAATCCTAGAGCAGTTCTCTTACTCTGGTCTTCAGTATGAATACAGATGCTGGATAATTCACTTAAAACAGATAGGCCTTTCTGCTTGTGCCTTTGTGAAAGACCCAGAGCCTCTGTGATCAAACAGCTAAATAACTTGATTTCACCATGCCCACCAGCCAAGTCTGTCTCCAAAGAGGATGTTCATGTTTGTGCTAGTTTATATTTTGCTCAAATGAGAGATAGGTCCAGTTTAAAGGCTAAAAAGGATTAAAAGACGCGAAAGGAAGAGAGAAAGAAGCTTGCATGGGTTGCACAGACATTAATGCTCATAGAAAGACAAGTCAGCTCAATGCAAAGACATCAGAAACACAGCAGGAAAGGAGACAAAGCAGAAATGCTGTAAAAAGCACACATGGAAACCCAAAGACATTCACAACTATCTTCTGGGCCTTTGAACGCTACTCAACTATAATAGTCATACATTGATCAATTTCCATGCTAGGGTTTTATTTCAGGAGATTGGGCTTGATTTGTTCCTTATTTGTATCAAATGTCATTGTGGTCATGCGAGAGAAAGAGAGTGAGAAGAATAGAGAGAATGAGCTGCTGAGGGATGACAGAGCAGCCAGCACACATTAGCTTCATAGCAGAAGTAACAGGCACCGAAGGCCATTATTGCTTCTTGTTTACTCCTTAACAACATGGCAACAGGAGATTAAGACAGTGACACACTACACTAAACCAATGGGTTTAAGCTTGATACTTGGACATTTCCCAAGTGAGTTCACTGCAAACCTAAACTACTTTAGCTATTCCAGCCATATACAATATCTATTTTGTGTATATTTATACAATAGCCAGAGAGTCCTCCAAGATTCAGGATGCACTAAGGATACAACCTTTTGTGGCTTTTAAATCATTAAAAATAGTAAGTGCTGTAATTTCTGCAACGGCAGGATATTGACGGTACTGCTACATGATATACCCAAAAACAACAACAGTACTTTGTAGTGTTTATTTTAGTGCCTGACCAGCACATTTACAGATGCTTTTGCAGGGGTGCAAGCAGTGCCATTTGAGTGACTTTAAAATGCAGCTTCTAAAACATATTGAGTGAGATATCTAAAGCGTCTTTCTCAGGCAGCTGTGGTAACAAACACAAACTCTCTAGGTCCAGCCTATTACTCCTCTAGCTGACTGTTTCCTGTTGTTGGTGTAGATGCTGGTGATTGCATGACACCTGGTTCAAATGCAAAAGGGGGGCTTTTTAATCAGGTGCTATTGTTCTCTGCTAAAATGGAGTAAAACAGATTAAGGCACGTCTGTTCCGAACAATTAATCTGTAACATTTTACAATAATGTTCTATATTAGGAATTATGAACTAACAGTGTACAATACTTTTATTTGTATTTTTGTTAAAACTTTACATTTGTTAACATTAGCTAACATAAACTAAGCATGTTAATCATAGTTTGTGTTAATAAAAAAAAATACATTATTGTTAATTATTACATTATTATTTACATTATTAAACTCAAAAGTTGTATTTGTTCATATTATTTAATAAATAAATAAATAAATCAATTTGTACTTAATTCGTTTTCTATAAGACATAAAAAACGGAACAATTTACAACAATAATAATGATAATCTATTTTTAATATTATCATTATTACTGCAATAATTATTATTAATTGTTTAAATTATTATTATTATTATTATTTTTTTTATAATAGGTTTAATAAAGTATATTATTTCTGTTCCTTATTAAGGTAGAATAACAAAATTATGTGTATAATGTGTGCATGTTTAATATATTTGTAGTAGCCCTAGTGAAAAATGTATATACTAAAAATGATTTTAAATACATTTATGTTAACTAGATTTACATATTTATGTACTTAATAAAAATACCCTGCAATTATACTTTTAGTGTAATTTAACTGGTATAATTAAAGTCTGCTAAATTGGAACAACTAATTTTGTACTTAATGCACTTTAATTGTGCAGAAGTAGTGCTGAAGTCCAACTAAAGATCTACTGAAGTATATTTGATTGTACTAAAGTAGAACTTCTGCAAGTATACTTCAGGTACACTACATTTGCATTTAAAGACCGATATCATTCAAAGATCTTACAATCCTCATCTATAGGATTGATGCTGGAAATCAAGTTCTTTGAAAGCCAGAATATGATCATTCAGAGCGATAATGTTGTGGCCTGTCATACTCTTCCACGAAGGAATGGCGGAGCGAAGCCTGCAATAGTTCTCCGGTTTGTGAATCAGAAACATAAAGCCGAGTTACTGAGGCATGGAAAAAAGTTGAAGGGTACAGGAGTGTACCTGAATGAACATCTTCCAAAAAAGAATGCTGACATTGCTAGACATGCACAAATTTTGAGGAAGCAAAACAAGATACAAGCTACACGGACAAGAAATTGCAAAGTGATGATACAGTTAAATGGAACTCCTGAAGAAGCTAAAGTCTACGTAATAAGAGAACTTGATCAGAATGGATAAGTGATGACTGTGTTATGCCAAAATGGATCACCTAAAGAAGCCAAAGAACAAACTAATAAAACGCTATGAATTGGATCAGTATGGATAAGCGAACACTGTGTGAAGGAGTATTCATACGGACTTAAAGGATTATTGATATGATGGACATTGATAATAGAGATGTTGATGATGGGGAGTTGGTCAATATTCAAATGGACTGTGTGTCTGACCATTTACAATGCGATCATTTGAATTTTAAATAATTCAATCACGCGGATCATAAAATATACGCGATTGAAAATTATATTGACCCGGAAAATCACTTTTTTAATGATGTAAATAACAATTGTTGTGAGTACTACACAGAAGATAAATTTAATAGAAATGTGAATATGGAGGAGGCATTATCAATAATACATTTAAATAGTAGAAGTCTTAATAATAATGTCATACACATTAAGGATTATTTGCGTCAGTTTAATACATTTAATGTGATTGCTGTGTCAGAGACTTGGCTTGATAATGAGAAAATACATGAAGTAGAAATGGAAGGATATCATTTGTTTACAGTAAACAGAGTTAATAAGAAAGGAGGAGTTGCGTTGTATGTTGACACAGAGTTAAGATGTAATTTGATTAAAAGTATGTCAGTGACTATAGACAATCTTTTGGAATATGTAACTATAGAAATCAATATTGAAAGATCTAAAAATATAATTATCAGTTCTGTATAGATCACCAGGAATTTGTATGGATACCTTTATGAATAAATGATTTGGTATGCTCGATAAAGGGAATGAGAACTAAGTACAAATTATGTGTGGAGATTTCAATATTGATTTGTTGAATCCAAATGGAAATAAGAGAATAACAGATTTTACTGACTCACTATATAGTAAAGGTTTATTTCCTGTGATTACAAAACCTAGTAGAATAACCAAAAACACTGCTTCATTAATAGACAATATATATATACGAATGAAATTGAGGGAAACATAGTAGAAGGATTGTTTATAAATGATATGACTGATCATTTTCCAGTTTTTGCAATACGTCAAAGATTATTTGATAAAACAAATGGTAATAGGATAAATAGATTTAAATGAATTTGATATATATCACCAGAAATCATTGCTGCTCTCAGTGAGGACTTAAAGAATCAAAATTGGAGCGAGGTTTATGCAAGTAAAGGTCCTAATAGTGCTTATGATGCTTTTTTGTCCATATTAAGCGAAAAATACGAAAAACTACTTGTTTAAGAAGACAGTAAAGAACCAAACAATTGAGGATAAACCATGGATTACTAAGGAATAGAGAAAGCATGTAAAAAGAAAAATGCATTATACAAGACATTTATAGCAACTAGAATTATACAAGCGGAAAATAAATACAAGATATATAAAAATAAATGAAAAATTATTATCAGATTTAGTAAAAAGGCCTATTATAATAAGTTATTGGACAAGCATAAGAATAATATACAAACAACATGGAAAGTACTTAATAGTATAATTAAAAAGAAAACTGGGAAAGTTGATAACCCAATTAATTTTGTTAATGATGATAAGTTAAGTATAAATAAAATGAATGACATTGTCAATTAATTTAATAAATATTTTGTAAATATTGGGAGCAATTTAGCAAAAGTGATCGTGGAGCAAAGAACTGGGGATAGGATAGATGAAATTAATATTCCCAGTAATGATTATTCAATGTTTATAAGAGGAGTTGACGAAAAGGAAATACTCTACATAGTTAACAACTGTAAGAATAAATATTCCACTGATTGTAATGATATCAACATGTCGTTGATAAAAAGTATTATAGAACATATAGTAAAACCATTTACACACATTTGTAATCAGTCCTTTTTAACAGGAATATTCCCTAGTGATATGAAAACAGCTAAAGTTATTCCTATTTTAAAAAATGGAGTTTTTCCAACCACACTGTAAACCCAGATTTTCATTCAACTCAAAGAGATTGAGTACATATTACTTAAATGTGTCTAATTTATTGACATTACTTGTTAATTCTGATTAAGCTGAACTTTTCTTGTCCTTTCTTATTGTAATTGAGTTTTAAGTCCAATCAGTAGTGTTCATAAAACAAACTGAGTTTGTATTACTTAAACATGTGTCTTTCTTTACATTAATTATGAATTCTGAGTAAACTGTACTTTTTAATGGCCTATCTTATTGTAATTATGTGTTTGAGCTAAAACAACTTAATATCATCAAGTTTTGCCTGTCCAACGGTAAGTTCAGAGGGTCAAAACAAAATAGATATAAATTATTTTCCATATGGAGTCACTGGTAAGTTCTGATTTATGGACGTTATTGTTGTGTCCCTGATGTTAACATACATTTGATCAAACCTCATTTAAAATTTAGTCTGCATTTATTTTATAGACGGACATATATTTTTAAGTATTTTATTCATCAGCATGATAGTCTGCATGTATCTTACTTTTAGTTAAAAACACCAAATATTTAAAGCATTAGCTTTAAGTATTTTATTCATTAGCATGATAATCTGCATTTATATTATAGAGAGATTTTTTTAACAAAAAGTATTTTATTCCAGACCTGAGCTTTTACTTTGAAATGTAGAAGCTCGTGGACGGCACAAGGCGGGATGGCATGACACGGCATTGACGTCACCCATGCAACCGGGCTGAGTTTTGCAGTTTGTCTGAGCAACCGGGCTGAGTTTTGCAGTTTGTCAACCAAATTTGAAGAGGTGCAGTACAATATTGTAATGATTGGCAGTAAAGATGAAGAGATTTTTTTTTCTTTTCTTACCATCACTGAGGAAACTACACACTAGAACCCTATTAGGCCATGGCTTTGTTTCTTTTGTTGCTAAAAAAAAAGGACATGTTCAATAAAAATACAATTGGATCAGTGTAATGTTGCAGTTGTATGTATGTATTTTACATAGGTCTATTAATTGAAAGATATTTTGAGTTTCAGGAACAAGAAGTTAAGTTTATTAGAATACAATTTAGTTAAATTGGTTATAGAGTAATGCTTACTTAACAAGCTGAGTTAAATAAATGGGTGGGGAATGATTGTTTAAACTAAGTATCTTCAGTTACTGTAACTCGGTTATAAGTACATTCAACTTAAATGTTTTATTCCATTCCATTATGTGCTTAAGTACATTGAACGTAGTTCACCTCACTTATTCAACTAATGCTTCATTACTTAAAAATTTTAAGGCAACGGGTTACCTGTTTTAAGTAAATTCTACTTATCCGGGTTTACAGTGACTGACCAATTTCTATTCTTTCCCAGTTCTCGAAAATTTTAGCTAAAATATTTGTGCGCAGGCTTGATCATTTTATAGATAAGCACGAATTACTGAGTAATCAGTAAAAAAGCTTTTGACACTGTTGATTATGGACTATTAATGAAGAAACTGGAGAGATATGGTATAAGATATGGTATCAATTTGTACAAATGATTAATGTTGAATCAGATTTAATGAAGGTTGCTTGTGGTGTTCCGCAAGGATCGGTGCTAGGCCCTAAGTTGTTTGTACTGTATATAAATGATATTTGTAAAGTGTCTAAAGACTATACTTAGTATGAAACAGATATATTACTTTTTTCACTAGGGAACCTAGCAGTAAAATATATGAGCTAATAGCTAAGTTTGTCATCTACAATACCGATGATGTCAGGGCACTTTAGCCTCACTGATGGGGCTGAGGGGGTGTACATAACACAAACAGCTTGTGTAGATCTCTCTCACCAATATAAAGGGAAGAGTCTTCTCGTCTGACATGATCATCGATGTAAGACACTCCCAGAGGCTGTAGGGGTGTCGCTCCAATCCCCAGAAGCATTTGAGCTCCGATCAGCAGCAGGTACATCCTGTTGGTATTGGTTCTATTCCCACAGATGTAACCAGGATCCGAGAGCCCTGCTCGACTAGTATTGGAGCAAAGATTCTTTCCCTGTCCCATAGGTCGTGACTCTCCAGACTGATATTCATACTGGTGGGTCAAGAACTCAGGCAGCGCTGACAGTAACGCTCCCAGAGCCATCACAATGCCCCCACAACCAATCAGCCGCGGCCGATGGGCCCTGGCCCCAAAGTAGCTGACGAATAGGATTAGGGCAAGGTTGCCAATCTCAAAGCTGCTGGCGATCACACCCACATCAGCGCTCTGCAAGTTGAAACGCCGCTCTAGCGTGGTGAGGACACTGACCTAAAATATAAACAAACATAAACTGTTACAAAGCTGTATGTACATTTCAACTGACACCAAATCACTAATTGTCTTTTAATTTAAAAATCTTTATTCAAAACTCACAATATTTCATTCGGGTTAGGTACTTAAAAAACACATTAGATTGGTGAGATTTTGTTGAGAACATAGATGAAGGTACAAATCAAATGTAAACTTTAATATGAGTGTTGACATATTGTAATTATTATGGAATTTGAGTATTTTTTTTTACAATTATTTAAACAATTTAATAATGTGCCATTCAAGTCACCTTTCATATATAACATATTAAATAACTCAGATAAAGCACAAGGTAGGTTATTATTAATCAGACCCTACAGAGCAGATGCATTCATGTAGTGATGTAACTGTGTGCATCTTTCTCTTGTACTGAAAGCTAGCATGAAGTCTATGGCAGACCATTGTAACGTTTATTCCATTAAACTAACTAGTATCTATTTTTATATTAGTAACAAATCAATATTGTCACTGGCAACCAATTGCACATTTTTGTTACTGAATTGTATTGTTTGGCACCGCTTTTTCAGAGTACTTATCCTAATTGTTATTAGTGACATTTCTTACCAAGTTACATTTTCTTTTTCCTTGTTGAACAGTATGAAATGACTAGTCAGAATCACTACTTTGTTTCTTTAGTTCAGTTTATACTTTAGCTCAATACATTTTTTGTAATAACCTATATACTAAGAAAACTAGAATATATAGCCTAATGTTAGCTGTTTGAATATTTTTTTAAACTAAAGAACAAACCAAAATATGTACCAATATCTGAAATACATAGTAAACAGCTGGAATCAAAGACCCCCAATAAAATTGAATAGCATACATTTCTGCTTTTTTTTTAAATCAGATATGATTCGCATTAATGAATATTACTGTAAATACACTAAATCCAAATTTCAACCAAAAATGGTCACAAAAATTACAAAATTATTATAAACATGCAAAAAAATGTAAGTAATTTATATGGAAACAATTGTCCATATTTACTATTCTACAGCAATATTGTCCCTATATAGTGACCAGTCACAGATAGGGCCTACTCACTGAATATTAATTTAAAATGTAATAGTGAAATTGAAAAAAGTACTGGTCAATATCAGATTACGTCTAGTAATTAGAAAATGAGTACTACAGTAACATATTTCAAGGAATAAATGCCAAAACGGCTTGCCATATCTGATCGCTCTGACATATGTGATCATTCTGGCATATTGTTTATGTGCATAAGTGGCTCAAAGACAAAATAAGGTAATCGTTCGGTGAGATTACCTTGGAGCCACTGATGCACATAATGAGGTGTTTGACCACTGGGCCACTCACTGGACCGATGATCATTTTTCATTATAGCGCCTCTAAATCATAAAGAAATAAAGCAGTCTCGATGCAGATGCAAGGAACCTTATACCTCACGATGCGGTTTATTTCTATCGCTTTAGGGGAAAAATAAGCGATGCGCACCGGACACCATTCAATGTCATCCACATACAGTACGTACGCAGTATGATCTGCGTCTGTTAATGGCTCGACTCACCAGATATGCTCCAACAGTACCCTGTGCCAACATTAAGGCACATTGTGATATGAGGAATATTTTGATGTTGGAGAAGCATGATGTCTTCTTCTGGCACTCGTCTTGCTCAGTGTCTGGCGTGCTTCCCTCCGCGAACATCCTCTGATGCGGACTGCAGCAAGCAGAAAGACAAGCTCGGACAGAAAGTGACCATTGAGGACGATTACAGATGGATCCTCAACAAGACGTGCTCGGCTCCATTAACATCGCCTCCGGTTCCGGTCCGCGTTCGAATTGAATCGTATGAAATGAATCTTGAGCGTCCTTAGTGCTGTCACCTCAAAACTGCGCACTCGCGTCTGATCCAGTGTTCTGAATGGTCCAAAGAAACCGACGGAAGATTACGGCAGCCTATTAATAACCATGGACATCACTGACACACGGAAACTGCGATTCGGTGTTACGTGAGACGGTTACCGTGAGGAGAGTTTGCCGGTGTGTGTGGAGCTCAGCTCATGTCCTCATCTACATCTACACCAAAGCCTGCACCAAATGATGACCTCGCTCTCCTTTCCTTTCCTACTGGCTCTCTTTATTTCCTCCTCCTCCCACAAACACATCTATTAGATAGATAGATAGATAGATAGATAGATAGATAGATAGATAGATAGATAGATAGATAGATAGATAGATAGATAGATAGATAGATAGATAGATAGATAGATAGATAGATAGATAGATTATTACTAATTGTATCAATAATAAAAGGGCTCCATCAAGAGTAGCTTAAGTATTTAAAATGAGTGCAGTTTCTACATTGTCAAAGTGATTATTATTACCAGACTAAAAATAACCCTCAGTATGTGTCCCTTGAGAGCAATGTGCCAAACTAGGGATGTGTGAGCTACTGACCAAATGATCACACAGGCCTGTATTAAAGGTACAGTTCACCCTGAAATAAAACGTCTGTCAGCATTTATTTGCCTGATGTTGTTGCAAAACCAAATTACTTTATTCCATGTGACAGAAAATATCAAGCAGAATGACAACTTCAGTCTTTCACTTTCATTTGTAAGTTCTTAGTCAGCAAGTTAACAGAAACATTCTCCCCTAATCAAAGTGAAGGTAAATATTAATCATGCACCATGGATTCATTGTCAGTCTGAGCTACTGCACAGTACACAGAAAAAATGGTAACCTAAAAATAACATCTAAGTAATTGTATTTTACATAAAAATGTAATTTACCTGACTGAATCAACCTGAATATATTAGGCGACACCAACAAAACTACATTTTAGAGTAAGATCAGGTAAAAATAGCTCTGTAACAATTACAGGACAACACTTTTTAAAGTGTGGTTCTGTAATTAATGTTCTTCATTGTTCTTACTGTCTATAAACATTTGGAATGACTAAAATGCTCCAAATGAAAACAGAAGTGATGTTTTTAGTCATTTAGATAAAAGACAATAGTGTAGACTGCATCACACAGCAGTCCTTTAGTATTGCTATATTCACAGCAAGTGTGATTGTTGGTAATCACTGGTTTTGCGCTGAAGGTCTCTGTGCTTCAATACTCTGAGGCAAAGACAATTTACTGCTGCCTGGAGAATGGACTCAGCAATAGCATAACAGTATATCTCAGACTGTCTTTGGAGGCAGGGTTGATTTACACACACACACACACACACACACACACACACACACACACACACACACACACACACACACACAGTATTGACTGGTTGTTTTTTTCTTTTTTTAATCCATCCTACAGAGCAAGACTCACCACTCCTTGTGTTTTCCCATCTGTCTATGGCTCTGCTGGGCCTTTACAGTGATTCATATTGAGCCAAACGGGACTGTACTCAATTATAGCGTCATAGACCCCTTTCTTTTTCCAGCACTTGCATCATTCCACAATCTTCTTGTCTTTTAAAATTAAATTATATAATTTAGCTACATAAAAGCACTAGTTGAAATGTATCTGGTGATTGTAGTTATAACTCATATAAGGCCATGTAATACGGAAGTTCTAAGCGGCCATGCATTATTATAATTTTTCTGTCTTGTTTTCTCGTGATCACGACTTAATTTTCTCGTGATCACAACATAACGAAAGTTGTTTTGTCGTTATCACGACTTAATTTTCTCGTGATCTCGACATAACAAAAGTTGTTTTGTCGTTATCACGACTTTTAATTTTCTCTGTGTATTCGGCATGAGAAAATGCTATAGAAGCAGCATCATGGATGATCGTATTCGCTTTTACTTTTGATCAGGGACTCACTCAAACTGAAATAGCTCTGTGTCTGTCAGTGATTGACGACTTACACATAAGTGTTCGTCACTTGAGAAGGAGGCTGTCGGGTCTGCAAATTTATATAAGACAATATAGCGACCCTGAACGTGTAGTCACGTGTAGTCAAATTCAATTTCCTCGGGGACGCCCCTCTCTCTCAATGCAGAGATAAAGTCCATTCTGCTGCAGGAAATTAGTAACTTTATGATGGAGATATCAGCCGCTAGCGCGTACACCATAATATTCGCCAGAAACATTCACAAGGTGCGGGATTTTCTCGCGATAGCTACAATTACGTCGTGAGAAAACGGTTTTTACGTTGAGATCCACAACTTTCGTTATGTCGAGATAACGACAAAACAACTTTCGTTACGTCGTGATAACGACAAAACTTTCGTTATGTCGAGATAACGAGAAAATTAAGTCGTGATAACGACAAAACAACTTTCGTTATGTCGAGATCACGAGAAAATTAACTCGTGATCACGAGAAAACAAGACAGAAAAATTATAATAATGCATGGCCGCTTAGAACTTCCGTAATATAATGAATTAAAGCATACGCTTAATTTTTTTGCTTGATGTTTTAGTTGTAAATACATAATACCATATATTCATCAGTCGATATGATATAACTCATAATTAATTTGCTCTAGTGTGCTGATCCACTGTCTTCAGGCAGTAGATAGGAAATTGTTGCTGCAGGAATAGACTCTGAATGTCAATAAAACAGAAAGTTTGTCCTATTGTACTTAATAAAGAGACCCAAGGGAACTCCAAACATCACCGTTTACACAACACCTAATGTTCTATGCACAAAACTCATGCATGGAAAATTTTATAAAATGAACTATCCAACAACAAAAAAAGGCTGCATGCTGGTTATGGTATACTGTTAATTTAGTAAGAACATGTTTTATACATGAGTATTGATCACTGTAATGTATTAATGTAATGGCCATCCATTGGTCTCGGTCTTGTCTTCCACATTGAGCCACTGTGGTCTTGACTACAATGTTCAGTAACCTTTAACCTTTAAAACCCGAGTTGTCAAATAGATGCTTCCAATAATCTTTTTGTAAGATACATGAAGAAAAATAGAGTTTGAAACTTAAGTACTGCTACTTTGTGCAAGTTTGCATTTAAATTCGAAATATTCAATGAATATGAATGTGCACAGTATAACGAATGAATGATAGTAAATTAAAAGGCAAAAACAGACAGCTTGGTGCACTTAGTACTGAGTTTAGAGAAGTATGGATAAATGCTCTCGGTATGGAGAATACGGTGCAAGGGGGCATCTAGTGGTCTAATGTTGTATTACACTGCACTGAGTGAAACCACAACAGAAGAAACAAATTATTTATCTTCATTCAGTTTCTATAAATGTGTCATAAGATAATTTAGTTAATTCATTACTTACAACCACTTACACTGACTTAGATGTTACTGCTGTAAGCTTTCACTTGATTTTAAAGTAAAATTATCATACAAAATGTATCTGTTTATCAGTATCAATTTTGGAGCTTATCGGTATAACATTAGTGCTGCTTTTATACTGTTATACTGTATGGATACTATTTTTAAAACATATATTTTTACATTTATATTTATTTAATATGTTCAATGTAAAAAAAGTTGTTTATATTGCTAATGTGAGAATGAACTGTTTTTAAGCTTCTCGCTGCTCATGCCTACAGGAGGGAAAGACAAAGAGAGAGAGAGAGAGAGAGAGAGAGAGAGAGAGAGAGAGAGAGAGATGTAACTAGAATATTTGCCAGTCTAGAATAGATGTAGTCATTACTGGGCAGAGGAACAGCTGATCTCTCTACATCTCAGCCAAGGTTGAACATGTTTCAGAAACTCAACAGAATTGCTGCTTCTGCCGTTCCAAACATCAGCACGATTGTGGGCTGGAGGCACGAGGCCACAGGTATTCACAGATGAGTCGATATTTGGTCAACATGTGATACTGCATAATAACAGTTTAAGAAACAAGTAGTTAATATGAAGTAACTGACATTTTACACAAAGCCATTGTTTATTTTTGATCTATCCAAAAAAATTGTTTCAAAATGAGTCCACATCAGCAAATCAACATTGCGACTCTGGGCAGCATACTGTACATGTTTCCTTCCCGAATTAATCAGTGTTTTGAATGAACTGGTTGAGTGAATGATTCAAAGACTAGGAATAGACCGTCCAAAAAAGAAAATCTGTCACAATTTATAGACAGCTAAACAAAAAACATATTTTTAAAAGAATAATGATAACTAAACAGCTTCAGTTCCCATTGACTTCCATGGAATGTACAAATAACAGTGTAAACCAATGGAAACAGAAAGGTTTGTCTATTAACAGAATTATATTAGATTATATTATAATTATTTATAATATAATTATATTATATTAGAATAACATTTTTTGGGTAGACTATCCCTTTAAGATGAATCTGATAAATAAATAATTAAATGACACAGTCATAAAGACAGTCACTTGTTGGCAGATACTGGCGATGATGTAACCTACAGAAAGAGTCAATGAATAATCTCCATGTTTATAGCACACAGTGACATCCTGTTTACAAATAGTGCAAAGTCCCAGTAATAGTATATAGTCATATACTCTAAAAAAAGGTGCAATATACCACCAAACGTGGTTGGGAACTCGAGCTGCGTCGAATGCTATTGGGGTAGCATCAGCGATATCCAGCTCTGAATCATATGTGTAATCAGTCAAATTGGCAAGACGTCAGGTGCGGGTGACGTCACAACCAGGAAGCTTAAAAGCATGTGAGGTGGAGCGGCGCCATCTTTCTGTCATTCAGCAAAGCTCTGTGTGTGTCAGTCACGATATGTTCTGTGAGTCCTGTTTACTGTTGTTTGTCAAAGTTACACAAGCATCTGAAAGCTCCAGCATGTCAAAAGCAACATTTAAAACCAATAAGGGCGAAAGTAGATCAAGTTATAGACTGTGTGTTCCTCCCTGCCCATGTTATATCACGAGCGGGGATACACACAGTCTGTGCTTGGCCTGCTTGGGAGTGAAGCACGCAGAGTCGGCTCTCGAGGGGGCTGGCTGTCCGCATTGTGAGCGGTTACCACTGCGTACGCTTCGCTCCCGGAGGGTTCTCTTTGAGGAGGGAGCCTTCACCAGCGTTCCTCGCGGTGCTGGCCCCGCTTCTGCCAAGGCGGAGCAGCAGCTGCATTCGTGGGGTTCACAGTTGGATCTGGCGGAAAGAATGGAGATGGGCCGGTCCCTATCTTCTTCCTCACCTGCTAGATCCACTGTCCGTTCTCTGAGATCGGAAGCCCGTTCTGCGGTTTCTTCCCTCAGAGAGCGGGCTCAGCGCTCTCTATCTTCCTCCGAGGGGTATATGGAGAGCGCTGATTATTCACCCATTCAATCCCCCCAATATGAGGAGCTATTAGAGGCCGCCAAGCTGAACATCGATTGGCCCGCCGAGAATCAGACCGAACCGCAGAAAAGTAAACTAGATGAACGCTTTCTGCGTACTAAGTCACTACCTCCATGCCAGAGCCTGCCTTTTTTGATTCACATTAATAAAAATTACTGTAAATACACTAGTAAGCTAAATATTTTCCATCAGGCCAACCAAGTTTCAACCAAAAAAAGGTCACAAAAATTACACAATTATTAAAATTGTTATAAAAATGCAAAAAAGTAGCTTAAGTTATTTATATGGAATTATATGGAAAACCTTTTTCTTCCCGCTTATTCATCCCCGCCTCTGATTATTATGGAAATGTGGTGGGGCTGAGCGAGTGTGGTTACAGAGCGATGCCCCAGGTTGAACAGACGCTTGCATGCTATCTGCCACCCGGTGCGGCATCGTCTCTGAAGGCTCCGGTCTTGCCCTCCAAACCACTGCGCACAACATCAGCACTGGTGGGCAAGGGGTACACGGCAGCGGGTCAGGCTGGTGCGTATCTGCACACGATGTCAGTGTTACAGGCGTACCAAGCCGACCTGTTGAAGGAACTAGATGAGGGCGAGCAAGTCAGTTCTAACGATATAGTAAAGCTGAGGAGAACCGCTGATTTAGCTCTCCGCGCCACCAAGGAGACCGCCCGTGCCATTGACCGAGGTTGGTGGCAGCGAAAAGGCATTTATGGTTGACTCTGTCCGATATGAAGGAGAAGGACAGAGTGTTCCTAATGGACGCCCCGTTTGCGCCTTCTGGTCTGTTTGGCGACGCTGTCGACTCCGTCGTCGACAGATACCAGGAGGCTCGTAAATAGGCGGCGGCATTTCAGCGGTTCCTCCCTCGCCGTTCTATAGTTCTGGGGGCTGCTGGGTGGGAGCAGCCCCAACCGTATACCAGCTCCTCATACAGGGAGATTCAAAAACAGAGTGTTGCATCTCGTGCTCCCCCGCAGCTGGACCGAGGTCGACGACGCTCTATAAAGGCGGGGGCTTCTGGGACGAAGCCCGATTTGAGGGTCATGCTTCAGTCTAGGAAGTCCTTGATGAAGCGGCCCTGACATTTACAGCTCAGGATGGCTGAGGGCGGCCCCTGCTGGGGAAGAGCGGAGTGCACTGCATTACACAGTGTCCGTCTCTCCTCAGCGCCCTCTGGAGATCGTTATGCCAACCATGCCAGAGTTCCAGGGCGCAGCGGTCTCCCGCGAGTGCTTCTCTCAGTTTTTTCCGCCCGGAATCGTAGCGGAGCTGAGAGCCTCGCCACCCCTTCGGGGGTCTCTCACGCAGCTACTTCAGTTGTTTCCTGCCGGTCCTCCATTTCAGGGCATCGATCTAGCAGCTCCAGACACACCAGAGGCTAGTCTCGAGAGACTGGCTCCCTTAGTAAATTATTTAGCAGTGTGGAAACTACTGCCAAATGTATCCCGTTGGGTCCTGCAGACTGTAGAAAAAGGCTATCGATTCAGTTCGGCACTCTGCCTCCGCCTTTCAAAGGAGTATTTCTCACATTAGTGAGTCGAGCAGGCTCTTGTATTAGAACAAGAGGTGATCTCTCTCTTGAGGAAGGAGGCCATCAAGGTGGTCCCTCCTCTTGACAGAGAGGCCGGGTTCTACAGCCGGTACTTCATTGTTCCAAAGAAGGATAGGGGTTACTTCCAATTTTAGATTGAGAAGTATGAGTCGATTCTCACTACGGTCAGGAGAGTCAGAGAAGGCCTGTCACTCACTGTCAAGCAGTTTCAAATATTGCTGGGTCTGATGGCAGCTGCGTCCAACGTGATACCTTTTGGCCTGCTGTACATGAGACCCCTAGAGTGGTGGCTCAAGACCAAGGGGTTCTCCCAGAGGGGAAAACCGCTTCGCACGATCAAGGACACGCAGCGATGTCTACGTGCCTTGGACATGTGGAGGAAACCTTGGTTCTTGTCTCAGGGCCCGGTTTTTGGAGCTCCTTGTCGCTGCGTAACGCTAGCGACGGACGCATCCCTGACCGGTTGGGTCTGTGGAGTGGTCGCCATCTCACGCACGTGGCACATCAACTGCCTGGAGATGCTGGCCATGTTTCGAGCACTCAAACACTTTCTCCTGGACCTAAGAAATCACTATGTGTTGGTATGGACCGACAACACAGCAGTGGTTTCTTATATCAACCACCAGGGAAGTCTGCGTTCGCGCCCCTTATACAAGCTGGCGCACGAGATCCTTGTGTGGTCCCAGGACAAGTTCTTCTCGCTGAGAGCAGTCTATATTCCTGGGCATCTTAATATAGGAGCAGACATCCTATCACAATACAAAACTGTATCTTTATAATACTTAGCATTCACATTTGCTTCTTGTCTCAATGTAAAATAAGATTAGAAATATATCTCTTTTCTTGAAGTAAATACAGAACATAAACAAAGTTGTAAATACACTAGGTGGTTTAAGAAAAGTCTTCATTTATAATTTCAGGAGGTCTTTCAGTTTCACTCGAGAAAGGGCTGATTAAACTTCAAAAAGAAATGATGTCATTGAATAAATATGAACGCTGCACGTTTCAAAGTCAAAACGCAGCGCGGAAGTTTATGTATCTCTGAAGGGAACCAACTGTCCTCAGAAATGTGTCATTGGCATTTTCATTTCATCTTGCCTATAATGCTTGATAAAACAGCGTTTATGAGTGCGGACCGTGCTGCTTTCATGTACAGCTGTTCAGTTCGAGACTTCAGAGCGCAAAGCGCAAATCATTTGGTTCAGTTCGGGACTTCAGAGCGTAGAGCGCGAATCATTTGATTCAGTTCGGGACTTCAAAGCGCAAATCATTTGATTCAGTTCGGGACTTCAGAGCGCAAATCATTTGATTCAGTTCGGGACTTCAGAGCGCAAATCATTTGATTAAGTTCGGGACTTCAGAGCGCAGAGCGCAAATCATTTGCTTCAGTTCGGGACTTCAGAACGCAGAGCGCAAATCATTTGATTCAGTTCGGGACTTCAGAGCGCAGAGCGCAAATCATTTGATTCAGTTCGGGACTTCAGAGCGCAGAGCGCAAATCATTTGCTTCAGTTCGGGACTTCAGAGCGCAGAGCGCAAATCATTTGATTCAGTTCGGGACTTCAGAGCGCAGAGCGCAAATCATTTGGTTCAGTTCGGGACTTCAGAGCGCAGAGCGCGAATCATTTGATTCAGTTCGGGACTTCAGAGCGCAAATCATTTGGTTCAGTTTGGGACTTTAGAGCGCAGAGCGCGAATCATTTGATTCAGTGCGGGACTTCAGAGCGCAAATCATTTGATTCAGCTCGGGACTTCAGAGCGCAGAGCGCAAATCATTTGGTTCAGTTCGGGACTTCAGAACGCAGAGCGCAAATCATTTGATTCAGTTCGGGACTTCAGAACGCAGAGCGCAAATCATTTGATTCAGTTCGGGACTTCAGAGCGCAGAGCGCAAATCATTTGATTCAGTTCGGGACTTCAGAGCGCAAATCATTTGATTCAGTGCGGGACTTCAGAGCGCAAATCATTTGATTCAGCTCGGGACTTCAGAGCGCAGAGCGCAAATCATTTGGTTCAGTTCGGGACTTCAGAACGCAGAGCGCAAATCATTTGATTCAGTTCGGGACTTCAGAGCGCAGAGCGCAAATCATTTGATTCAGTTCGGGACTTCAGAGCGCAGAGCGCAAATCATTTGCTTCAGTTCGGGACTTCAGAGCGCAGAGCGCAAATCATTTGATTCAGTTCGGGACTTCAGAGCGCAGAGCGCAAATCATTTGGTTCAGTTCGGGACTTCAGAGCGCAGAGCGCGAATCATTTGATTCAGTTCAGGACTTCAGAGCGCAAATCATTTGGTTCAGTTTGGGACTTTAGAGCGCAGAGCGCGAATCATTTGATTCAGTTCGGGACTTCAGAGCGCAAATCATTTGGTTCAGTGCGGGACTTCAGAGTGCAAATCATTTGATTCAGCTCGGGACTTCAGAGCGCAGAGCGCAAATCATTTGGTTCAGTTCGGGACTTCAGAACGCAGAGCGCAAATCATTTGATTCAGTTCGGGACTTCAGAGCGGGAATCATTTGGTTCAGCTCGGTACTTCAGAGCACAGAGCGCATGTGTGTGTATGTATATATATTGTATATGAGATATCAAAAGGGTCAAATATGTTTACTAAAACATGTTTCAAAATATATTTAGATTAATATATTTTCTGCCAATATATTTTTTAATATTTGTTTGCTACTGTTTTTAAGTAAGCATTTAAAATATATTTAGCCCTCTACGTATTTCAATCCAAGAAAATAAATTGACATGTCACATAACTTTATTTATTTTATTTATTTTTGTTAAATTTACAATATTCTCCATTCAATACAATGCCTAATTTTAATATTATTTCTTACTACTACGGAAGTGAATGGGACCCAAGATTTGCTTGGTTACAAACATTCTTCGAAATACCTTCCCTTGTGTTCTGCAGCAAAAAGAAATTAACATAGGTTTGGAACAACTCGAGAGTAAGTAAATGACAGAATTTTAATTTTAGTTCCCTTTTGAGCTGTTACAAGACATCATGGAGAATTCTCCATTATGGGAACTCCTTCCCTTCAACCTTTCCTGAAGTCCTATTGGCTCACGCCAGTCCAGATGACTGGCCAATTGTCGCAAAGCATGCAAATATGACGAGCTCGAGACAGTATAAATGCGATGACCATGACAATTACATCAGAATCTTCTACTTCACCTGTTGAATTTGTAATGGCTACAGTTTGCAAGATCTGCGCGGGACCAATCGAACCGCTGGATCATCACCTTCACTGCGTCACCTGCCTGGGCCTGGCCCACGCCGAGGTGGCGCTGGACGAGTCCGACTGCGGACATTATGGTTCGCGGCCTATTCGGGGTGGGGCTCACTGCCGCTGGTGGGCCCCCCCTCTCCTGGCGGCGGGAGCGCTGCCTTGCCGTGCCGCCGAACCCAACGGTCGCCCCATTCCCCGGTTTCCTTTCCCGAGGACTGTTTCCGCCCCTCTTCTAACATCGAGGGGTTCGTATCTTTTGGCCACGAGGAGGGGGATGATGCCATGTCCATGTCGGCCTCGGAGAAAGAGGATTGGGCGGGATCGGAGCCCGATCAATTAGACAGCTCGGAGCCTTCAGACCTCCAAGAGGAGCTCATGAGGGTTCTGTCTAAGGCTGTACAGGAGTTGGAGCTTACCTGGAGTCCTCCAGAAGAGCCTGTCAGAAGTAAGCTTGACTCGTGGTACTTCAGGTCCACACGCAAAGCTGACTCGAGGGAGTCGGTTCCTTTCTTCCCCGATGTACACGAGCAGCTGGTGAAGACGTAGTCTGCGCCCCAATCGGCGTGCGTCCACTCTAACACACAGGCCATGTTTTCCCACGTGGATGGAGCGGAGGCCCACGGGTATGTGCGCTCTCCCCCCGTCGAGGAGACCGTTGCTACACACCTGTGTCCTTCAGCAGCAAAGACCCTAGGCTCAGACATCAGCCTTCCCTCGAAGCCGTGCAGGACCACTGCCCACCTCGCTAATAAAGCGTATGCCTCTGATGGCGAGGCGGCGTCCGCGTTGCACGCCATGGCAGTGCTGCAGGTGTTTCAAGCAAAACTCCTGCAAACGGCGGAGGGCGGAGCTCATACTGCTGAGACTACGAAGGATCTGTGCGCGGCGACGGACTTCGCGTTGATGGCGACGAAGTGAGCGGCCCAGGCCGTGGGTAAGGCCATGGGTTTTATGGTCGTTCTTCAGAGGCACCTCTGGCTAAACCTGGCTGACCTCAAGGAGGCCGACCGTAAGGTGCTGCTAAACGCTCCTGTAACTCCCTCCGGCCTCTTTGGTGATGCCGTGGAGTCCATAACTGAGCGATTCGCGGAGGCTCAAAAGCGCGCCAAAGCCATGAGTCACGTTATGCCGAGACGCACCTTCCAGCAGCAGATGGCGAGATCCAGATCTTCGTCTGCGCCTGGCTCTGCCCAGCGGAGGGATATTCCTAGGCCAGCGCCTGCGGTGGGGACTGCTACTGCTCCTCGACAGGAACCAGATGTCCGGAGGAAAGCGTGGGGTCCCGGTAGGAAGCGCCAAGGTCAGCGGAGGAGCCCGCGACGCGACTCTCGCCCGCCCCCGGCAGCTAAACCGTCTTCCTGACGATCGGAGGAGAGGAGGAGAGCGCGAGAGCAGCCCAGCTCCCAAGCGCCAAAAGTTCAGTTGCTCAAATGTTTGTGTGTTGGCTGTTCATTCAATAAAAATGCATACATTCTCACAAAAAGAGCTTTCTCCTCCTCACTCAATAAATGCGGCTCCCCTTGCCCCGCCTCAGAGCAGTGCAGGTCCGCCGCCCACACAAGTTATAGCCGCGCATCCAAGCCGGTCCTCCGCTTCAAGTACATCAGAGGCCAGTCTTGAGAGACTGGTTCCCTTAGTAGACTATTCGGCAGCGTGGAAACTACTGCCAAATGTGTCTTGATGGGTCATGCACACTGTAGAACAAGGCTATCGTGGCGCTCTGCCGCCGCCTTTCAACGGGGTCACTCCCATGCTGGTGGGTCCCGAGCAGGCTCTGGTAATGGAACAAGAAGTGAGCACTCTCCTGAGGAAGGAGGCCATCGAGGTGGTCCCTCCTCTAGACAAAGAGTCCGGGTTCTACAGCCGTACTTCATTGTTCCTGAGAAAGGGGTTGCGTCCTTTTTAGATCTAAGCTAACTGAACCGCTTAGTCACACGACTGAAGTTCAGAAAGCTTTCTTCAAGCACGTGTTTCACACCAGATCCGAGGACTGGTGGTCACGAGCAATCTAGAAGATGTATACTCCTTCCCCATCACAGGAAGTTCCTGAAATGTGCTTTGGGGGCAAAGCATATTAATATCGGGTTCTTCCTTTTGGCCTTGCACTCTCGCCCCGACTAGCTCATCAGAGCGAATGGCGGTTCAGCATCGAGATGTTGTTCTCGCTCACTTTAAAGAGTTGGGGTTAAGACTTACGTCAGGAAAGTCTTAACGCTCCATTTGTAAGGAGCATAGCAGGCCTCCTCTCAATCCAGAGTGTTGTCATGTTGAGGCCTCCGCTCCAAGAGCTCGAACTTTCGGTGAGTGTCGTCAGGTCTCCTCTCGCTCAGAGAGTTTTAGAGGCGTCCGCTTGCCAGAGCTCCGCCTGGACAGCATCTGTGAGTGGTAGGCTCTAAGTGAGTCTCCTTACAAGACACATCCTGTCAAGGCAGGGGCTGAGGCCCGGGGAATGGATGCCTCACCCTGAGGGGTGAAGCAGATATGGAGAGTTTGGGCCAGATGGTGGATCTGTTTGCGACTCGTCAGATATCGCACTGTCCCCTCTGGTTACCTCTGACTCATCCAGCTCCGCTGGGGCTGGATGCTATGGTACAGACTTGGCCGAGGCTTCGTCTGTACACTTTTCCCCGATCGCTCCCTTAAGGAGAAACTATCGCCCTGAAGTTGAGACTCAGGGTGCGGAGACCACCAGCTTGATCCAGTTAACTGCCCTTTTGGTACAGTGCTGGAGTTCTTGCAGGCCTGTTTCTCCGCAGGGTTAGCCCACTCCACCCTGAAGGTCCACGTGGCGGCTTTAGCGGCCTACCACGCCCCTCTTGGTGGCCTTTCAGTAGGCAAAACCCTCTAGTTACACGTTTTCTCCGGTGCTGAGGCCAGAGAAGCTTATGCTAAGTGGGGGATCAGGATGCGATCCTATAACCTCGAGTCCTCTGATCTCCCCTCGCCTTTGGGAGTCAAGGCTCACTCATCTCAAGGTATGGCGGCCTCCAAGGCTTTTCCGGTACTGCAATGCTGCAGGGTGGTCTACGCTCCTAATCTTCAGCAGGTTCTATGACCTAGATCTACGAGCCACTCCTGGCTCCTCTGTTTTCTTGCCATAGCTGTGCATTCCACACACTAAGCAGGGATTTGCAAGTCTGGCGGCATGGACATCTCGTTCCCCTAAAGCGTTTTCGGACGTAGCTCGAAGTTCGAGGGGAACGTCCCAGGTTACGTTTAACTATGGTTCCCGAGGAATGAGGCGCTGCGTCGCAGGGCCATACTTCCGGCATCCCTACTAGAGCTATGCTTCATTCCTAGAAGCTGGTGCCGGCTGCACCTCACGTGCTTTTAAAGCCTCGTGGTCATGACGTCACCCGCACCTGACATCTTGCCGTCAATTTTGACTGATTACACATATGATTCAGAGCTGGATATCGCTGATGGCGTTCCCCTAATGCGCTTTCAACGCAGCGTCTCGTTCCCTCTGGGAACCATGGTTACATACGTAACCTGGGATGTTCTCGTCCCTGAAACTGAAACCGTTTAAGGCTACAAGGCTTTCAGAGTGGAATCAGTAGCTCGTCTGAGCTCAGCGTTTGTCCTGTTGTGGGACACTCTGACCTTCCTGACAACACTCTTTTACATCACATGTGTCTCTATTGCCTCCAAGCATGATACTTACTAAGCACATCAAAAACCGAAAACAAAACCACACACACCCACACACACACACACACACACACACACACACACACACACACACACACACACACACACACACACACACACACTTGTTTCACAGTTTATAGACTTTTCAGTTACATGCTTTTATCTTACCTCAATCCCTTCTTTAAAATGCATTAGCAAACTAACCATAAGCCTCCACTAGCCACGAAAGGAGAGGTAATTTGATCACATTTGGCTATCATCTTAATTAACCACGCCTCCTGCTGCTATTAGTTTAGACACTTAGGACTGATGTCCAGCTCATCCAAATGACCACAAATCTCTGGGGTAACCAACGAGCCATGACCATCTAAATCAAGATAACTTTAAGGTGTTTTTACACGTTTAAGGAAAGTTTTTACGTTTCATGTAGCCTAATCAAAACGTATAGAAAATAATTAGTTTATTACCTGTCATTTAAAATAAGTAAAGTTTTTAAATCCCCCTTTGGGATTAATTTTTAACGTCCACGTGTTCACCAACTCTTCACATAGCTTTAACTGACCTGGCTGTTAAAGCACAAAAAGCGAAGCACGAAAGCATGAACTCAACGATGATGGCTTATAACATCGAGGATGTTTCTCAGAAGAACTCCACCTGTAAGTATGACTTTAACTCGAGCAGCGCGGAGGATCTTCGTCCTCCTCCTCCTCCTTATCTTCCGCGCTTCACCGCCGCGGCTCAGGTCCGAGTGACGCTCACGCTCCTCCTGTGCGCGCTGTCCGCGTGCTGCAATCTCGCCGTGCTTTACTCAGCCAAACACAACCGCAGAAAGCGGTCCCACGTCCGGCTCCTCATCACCAACCTGGCGGTGGCGGATTTGCTGGTGACGTTCGTCGTCATGCCGCTAGACGCGGGGTGGAATATAACGGTGCAGTGGCTCGCGGGGGACCTCGCGTGCAGGACGCTGATGTTCCTCAAACTCGTGGCCATGTACTCGTGCGCGTTCGTGACCGTGGTGATAAGTCTGGACCGACAGGCTGCAATTCTCAACCCTCTGTCCATCAACCAAGCGAGGAAGAGGAATAAAGTTTTGCTGAGTGTAGCATGGACCATGAGTCTCGTGTTATCCATACCACAGGTAAGAGAGACTTTGAGGAAGTGTAAGATGCCCCTTCCACACATTAAAAAAGACCTGGGTGGCATATTGTTGATATTGTTATTTTTTCATGTATTCATTGTTGAATAATTTAATGAGTTTCGTGAATACATGAATCGCAATGCATTTAAAGTATAGGCTAAGTGCGTGAAATCAAATTTGAATTCATGTGATGCTGTTATGGCATACAGCCTATATATCTATATGGACAGATTAAAGATATGGGCAGTTAAATATGTTCATACAAATGTTTTACATTTCTCATGAATGAATCTCTTTTACTGGGATTGTGCTTTGTCTGTTGTTGTTTATTAAAATATTTAACTAAATTGTTAAAATAAATAGAATAGACTAGTTGATTTTGTATTTTACATTAATTACACTTAAAGGCATTCTGAATATGCAATTTTTTTTCTAAATATGTTACATTTTAAAAGTAAATGCACTTTGTTTTTGAGGAGGGCATAGTGAAAACTGATTATTGATTTGAGAATCTCATTGTATGTGCTCCCTTTTCTGATGTTTATAATTATATTATTACTATTCAAATATTTAAAAAGGAAGTAAGCTGTAGCAGTGTTTTTATATTATAGGTTTTTTTAATAGTTTGAATTAGTTTTTATATTTACATTTTCAGTTTTTCTAACTTTACCTTTTTTTGTTGTGTTTTTGTCATTTTTGTTAGCTTATATAGTTTTTAGTAGTCAATTAGTGATCATTTCAGTTTTAAGTTTAAGTGAATCAAAAAATTTGATTATATTAGATTTAGTTAACTATAGCCAGTGCCTGTTAGTAGATGGCTTGCATCAGTATATCTGGAATATCTGCCTGTAATATGCTCTTTGTCCAGGTGTTTGTTTTCCACGTTGTGGTGATTGATTCCCCCAAGCGGTTTATCCAGTGTACGACCTATGGCAGCTTTAGCTCACGCTGGCAAGAGACACTTTACAACATGCTTACCTTCAGCTTCCTCTTCCTCTTACCACTCTTCATCATGATCACCTGCTACAGCAGGATATTGTTTGAGATCTCCAAGAAAATGACAGAAGACAGCTGTAAGTTTTATTTTGACAAAAACATTTCTAATGGTAACTTCTTGATCAGTTTGCAAGTAACATGACCCTGCGGTGTCTTTGCCCTAACTTTATTACATGTCATCTGTCAAGCTAACGTCTTGCTTCTGTTGTGATCTTTGTCACATAGTGCTGTCCAACAAAGTGCAGCTGCGCAGGTCAAAAAACAACATCCCCAGGGCACGCATGCGCACGCTGAAGATGACTGTGGTCATTGTGCTGTCATTCATGGTGTGTTGGACACCCTACTACATGCTTGGCCTGTGGTACTGGTTCTGTCCCGCTGGCCTGGAGGAAACAGTGTCCCAGTCTCTCTCACACATCCTTTTTATATTCGGCCTGTTAAATGCTTGTTTGGACCCCATCATCTATGGTCTCTTCACCATTCCACTATGCATGAGGCATAGACAGCGTGAACATAACACTGTAGTCTTTGAGCTGGAGAACACTAACAACTCTCTGATGACTTCCATCAGAACTTCTACCTCCTCGCTCACTTTAAAGAGACTGACAGTTCAGCAGACGTCAAGAGAAAAGCTAGAATGGGACGGAGAGAATGTGCACAGGTTTGGAAATGATGGGGCAAAGAATGATGTTGCCTTTGCAAGTCATGCCACCTGTATGGACTAAAAGCCAAAACACATGAGTTGTCTATATGTATGATAGCTTTCCATTTAATTTCCATGAAAGCCATTTAGGGCACTTTAATCTTATCCTATATGTATAAAGGTTTCGCATGTAATGTTTCAAAAAGGTTTTATTTATTGTAATTAGTTCATTCATATTGGCTAATGAGGTAAATCTTTTGCACACTGAGCCTTGAGATGACCAGACAATGAAAGTCAATGGGGTCCAGCAATGTTTGGGAGTTTTATTATACAGACAAACAGATTTTTTAAAGAAGTTGCTATTTTTATTTAGCAAGGACATATTAATTAATATAAATGCAGTAAAGATTTTTCATTGTTACAAAAAAGTTTCTTTCAAATAAAGGCTGTTCTGAACTTTCTATTCATCAAAGAATCCTGCAAAATATGTATCATGGTTTCTACAGAAATGTTTCCTGTGCAGCAAATCAGCATTTTGGGATGATTTCTAAAGGATCACGTGACACTGAGGACTGAATATCGACTGCGGAAACTCAGCTTTGCCACAGGAATTTATTGTAATTTATATATCACCGCATCTTTTCACACTGCCCTTTGAAATGCTCTTCTTCGTGAACTTGGGTTTGACAGATATTTTAACACATATCAAATGCATTTCTTCTGGCAGCAGCAAAATGAGCAGGGATAATTTTATGTGATTTAAAATGATAGATATAAGGGTTGATATTAAGTATTGTTTCATGCTTATTGTAACCCTGTTTTGTCTTGTAGATTAAAAGTTGAAATTGCAATAAAAAATAATTGGAAACTGAAGGCTTGAAGGCTTTTGCACAGATCATTAAATTAATACAGCTAATGAAGATACAGGCTGTGAATCATTCAATGTTCCATAACCTCACAAAAATCATGATACAGCCTCTCAACTAACCATGGGCAGTCCAATTAAAGAAGAACAAATAAAAACGGTATAAATAAAATGACATGAATAACTTGGAATGGTAGTTTTTTAATAACCCCGAGGAAGGAAAAACTAGTTACATTGATTAATACTGCAGCTCAAATTCAATTAAATTGATGTTCAGCACAAACGGTACTAATGTACTAATCGTGAAAAGATCCGCTTGCTGGAAAAGACTTAAGTGGAGCAAATCTGAAAACTAGTGCCTATGGCCTGTCTTATGAAATATATAAGAACAATAAAACCAGAAAAATTGTGTTGACATTCGGTATAATGTGTGGGAGACATGATGAGCTGTGATATTATATTACATTTTCTGACTTCAGAACAGATCATGAGTCTGCATAACAGATTTACAAACAAATATACTGATAATTCATTTTATATAATTCTGTTTACTTGACCTTAGTTAAGACGATAACTACTTTAGTTACATTTTGGAAAAACGCTAGAATCAAGTCACAATAAGCTTAATCAAATGTGGACATGTGCATATATAAACACATTTATATTGGCCTGGCTTCATTAAGAATAGCTTATTGTGAAAAATGACATGCAATCTCTTCATAAGCCCAAACTGAAATTAACTTTCATTTGAATTTTAAATGGACAGTCTTCAATGGTATTTAATATGACACTAAAAGTAAAATCGTACAATTTTCTCTCTTGATTTATGAATGAATGCATGCATTTTATCCACATTAATATGGGGGGGGGGAGGGGGGGTGTCTGTCAGAATGGCATGTCTGGATCTCTTTGTAGTATGTGAAGCTTCATTTGATATCACACTTCGAAAGCTGCTCCCATTGGAAAGGCAGATTTCTGTTCCTCTCTTTCCTAGAATCAGCTCTGCACACACAGAGACATTACACATGTAAACTATACTCAGTGTTTTAAGTGACAGGCCAAATCATTGTAAAGGCCTATTAACACCAAGAACGATAATTATGAACATCAAGTAAAAAAACATTCTTCTAGAACAGGAATGTGGTGGAAATGTATACATTTTTCTTTATTTTCTATATGTTCTGTTTGCACAGGTGTTGACCTTCAGTATTTTGTCTGTGTATATGACTAAAGCTTCTGTCGGCATTCCTCTTACAGGGGAATGGCTTTGACCAGTTAGAACTAATCTGAGAAGATACTGTTGAAGGTCAAAGTCGATGCTTGGACAGCATTCTTGCTAAAATGAAAGAGCCAAAGACAAATCCTATGACTGTTTTTTCATTCTTGTTCTAACATTTAATAACATATTTAGAATTGTTTCACCACTGAAGTAACAACAATAACGACACAGAGGAACAATATCATTGGAATCACTTTTAAATAACTTTTTCCAGCTAACGAACGAAAAAAGCATTAACAGCCATTCAAAATGGCTTCCTATTTTATGCTGCAAATATGCTCACATAATCACTCTCAGAAAAAAAAAAAAAAACCTTGTAAAAGTGTTATAGTTCATTGGTGTGGACACTAATATATTTATCATAGAGTATATAGTTGTAGATATAATTAGCATTATCATTCTTGGTGTGAACGTGCCTTTATATCTTTTTTTGTGATCTCTTACCATAAACATATAGTCCTATCTAATAATTTAATATTTGATGAACATGTCACATTTAGTCTCATTTATTAAAAACTTGATATAAAAAGATTCTCAAAATGTGTTCTTTCTCCTATCGTTCAATACTGATACATTTCACCAACCTTTCCTGAAAGTAAAGGTTGCAGGCCTCCTCCAAATCTGAGAGAGTGGCTCTGGGCTCTTTTTCACAAACAGCTGGACATGTGACACGATAAAAATCCATCGATGAGTATTCTGAATAGCTGAAGATGAAGAGAGAGCTCTCATCCTCTTTCCTATCAGTCATCTTCACCAAAGATGTTTTTCTGTCACCTAAAAATCACATGTATCACCATGAACAAAATCCTTCTGTAACTGTCACTCAATAAATAACGAATAATAATAAAAATGTGTTGCCTTTGATGCATTGCATCATGACTTGTATTAATACGTGCATAAAACGTCATTCACAGAACAATGAAAAATTGAATGCAAAAATTAAAAAAGGTTTAGAAATGTGTTTTTATGTTAACTTTTTTTTATGTTAACTTGACCTCTGGAGTTTTAGAAAAAGCTGTGTAAAGCATGAGACACTGCAAAAGATGCGGGATGCAAATGCAACAGTCAAACATGTCCGTCTGCATGTTTACATCAAAACCAATGGAACCCTACAACAGGGTCCCCTACAACAGGAAATGGTGTCAATCATCTAATAACTAACACGACAGAACTCATTTGCTGTTTTTCAGCTAAATAATGAATCTGTCTGAAGTTTACCTGTAATATATAGTTTTTGTTGGACTGGCTCAAGCAGACACACAGGTTCCCTGAGTGAGCCCAGCACATGAGTTGGAGGCAGGTTTAAGATAAATACTGGTGCCTTATTCTCCGCTTCCCACATGGATACTTGCCCATTTCTCTGCATCAACAAAATCTATAAACAATTTCAGGAATTAATACGGATACATTTACGTGTTAGTTCTTGACAGATACTTTCTTAATAAAGTGACTTAAGATCTTGAACTAAAGCTAACTACAACAGTAAACAAAGCTCTTAACGTACCTGTCACAACAATATACAGTATATAATGATATAGAAAAACAATCAATCTGAAAGAATTCAATCCAGAAGCTAACGCTGTCAAATAAAATATTATGCTGCAAAACTGAACCATACCAGACGCTTCAGGAAGGGCACAGGTTCAGCAACAGTGACAGAACTGCCTTGGCCTGCAGGTCTGATTAGAGACAGTCATTATATTTCAATGTCAAGTTTTAGCATGTTAATGGATATGATGTTAACGTATTTGGTCTTGCTGGGCAAGATCTGCTAAGCACTGCTGTAAGATATGCTGCCGCTACATTCCTAGGCATACATAAATCACGTAGCAGATTTAGACATGTGGAACTGGTGGAGGCAGAGGGTTAAAGAGGAACTGCAGGACCAGCTTTATCGAACCAAACTATTAGCTATATAAACACCAAATTCAGTATTTTTAAACCCATTTTAATAACTATGTTTATTTTGTACCTTTCAATAAGTGCAACAGTGCACGTGTCTCCTCCCTGCCTGCTGTCACACTGTAGCATGCCCCATTTCTGCAAGTGATCACTAACTGTAGTGTGGGTAAAAAAGGACTCTGAAAGAGTGGAGTGACTGGCAATTGACTCTGCAAAAGGAGTTTCATCCTGCAAATGGCGCCGTCTCCAGGGATCATAATATTGGCATATGGAGACACTGCAGAAGACATTCAAGGGTAAGTTTCCTTCTCTCTGTATGATCAGTTAGACATTGTATTGTGCCATGATATCATGGTTTATTCTTATCATTGAGAAACACTCAATATATCCTAAATAATATCTTAACTAAATACTGAAGCAGACTTACCGAACCGTCGGTCCCATATAGTAACCAACTGACCGTCAAGCCCTAAAACAATGAACCGTGTGAGGCACTGACAGCAGAGCAGAGGATGTCTTGAGAATTGGGCCACAAAACATCTGGTCTGGGTTCACTGTCTGATCCAGGAACAAATTAAAACATAATTAATAAACATGACTAACAAATTTTTCCTTGTCATGTTAATATACTGTTTTTTCTTTCTTAGTTAATGGCTGGAGTACCCTTCTCTTTAGGGGTCTTCGACAGAAGATAATGTAAGAGATTATGACTGCCTTTCCACCACAGGCACACGGCAATGGGAATATCTTCAAAGATAATTTGAATAAATATTATATAGGCATATTCAGAGAACTGACTGTACTGTAAATGTTGATCTCACACCGTTACAGGCTATATTAGTCACTGAAAACATGCATGTGAAATCATCTCTTGAAACCCCTCGCGCAGTAAGAAGTGACAAGTACAGTTGCTGTAAGGAAACAATTGTAGTGTGAAAAACTAAGCCTCTAGTGGTGTGGTTCTAGTGCGTTTTAGTTTAATCGTGGCTGCAACTTAACTAAATTATAAGAAGGCAATGAATTAGAACAACATAGCCACAACTTAACTAAAACAAGAGAACAAATTAATCAAACATTGCCTTGAATTAATAAAACATGTCCAAAAACATTATGAGAGCAATTTCATAATTTGTGGTAACGATATCTATTTTATGTCATCCCTACTGATTTATTGTTAACGTATAATCTCAACAATTAGTAATTTATCATGGGTTTGTTAGTTTTTCTGGCAAACATTTTGTTGCATTGTAGGTTGCACATATAATTCTTACTGTAACAGCTCATGTATACCGTATTACAGTATTAATCAAGCCTACCTTGGCCCTTCTGCTTTTTGCTGTGGTGGTCTCACAGAGCTGGAGCTGAGGTACTTCATGAAGATTTTCCTGAATGCCGCATCCTGGTTTTCCCATTGACGACTACTAATGAGGTGATTTTGGCCTGATCCTATTATAGTGCCCTCCTCTGTCTTCTGCAGGACCTCAGATGGACTTTTCAGAGAGGTTCCTTGAAGACATGAACCGTAAAAGAAAGACATAACAAACTTATTTTGCAGCAGTGCTTTAAATTAAATACCTGCTGGGATTTCTGGAGGTTTGATCTTCATGAGTAAGACTATTGGTGACAACTTGGCTTCTGTGGTCTGTGAGGTTTGTGTAGCCTACGGAAGAGACAGAAAAATAGTATAGTAAGAGAGTGTTCCTGTGTGGCTCAGTGGTAGAGCATTGCGTCTGTTGCGCAAAAGGTTGTGGGTTCGATTCCCAGGGAACACATGTACTAATGAAAATGTATAACCTGAAGGCAATTGTAAGTCACTTTGGATAAAAGCGTCTGCTAAATGCGTAAATGTAAGAGTAAATAGTAATTTAGCAAACAATGCCAAAAAAAACAATTCAAACATATCAAACGAACAAATCAAACTGTATGATGAACAAACATACATTCATTTTGTTCTGAAAAATAGTAAAAATGTGCCTCCAAATAAATTTTTATTTTAAACTGACATCAATAAATGCACCATATTAAGAAAATACAGTAAACAAGAATAGAAGGTTTACCAGATAACTTTCCAACATAACTATAACAATTACCTGTTTGGTTTCCAGCTCTTTGATCCACACATCTTGTGGGAAGCGATAGACATCCAGCCAAACAGATCCACTGGCTTCATTGAAAATACACCACAACAGCATTAATGAATCAGTAGTATTTTTAGTTTTATATTACATTTCCATATTTTAAAAGGACATTTACATGTCATGACCGCAGCTCCAAAGTCCCCACTTCTAGACACTTCAAATTTTGCACAGATGTTTCTTTGGTTTATATCTTCCTGTGAGAAAAGTAACAATGTAAGTCCATTTTTAATCGAAAATTAACAGCATACATAAAAATAAGTTCTTAAAACGGTATTATGAACTCACAGTTTCATTGATGACTTTAATTAAATAAATATTCTCCATGTGATGCACAAAAAGCCGTGCAATGCCTTATGTGACAGAGGAGAAATGTATATGTATAATTAAATACAGAAAATATAAAATGGGGAGTTTTTAATGTAAATTGTCTAATTTGTCCCCCCACTCTCGGGAAATTACCCATGTCATCCACTGTGCATAAGAGGTGTGTGGCATGTCCCAGCGAGGCACAGGAGATGCTGGTAAGCTCCACTCTTTCATCCTGCCACGTTCTTACACAGGCGAGAGTGGATGTACTGACGACTGACAGACCATTAATGTGACCCAGAAACAGATAAAGTCCATCCTCAGAGCACACAATGCTATTAGTTCTGCCTGGAAGCTAAGAACCAACAAACAGAAAAATTATGTATAAGTAAATTGAACATTTTGGACAAATGCATACAAAGCACATGTGCAAACGAATATGACGAGGCCATTGATTGTACATGTTGAACATACCTTCATTTCTTTAGAAGCGCTCAGCGCGGGAATTTGTCTTTCTGCTTGTTCATCACTCTTGATCTTTTCCTGCTCTGATATAAGTTCCCATGCATTGTCAACAAGATTATTTAACAGCTTATTGATCACTCTCCCAGACTCAGCTAGATTATTATTATCAGGCTGCTGCAGATCTGTGACATAAATCACATCATCATCATCTTCGCAGCTGCTGTAATCTGATGGCTCTGGGATCTCCAAACCTCTTCTGACATTCCACAGCCATCTTGTGTTATTTCTGGAGGGGAAAGAAGAATATAAAACTGAAGTGCAGAATTCATTTTTGCCAGACCATATTTATACACACACATCATCTAAATCTAAATATGACCGCATATATAAAACGGACCTGAGAAGAACATGTTTTTCTCATATGGTACTAAAGTTATATTATGTACCATAATACCATGATATTATTGGAATTACGTTACCTTCCCAGATAGTATTAACGTTAGATCAATACAAATGGTGTATACAGTAAACAAGTTTTCACCATGGTATGTATAGAAAAAGGTGATGCGTCATCCACATTTCTATTGCAAGAGAAAATTCACAATACCAATAAATAAATAAAAATAGTAACGTTAATTCGTTATAGCAGCAAGTACGTTAACTTACATTACGTTACGTTAAGTTAACATTAACGTTACATGCGAATACTCAAATGCGGGACCTCTTGACCTCCCCAGAAAGTGCTAATAAAAAGGTTGAAATCTGATTATTTAAGTGGTTAAAGTCAAGATAAATGTTTGAACACTTACTATATAATACTACTGTAACATGACAGCGATCTGAATAAATAATAATATCACTGTAAACAAAACCACTCACCGATGACTAGTGCTTTTCTTCCGGTTTGTTAGGTTGTCATGACGACAGCCCGCCATGTTTGTGACGGCGCGAGCGGACTAAAGTAAAAGTAATATATTTAAAATAGATTTATTTCATACTAAGTATTGTTTAAATCTATTAACATATTTACTGACATATTTTTCGAGACTTGGATAATTACTTGTGCACAATGCACATTTCTTAACATTACGCCCAAAATGTGTTTTAATGTCACGTTTGTAGAGGATTGTTTGATCTTTGAATAATAGATGCAAGATATTTAATAATAATAATTGCAATAGTTTCACTTTAGCTCAATTCCACTTTATTCCAATTCATCAGACTTGAAATATACCAGTTCCGAATACTTAAAGTTCCACTGTAAATTGTAAATACGTTTGTAATATACTTAGCAAGAAATAAATGTATTTTAAATACATTTTATCATATTTATTTTTCACTAGGGAAACAGCCTATTTTTTAAATAACATTGACTGATTCAGATATAAGAATAATAAATAATAAGCGTATGTCCCAGTATCTTACAAAATACATTTTAAATTAAAATAATGAGATATTTTCATGTCAATCATTTAACACATAAAAATAACATTCAGTGTTTTCTTTCTGTTAGCAGTGACAGTGACATGTCATGCACATTCAGCAGCACTCACTCCACCTGCTGCGGATGAAGCATGTTATTCCAGAGAGAGCTCATTATTCAGCTTGGTTTCCTGACACCGGACAGAATCACAACATCATGAAACAACACCAATAGATTCCTGCAGACAATAAAATAATCCAAACAAGCTTCATGACACGTTTTAATAAATATTACTACTACTGTTAATATGCTATTTACTAGTCTTATAACTTATTTTGTTTGTTTTTCAGTTTCTACTCAGTAAAGTCTGAGACATAACAATGAGACATAATTTGGAAGCACATGCTCAGTTGACCATTATAAGGAAAGATTTTATTTTTATTTATTGTTTTAACAGAAAAATAGGCCTATAACCTTAGTTTAAAAAAATCCACCAATTGTAGATTTGGATGTTTTATTTTTCAAACAATATACCCAGTAATGTTGCAATACAGTGCTCAATGAGTGGAAAATATTAATACCAAATGCAGACTATAAACCTTCATTTGCAGTCATCATAAATGATGATGTGATTTTTGGCAACTGAAGCGAGTCTTCAGAAAAGTGCATTAAAACACATTAATGTTGCGAACCATCCACAGAGGCCTGCTTCCTCTCAGCAGTCTTCACTCTGTGCTAGATTAATGCCCTCTGGTCTAGAACAGAGATGAACTGTCAAGGTTCAAGGTTCAAGGTTTCTTTATTTGTCACATAATAAATTATACAGGGTATAATCAGAAGTGAATGTAGATCAAATCAGGTCCGCTCAGTGGACAGTGCAAAATAATACAAATTATATAAAGTAACACAACACAAGAGCATATACAGTATATAGGTAAAAAAGAGAAATAAATAGTAAAATGTGCAATAGAATAAAGAAAAGTGCAAAACAAGATGTGCAAAAACAGTATACTGGGACTTAATAAATAGTAATATGAACAAGAGGGATGGGAGGGATGTGCAAACGGGTTGTACCGGGTATGTACACATAGCAGCAATACGGATGATGAGAATATGAATGTTTTTTTTACAGTTAATAATGAGTCTTGTAAATGTTTATGAAACAGAGTTTGTGTTAAGGAGCCTGATGGCCTGAGGGAAGAAGCTCCTCCTCAGTCTCTCAGTTTTTGCCATCATGCTCCTGAAGCGCTTGCCAGATGGCAGTAAACAGAAATGATGGTTACCAGGGTGATTTGAGTCTTTGATGATTTTAGCAGCTCTGCTTTTGCAGCGTTTGAAGTAGATGTCCTGCAGAGTGGGGACCCTGAGACCCTGAGATGCGCTCAGCTAAGCGCACGACTCTCTGTAGAGCTTTGTAGTCCTGGTTTGAGGAATTACCATACCACACTGAGATGCACTGAGTCAATACACTTTCTATGGCCCCTGAATAGAAAGTTTTCAGGATTGCTGGTGAGACCCTGAATTTCCTCAGCTGTCGCAGATGGTACAGTCTTTGACTGGCTTTCTTAACCTGAGTCTGAATGTGTGTAGTCCATGTCAGGTCCTCGGAGATGTTTACACAGAGGTACTTGAAGCCACTCACCCTCTCCACAGGGGTCCCACTGATCCATAAGAGGACAGTTATACTGTCAATAACAGTATCTCACAGAAGTGAGTACACCCCTCACATTTTTTGTAAGTATTTTATCATATCTTTTCATGTGACAGCACTGAAGAAATTACACTTTGCTACAATGTAAAGTATTAAGTGTACAGCTTGTATAACAGTGTAAATTTGCTGTCCCTCAAAATAACTCAACACACAGCCATTAATGTCTGAACTGCTGTCCACAAAAGTGAGTACACCCTTAAGTGAAAATGTCCAAATTGGGCCCAAAGTGTCAATATTTTGTGTGGCCGCCATTATTTTCCAGCACTGCCTTAACCCTCTTGGGCATGAAGTTCACCGGAGCTTCACAGGTTGCCACTGGAGTCCTCTTCAACTCCTCCATGACGACATCACAGAGCTGGTGGATGTTAGAGACCTTGCGCTCCTCCACCTTCTGTTTGAGGAAGCACCACAGATTACCTTTACCCTCAACTTCTTTAGCAAGGCAGTGGTCATCCTAACGGTGTGTTTGGGGTTATTATCATGATGGAATACTGCCCTGCGGCCCAGTCTCTGAAGGGAGGGGATCATGCTCTGCTTGGCATTGTTGGCATTCATGGTTCCCTCAATTAATGATGTGTCGTTCGACACCGAGGCTTCGAAGCTTGTATAAAAAAAAACGAAACATCTCACATCGAAGCGCTGTATTGGAGATTGATTAGTTTTGCCAAAAGCATGTGATCTATGACGTCCAAAGCTTCATTCAAACCACATGACTGCTTCAGTATCTGCTTTAAATGAAGCGAACCTCAGTGCCGTTTCCTTTACATTATAACACATTATAATGCGTTAGCATTGTTTTCTTTTTATCCTAATTTATATATTATGGTCAAATGAACTTTGCCCATGAAATAACAGTCTAAGGACTGAGGCAGAGTTAACAATGACAGATCACAGAATTAATTCATGAGTTTATGTTTTGATTTATTTGAATTATTTTTGTGGCAGTACAAAAGACTGCAGATACAAATTAATGACTTTAACAGTGGACATTATTTTTATACAATGAATTAAAACAAGGAAGCAGTAGTAGAGCCAGATGTGAAACCAGCAGCTGTAATGAATCACAGCACTTTGGAAGGTGTTTTTCATTTTTAAGATCACTAGATGGCCACATGACCAGGTTTTAAAAAGCTTAGAGTAATGAACCCTTTTCCGATACAATTGGGTTGAAAGCTTGACTGGTTCACAACCCTTCACTTCGCCATCACTACCCTCAATGAACTATAGCTCCCCAGTGCCGGCAGCACTCATGCAGCCCCAGACCATGACACTCCCACCACCATGCTTGACTGTAGGCAAGACACATTTATCTTTGTACTCCTCACTTGGTTGCCGCCTCACACGCTTGACACCATCTGAACCAAATAAGTGTATCTTGGTCTCATCAGACCACAGGACATGGTTCCAGTAATCCATGCCCTTAGTCTGCTTGTCTTCAGTAAACTGTTTGCGGACTTTCTTGTGCATCATCTTTAGAAGAGACTTCCTTCTGGGACGACAGCCATGCAGACCAATTTGATGCGGTGTGCAGCGTATAGTCTGAGCACTCCTTCAACCTCTGCAGCAATGCTGGCAGCACTCATACATCTATTTCCCAAACACAACCTCTGGATATGACACTGAGCACGTGCACACAACTTCTTTGGTTGACCATGGCGAGGTCTGTTCTGAGTGAAACCTGTCCTGTTAAACCGCTGTATGATCTTGGCCACCGTGCTGCAGCTCAGTTTCAGGGTCTTGGCAATCTACTTATAGCCTACGCATCTTAATGTAGACCAACAATTATTTTTTTCAGATCCTCAGCGAGTTCTTTACCATGAGGTGCCATGTTGAACTTCCAGTGACCAGTATGAGAGAGTGAGAGCGATAACACCACATTTAACACACCTGCTCCCCATTCACACCCAAGACCTTGTAACACTAACGGGTCACATGCCACCGGGGAGAGAAAATGGCCAATTGGGCCCAATTTGGACATATTCACTTAAGGGTGTACTCACTTTTGTGGCCAGTGGTTTAGACATTAATGGCTGTGTGTTGAGTTATTTTGAGGGGACAGCAAATTTACACTGTTATACAAGCTGTACACTCACTACTTCACATTGTAGCAAAGTGTAATTTCTTCAGTGCTGTCACATGAAAAGATATAATAAAATATTTACAAAAATGTGAGGGGTGTACTCACTTCTGTGAGATACTTTATTCATAGAAATATTGTAGAGCGCAATATGTTACCATGATCAAATTGAGGTTTAAAAATAAAATTATTAATTGCCACATTCAAATAAATATTTTAAAATGGAGGATAAGTGCCACTAATTAAACAAGTATATGTTCAGCTTATTGTCAGCCTCTTACATGTATGCTTCTCATAATAAGTGAATATGCAAATAAACAGACTTTTAATTAACAGAGTAAAATAACCATGGCTGATAGTAATACATGCAAATGTAAAGAAACAAACAAACACACAAACTGGATGCAAGATCATCTGTTACTTCTTGCCCAACTGGTTAATGAATACAAGGATATAATCAAAGGAAAATTTGGAGTTGGGATAACCTCCAAAACCAAAGGTGATGCCTTTTTAAAAAGTCCTTATCATCAAATGTTTCTAAATTTTTTAAGTTCTAAATTTTTTAAGTTCAGAGGCAGATTGCCGGCAACTGCCATTTTAGTTTCTGGCTTGGTCCTAGAGACTTAGGAGGAGTCCTCTTCACTACTCCTAACGTTTCACAGATATAGGAGCTAGTTTTAACGCTGAAACACTTTGTGAAATACTCTTAGAGCAAAACATTTTGGGGGTGGGGGGATGGGGCGGGGTAGTGCAACTGAGAGTGTGAGACCACTAATGTCAACAACTCTCTTAGAACAAATAAAAATAACCATTTAAACAATACATTGAAGCAAATTTTTTTTTAAGTACTGAGCTTTGATCCCATGTTGATAGCTACAATCACGTACAATCAATTCCTTTCTGAAAGAAACCCTCATATATAGAGCCTATTTTTAGTTTTTTGTATATAAAAAATATTTGGTGTAATACACTTTAGAAAATAATCTAAATACGTTCTCAGAAAATGGAAATATGTGACCCAGGACCAAAAAAACAATCTTAAGAGTAATTTTTCTAAATATTCATATATCATCTGAAAGCGGAATAAATAAGCATTTTCATTGAAGTATGGTTTGTTATGATAGGAAAATATTTGGCTGAGATACAACTATTTTTAAATCTGAAATCTGAGGGTGCAAAAAAATCAAAACATTGAGAAAATCGCCTTTAAACTTGTCCAAATTAAGTTCTTAGCAATGCATAATACTAATCAAAAATTAAGTTTTGATACATTTACGGTAAGAAATTTAAAAGATATCTTCATGGAACATGATCTTTACTTAATATCCTAATGATTGTTGGCATAAAATAAAATGGATAATTTTGACCCATACAATGTATTTTTGGCTATTGCTACAAATATACCCCAGTGACTTGAAGACTTAAGGTTTTGTGGTCCAGGGTCACATATGGTCTTAGAAAATGGAAATATAAATAGATAACTGTAAAATATAGAAAGCGATCACATAAAATCACTAGATTTTTGGTAAACAAAGCAACATAGAGTGCATCAGTATACAGTATACGGCCAAAATAAGTTATTCACAGATCAGTAGGTTATTTACATATACTGTTATGTTACATAAACAGTAACAAAACAACAATACTTCATGTTCCATAAGCTTCTGCTGCTGCCATTTCAGTAAAACTCCATTCAGTCTATGTTCATTTTAGCGCTTATCTCCATCAGCTTCATGAAAGGAGTGTAGATCTGTGACGGGCTGGACCTCGCTCTGGGACTGGTGGTAGAGGACAGTTCTGAGGCTGCAGGAGATTTGGAGTCCCCGTCTTCATGGCTGGTCTGAACAGAACTTGAAGTTTGTGTGGGACTGGTTACAGTTTCTTGTGTATTTACCGCACTGGAGCGCAGCATTGAGCTGTACTGACCGGGAGTGTATTTAAGAAGGCTATAGTTCACTCTGCTAGGGTATCTTTGGTCCGATGCGATGGGGCTGTGTTGGACAGGAGCGACATACGGCGGCTCCTCAGATCTATGAACACAGGGAGAGCATGTGTGTAAAGCCGTGGCCTCAAAAGCAGTTTTAAAATGTCTTATGGCAAGGTGATTTTGTGCTCATTACCTAAGGGAGAGGTCACAACCAACTCCAATGTCCCTGGTGGCAACTTTAGTCTCAGATGCTCTCTGTGTAGACATAAAATACTTCAACTTGTCTCCTAACTCATTATTCTAGGAAAAGAAGCAAAGCAACGGACAGAGTCAGACCATAGGCATGGGAAATTAAGTAGAGAATTCATTTCACATATAAAGAGGACACTGGACAAAGACCGATTCAGTTTAGATGTGTGAGAAATCTGAATGACAAAAAAAAACCTCGAAGAGTCCTGATGACAGAATAGCAATGGAATCAGGAATAGTCACATTCCGCATGCTTATTCCAACCAATCTGTGCTTTTTAGATTGGTAAAGATGAGGGGCATGCAAAAATCACATCTGGCTGGCTACATGGAAACAGTTGCTCTTACCTCACACTCCACAATGGCAATCCTGTCCAGCAGCTCGGTGATGAACATATCCTTCTGTGCTACTTTTGCTCTCAGTGTTTCAACCTGCAAAAGTGTTTGTTTGTTTTATAATTAAAAAGATTAAATTACAATAATCGCGTCAGGACATTTTGTGCATGGTATTCTCTTTATGAACAGAACAAACAGTCTGTGTAAATCTTCACCTCCTCTATCATGGCCTTGACCTTCCTCTGTTGAGAGAACACCATGTCGTTGAGATGCTTTATTCGCTCTTTCAGTTCTGCTGCTTCAGCTTTCAGCTGCTCAGACCTGAGAAAGAACATTTTCTTAGGAGAGATAGAATATATGCAATAAAATACTGAAATACAATGCAGTACTATTGGCCATCAGTATTACTGGGAGCATTTTTTTTCTCTGAGCGGACAAAATTAAGACTTTTTGAGAGAGAAAAACAAACCTAAAAACGAATTAATTGCAGAAGTTTGTGTAATTAATCGTGATTAATCGTAATTAAACGTAACATAATAATTTGTAAACATATGCATTTTCTCACTGAATCGCCAAATTAAATGTAGAAACAGCAAAAAGACAGAATTTTAAAACATTATTTTAAATATTAATTATATTAAATACTATGAATGAAGATCAGTACCAGTTTATCAGTTTATACCAAAACTGATGATTTATTTATTTGTTTGTTTGTTTGAACAAAATGAGTAATTATAGCCATTCATCATAACAGTATAATTAAAGACCAGGCAAATCATTAGACCACTTTTTATTGATAATTTATTTACAATTACATAACATTGAAAATAGAACTACTATTAATTTAAGTGAACCTTAAACAATATTTCACACAAACCCTTTCTAATAAATGTCACATTAAGCTGTGCGTTTGGTGATGTTTCGGGCTCTTACAATAGATTATCAAGGATGTAAGGAACATGAAGATGTTCAAATAGCATACTTCAGAAAAAAAAAAATGCTCCATTTACTCAAGTTTCTATCAATACATCCCAAAGCAAATATTAATCCCAGAAATTCATGTATTATTTTTCTTAATTCTACTTCTATATTTATACTTATGGTCTCTGATTGTTATAGATTTTAAGCTGTCCGCTGAAACCATCCTGAATTACAGAAAACATGACATTACCACTGGTTTCAGCTGCAAACGTGTTATACTGTAGGTATATTAAATGTCTTACTGTTTGGCCACAGCTTTATCTGCATGGTCAGTTTCGTCCAAACCACGTAAGCGTTGTTCACATTCACAAAGATTTTTAATCAGGTCACCCTTCTCCTGTTATAAAGAGACACGTGTTGAATAAAGAGTTTCCTTCAGGGTAACAGGCAAAGCTAACTGATATTATTTACCTGAGCCATACAGTTTAGTAGCCTCTCCACCTCTGTAATCCGTTGATCCCTTTCAGCGATCTTTGCCTCAGCTATCTGAGCATTCCTCTCGGCCTCCTCAAGTCTCCTCATGTAGTCATCAAGCTGTGCCTGCAGACATACAGGTCACTACAGTCATTTATTTGCCTCTATTCATCAGACTTCTCACCATTCTCTCGGAAATCTTCACTATTACCACTAGGTGGCACCCTTTCTCAACATTTTTCTCTCTTCCCTGGAGAATAACTACAGATGTTTCCTGTTATGAGATTGGAATCCTTACACCCTGCTTGTGAAGTATAATACATGTTATAATACACAAATGTAGTCTTTTACAGTGCGATATTACTATATTTCAAAAGTCACACATCAAATCAAATGCATTTGTCACATTATGATGCAGTGCAGTGCTGAACTTGTGTCTGCTCGTTTGTTATATCTGTACCTGCAGAGCCTCTATCTCCTCTCTGTATTTCCTCTGCTGTTCCTGCAGCTGTTCCTCATATTCCTTCTGTAGCTTTGCACTCAGCTCTTTCAATGCTCGAGTCTTGTCCTCCTGAGAAGACTCTACCTACATTCAAAAAGCTATTTAGTTGTCATGTTAATAACCATGTAAAAAAAGTGACATTTTTAACTTCAAACTAATTCACTGAAATCCATGGTTTCCTCCTCGGATCTTTAGATCTCAATACATGCTGGAGAACAAAAGCATCAGGTTTTAATAAATAAATAAATAAGAAAATGTTTATGTATTTCTAAATCACCTTTTAGCAGTAAAGATTACATAACTAGTCCTGGTGTATGACAATTTTTTTATTACTTTTTAAGTTTTAACTACAATTAAATTTTAAGTACAAATATTCTGTGTACAGTACAGTCTTAATAATAAAGGTTTCAAGGAGCATGCCATAGAGGAACCCAAAGACCCTTTCAGTGAACAGTTTTTAAAAGATCCATTTTTTTCTGGGATGAAGTGTGGTGAAGAACATTTAATAATCTAAAGAACCTTTTTGTGCAATGAAACGGTTCCACGGATGTTGAAGGTTCCATTGATGTTGATGCCAATAAAGAACCTTTATTTTTAATAGTGTAGTAGTCTCTCAATTAACACGAGAGTGAATAAATGTAGTCCAAAGTACCATGGTATTAGGATGTCTGTAGCATGATGGGTTTGAATGATAATAATAGTGTTGTGTTGTATGCACCTGATTTTTGAGAGAGCAGTTTTCAGCCTGTGCTGATGCTAGTTGTCTTTCCGTTTCCTTGAGTTTCTCCTCGGTCTTCTCCAACGAGCTGCGCATAGTTCTCATATCATCTCTGTTCCCCACACGACTTTCACAACTTTCCAGCAATGATTTCTAAAACACATTTACATTCAAAAGTTGACTAAAAATGTCATGAATTTCTCTGGACAGAACAAGCCTTTGTCAGTTGGCAGTGACCATTGAGTGTGTACCTGTAGATCAATGTTTGCTGATATGAGGGAGCTGTTCATCTGGTCAAAGCTATCCATGGCTGCCCTTCTCGTCCTCACCTCTGATTCAATATAACGCTTTTGATAATTGGCTGCCTGCAGTCAGCACATCGAGAGCTCGTCATACCACTATATAATGCATTTTTATGAAGCCTGACAAGGTAAGATTTTGGTGGTTGATAATATTATTGCTGTGTATTGCTCACCTTTAATTCCTGAGTTAATTTCTGCACTGATTGTTGCATCCCTCCAAACTGGCCATACATGCGCTCTCTGACATTCTCCAAAGAGTCACGTACCTATGAGAAAAGAAAGATGGTTTTTAGTTATCTGCTTGGATGTACATACCTGAATACCATGCTAACTAGTTAAGCAATAACTAGATTTCTAGTTGCAAATTACAGTTAGCTAGGTACCAAAAGAAAAGTCTCTGCGTTTACCTCTCTGATGTACCTCATCTCATCCCTCAGGTGACTGGCAGACCTCTCGCATGCCATCACTTCCTGTTGGTGGCTGGTGCCTGTGCTCTGCTCCACGCCATAAACTCTGGACCCGTGCTGAGCGGGCTGTTCCCGACCGATGCCATTGGTCACATGGTGCTGGGGGAATAGGACCACAGGGCTCAGATTTCAGCTTGTCAATGTGTTTAAAAGGAGAGTGTGACACTGTTGTGTTTACAGCTGTGAAGACCAATGCTGTGTGTCGGAGTGCGTGTACACCAATGGGAACATCCTGGTTGATAAATAAGACTGATAGACTATATTTGCAAGTGACAAGCTCTGGTATTAGAAGCATTGCTGCTGAGTGTTGGGATACAGACAGTCAGAATAGCCCTCAGCGAGGGTGTTATTTTTCTGCATGCCAGTCGGAAAGAACAAAAAGAAAAAAACTAAACAATTAAAACTTGTCTATCTACATGTTCACCATGAATATAAGAAAGGGAACTTGAAACTTGGAATGCTGTTGTGTTAACATTATACAGTGAAAGTACATAGAGAAAATATTTATTTCTTGACAACAAATGGAAAGTAAAGTGAAAAAGTTGTCATAATAGAAAGCCCCAGGAGCAACTACAAAGCTGAGAAGATCTCACTCAAGAGCACAGCGATGAGGATCAACGGCCTTACAATTTATTCTGATGCAGGATTCTGGGACCTTTTTACACTGGGTCACTTATGTCTAAAGGAGTCACATTTCATGTTTTGCATGGCTTAAGAAAGCTCTTTTGTGATATGTTTAATAAGTGAACACGCATTTTACTGTGCAAAGAAAGCCCTGAAGCCATATTGTGCAGATACACTTCAGCTCATGCTTGCTTTGCAAACTAACACACTGAACTCAAATATCTTTTGGGAAACCAGCACCTGTCTTTAAACTCCATCACTATCATAGATAAATGAATCTGATAATATTATCGATGACACAAACACATTCAAACATATGCTAAAAATATATGTAGTCTATTGTGTTCCAAAAGTACTGGATTATATATATTGGATTCAGTGGAAAAATATTGTGTCTATTATCATTCAGAGTCTTTTATGTTCATTTACTTGATCAAAAAACAAAACAATGTAAAATTTTGATTTATTTTATTATTTATTTATTATCAGATTATTAATCTTGACATATGCATGGGTAATGATATTTGGGTTTATTTGTGTTCTCAGAGGCGGTCATACCTTGTCTTCTTGTTGAGGTGATTCTCTCCCAGGTGGTCTTTCTCTCAGCATGAGCCCATTTTTCTTTTTTGGGGAACCATTGAGCAGTTTCTCCCCCTGTAACGGAACATTTGATATTATATTACAGACATGTTGATGCGTGGGGTGATACTTGGACAACTGATGTTGTGTTCACGGATTGCATTGCTGAGGTGAAAGTGTTATCAGAGGTTTTGCTCTTGCCAAAAGTCTTTATGCAACAATTAAATCCTACTTCTAAAAAGCTTTCCTGTTTATGAAAAACCATATTCCATCTTTTTCATGTGTGCTATTTCACATTGTACTGAGGGGGAACAACACTGATGAAGTCCAGCTGTGATCACATACTCAGCGTGCGTTATTCCCCTTTCTCTTCTCAGGACATAGTTTCTCAGAACTGTAATCTCATTCATCTCATGACCACACCTCCTCAGAACTCCTCTCCAAAACAAAACCCAGAGCTTCTGCTTCCTCACCGAGAGAGACTGAATTCAGTCTCAACCTTAAGGGTGAAGATGAGAATAACACTTCATTAAAATAGAGAATCAGATGTTGAGAAAACGTGATGAATGTTTCTCTCTGATTCTGACTGAAGGGGAGCAATGTGTGGGAGAGGGTGGAGATAAGACAGGACAATGATGCCAGTGTTGTTCATGGCCTTCTGCGCTGGACTTCACGGAACTTGACAGATAAACCGCAAAAACACAAGCCCATGAGATTCAATCTGAGGCCGTCAAACAAGGGAGAGCCATTTAAAATGTTGAAAACAGGACCTCCAGTTTTGGCCTTTTGCCTAGTTATAGGAGTTATGTGTAGAAATGTTTGTGAATCATTTCGGGGAGTTAATTTAGCCTAATAAATCTAACAGAGGGATTAACCTTCTGGGGTGGCCATTCTGATATTACAGTGCAGCATTATTGCTTTTAATAAAAAATGTTTACTTCGTAATAAAATATTAAAGTGATAGCACACCCAAAAATGACAGTTCTGTCATCAATTACTTCAAAACCATAAAACATTAGTTCATCTTCGGAGCACAAATTAAGAGATTTTTGTTTAAACCTAAAATAATTGTCCATTTACTGAATGTCTACTCCGTTAAAATGCTGATGCTTTACAAATTTTATTTTATGAACTTTTTAAAGACATTATAAAATTAATAAAGACATCTTAAAATCTTCATTTGTGTTTCAAAGATGAACAAAAGAATTATGGATCTTAAACGACATGAAGGCGAGTAAAAGAGGACAAAACTTTTAATTAAATATAAAAAATCATTACTCGAGCAAATTTGCTAAGCACCATCCTTATGCTACAGTTACTGTTGTAAACAACGCATACAATGTACTTCCATTAAAAGTGCCTAGCAATGACAGGCAACACTAACAAATCGCAGCTGCATTAAACTTTTATGCTCAGTTTGATAATATTTATGTGCACGATATTAATATATAGAATATATAGAACTATATATCTGTCATCTAAGCCCAAGTAATAAAAGCATGTGTTTAATTCGAGCACCTTGCTCACGTAATCTTACTGATTGATCTGAACACTATTCGGTGAGCTCTATTGTTGTTGTATAAAGATGTGCTCGAGGGTGTAAACTCAAGTCTAGCATCTGTGTACAGAACAGTATATCTGTTTGCATGCAGTGGATGGTGCTGGCACAGCTACCCACTCCAGCTTTGCCCAGACCAGTTACGCTGTCATTCTGTGCCGTTTAGCTGAATGCTTTTAGGAGAAAAACTGTCCCTGGGTCAAAGTGAATTTCAGGCCTTCCTGTAATCCAACAGGTGTAACTCATGTAATTCAGAGCACAGGTAGACTAGTATCACATGGAAGATAAGATTACACACACACACCCATCTTAATTTTGCAGTGGTTTCTTGTCTTGGTTCTTTGTTATGGCAGTAATAGGATATCTCAGTTAAATGAAATGCTCTCTAGATTTCGCACTTTACTATCCTGACTGTACTTTCCCTCTTCTCATTTTGTCTTCCTTTGACCTGGTTTCAACTTTTGTACAGGTACAGTATGTCACTAATTATGATGCAAAGGACTGCATAAGAAAAGCCTCTATATTCAAAATCAATGCAAAAACCCAGATACTAGATATCCATACCTGGAAGGTTTTTCTATGCATAGCCAACTAATTAATATTAACAAAGGCTAAAAGTTTATATTCTCAAATGTTGAGAATGGAAGCTCCATGGAAGATTGTCTCTGTTGCCAAACGTGCAGTCACATTAGCACATTTTCAGGCTAATTTCACAAGGAGAAAAAGTCCATTGTCCATTGTCAATAATGAAGAAATGTATGAAGTACCACTCACTTTCTAACCAAGCAGCTTTCTGTTGGGCAGTGTGACAAATTTGAGAGACAAGCTTGAACCCATTGCGAAATCTGTGTGTGGAAATCTTTGCCCTCACTTGAAATGCCCAATCGCCAAATTCCAGATCGAACTGGCCCCTGGCAGCTCATCAAGCTGGCCTGGGTTTTGTGTATTGACGTTCACACAGCAAAATGCCCACAGCTGACCCTTCCCATGAGACAGACACTGATAAGGCCATCGACAGTTTTATGTTGGCAGAGCTCCTGGATTTCTACTTCTCATTAGTATCTGGCTTATGAAAGTGCCTGATGTTCCCAAAGCAGCTCCTATCAGGGAACTTCAAGGACTAAAGAGCTGTAGGGTGCAAGTTCCAGGCCAAAGTACAGACCAAAACATTCATGTACATGCAGACACACCTCTCGTGACTTCTTTCCCAGCACACCACGGTCTGTAGAAGGCTTACAGCAACTAATGTCAAATATACAAATTAATTTGTCACACAGACTAAGCTGTATATGCAAACAAGCTTAAAATTAACTTTACCTCCCTTTGTAAACAGGTGACTCAAATTCATGAGCTTTGTTTCATGTGACTCTGAACTTTGGGGGCCGCTCAAGGATATTTATCTGCATGAAGCCTAAAAGTTTCTAAACATTTTGGCTTAGTAAGTAGAGTGACATTAAACTATGAAATCTTTGCATATTGATCAAAGAATGCATGCTTATCTGAATGTTTGTAATCTATGAAGGTCTGTGGCATGTTACAAGCTGGCAGTATGGATCAATGACGCACAAATCAAGTGACAGAGCAAAAGGAAGAACACAGTCTCTGATTTATATCTCTGAAACACTGACCCAACATTCAAAGACAAAACAATGTTGAAAATGTCCCCTTTCTGAAATTCCATCTTTCACATCCTTAAAGCTGCATTCTTTTGAAAAGAGTTTTGCCTCTTTGTCGCCAACTCTGTTTGATGCGTGCGGAATGATCTAGCTCCAGCGCGGGTGAAGATGTCAGTCACGCACCGGTGTGGATGTTTACTGTACTTCACAATCACTGATTCTAGCCTACGTCTTGGAATATATGACCCAAATAAGAATTTTCACCGTATATTGCCGTCTGAACAAGTAACAAGTCTGACAAGTTTGTTCTGACCAACTGAGGAAAAAAGCTTTACTATAAATCTCGCTACTGATGGTGATTAAATCTAAATCTAGCTCATATCACATCAAACCATGTTAATTATTATTATTGTTGTACTTTATTCTCAAATTATTCATGTTAACAACATCAACATTGCGTGATGGAGTATAGTGTGTATTAGCGTGTAGATTTAAATTATGTACATACTAATTGTCATGCCATTCAAATTTCATATTAAGAAATTATTTTAACCCAAAAAGCTAATTATGCTCCCTTTGAACTGGTTTTCTTTAGAATACAGATCTTGTGTAATCTCAGACTATCTGTAATCAGAAGCACATTTAAAACTGGTATATAATTTGATTTAATTCACATGTGTTTCATAAACACATAATCCTTTCTGGATCACAATCCGCCATAACAATTATACATTTAATTATTCTCGCTGCTGGGAGAAAAGTCTAAACAAGGGCTGTCCAAACTTGTCCTGGAGGGCTGGTGTCTTGCAGAGTTTAGCTCCAACCTTAATTAAACACACCTGAAGCAGCTAATCAAGCTCTTACTAGGCATACTAGAAACTTCCAGGCAGGTTTGTTGAGGCAAGTTGGTGCTAATCTGCAGGACACCGGCCCTCCAGGACCTGCAGGATCCTCACATGCGATAGTCAAGTAGCCGGTACAACTTAATGTTTACAGACATAAAGGACACAGCAGCAAGCTCGAGTTTCACACGAAAACCTACCTGTACCCTTTAAATTAGAAAACATTATTATAAGCTAACCATTGTGAATCAGGATAAAGGCGATAGGTTTGAACACTGGCTGGTTATGTACTTGCTCAAATGTTGATTTCGGGTCATTTTTAACCAAAATAAGTTACGGACTGCAGCTTTAGAAATGAAGCTTAAGGGAATGAAGCTTAATTGAAGCCAATTAAAAATTTTGTGTTTTATTTTTTTTTGTCAATCGTGTTGACATATATACAATATAAATAAATATACTAAATAAATATCCAGGGGCAGACTTAATGATTTGGGGGCCCTTAGCAAATTCCAGGTACGGGGCCCCAACGCAGTAACTATGTGCTCTTTTACACCTAACCCTTATTTTGCTCACTCACTCTCACATAGTTTATAGTTTAAGCTATTTATTTTAGGGTTTGCCGAGAAACAAATTGAAAATGTAATGTATTATTAAGCAAAAATCTCCAGTCATTATTTACATCACATCTACACTTTGTTATAATGAGAGGATTCCCGAGCTCGCAGAACTCAACACCTGACAAAAACTCTTAAACACTTCTGGTCTTTGCCTTCAAGAAATCAACAGATATGTCTATGATTGGCTACATTTGCTCAATACTGCAAATATGTTTCACCAATATCAGATGTGGCCCCCTGATTCCCCGGGGCCCTAAGTGGCCACTTACCTGGCTTAAATGTTAAGTCCACCCCTGTAAATAGCCACACTACCACACAAAAGTTTTTTTTTTTTAATGTTTTTTACTTTTATGCTCACCAAGGATGCATTTTTTAACATCCAAAAAGCAGTAAAAATTGTAAACATTTGTACATATATTTAACAAAGTGCAAAATGCAAAACATTTTTAATATAAAAAGCTCTCTATATATATAAATTCCATTGAAAATGTCATACATTTAAGAAAATGTTTTCTTCATCTTTTCCACTGACCCTAATGAGTGTTTCAGGGACCACAGGCGACAAGTTAATAACCTTAACTTGTTATCTTGTTGAGCTAAAGAGGAAGTTTGTTCATTATGACGTGAAAAGAGGGCTAGTGCCAATCTGTCTGACAGCAAGTTTATTGAAAGATGCTAAAATGATACTTACAGAGTTGACTGATTCATTCTGGGATTTTGTACTGTCCTCGGGCCGGAGGGTCAATCTGAGACGCCTGATTCTCCTCTGATAGACATCACACATACACACAGAGAAAAAACACACAATGATTAGCCACAATCAAAGGGGTTTAATTAGGCAGACAATCTGATGATTGTTATCTCAAGATAAAATGGAAGCAATTTCACTGAAACCAAAACAAAAACTTTAAGTCCTGTGAAAGATAATGCTTATCTATTATAAGAAATGTCACGCATGGAAAGAAAAAAACAAGCTGCTCTAAGTGATTTTTAACACTGAGATAGAATACCAAAACTGTATTAAAATATGACTGCCCATTAATGCTTCAATGATTAACCACTTCAGATGTGGCCATCTATTCGATTCAAATCAATAACTACTAGTCAAAAATGTATTTTATCAGCAGTTTGATGCCCTCCCCGCCTGTTAGCACCATCATCTGAGAAGGTGTCAGTTGATTAGCTGTAAGAATGTCTCTGAATGGCAGCTGACCGCAGCAACAGCGGCTGAGCGCCAGGCCCTGATAAAATAAACATGACAGGGCCCTACCTCCTAGGACAGTGGCTCTTATTACAGGCCCCTCTCTGAACAACACAACGCTGCCTCACACGTCAACAGCGCTAGATTAGCCTGAATATGGACGAGCCATTAGGGCACAGTTCAATGAGTAAGTCACAGCCGAGACACAGAGGACAGAAACCGACCCAAACACAGGCAAACAAACACCTCACTCATAATCATGAAAACAAAGTCCAAAAGAGCAAGAAACCATGAGAGAGTGTTTCCTACCTCATTGAGGTCTGGCATCTCAGTGGTGGTTGTGGTGCTGATGGCACCAGCCATGCCATTTTTCAGCATGTCTCCTTTTCACTGTCCACGCCACACATCCACACAAACACTATCAACGTCTGCACCCACCACTGCAGGCTACACACCAAAGGAAGAGATACGTGCTGTGTGTATGTGTGTGTAAAAGAGGGGAAGAATGAAAAAAAGTTCCCTTTAACAGCTCCGCCAGAATTCCTTCCCCCGGATGAGAGCAGAGACGGAAAGAGAGGGGAAAAAAGAAGCTCAGTATTCCAATGTGCAGAGGTCAGTACAAACACAGCCCTCCAGTGTTCAGACAACTCCAGAGTGACAGCGTCCCATTTAGACTCCTCCTGACTGACACAGAGAGAGAGAGAGAGAGAGAGAGAGAGAGAGAGAGAGAGAGAGAGAGAGAGAGAGAGAGAGAGATGTCAGTCTTTCAGTATCTGTGCTGGCTGCGTAAGCTTTGTTTCCCATCAGACTCGTTGAGCAACATTTCACCTGTGTGCTTTCTCCAGCTCCCTCCTACTGTAGCCAGCTGCTTTCGTCGGGTGGGGTTGATAGTGCTGGGGTGGAGTCCTCTCTATTTCTACACGGGAAGACCGTCACACCTTAGGTGGGTTACGCCACTTTTGACTGTAGTGTGGCTTGAGTTATTATGCATACAATAGTGGTGGATTTCAATTAAATTTTAGCAATTTGATCACATCAGTGACTAACATTGAGAAGCAGTAACTAAAGAAAAATACATGGTATAATTTACATAATTTGTTGTTATTGGGATTCATGGAGTCATAACCAAGACATTTTTAAAGTAATAATTCACCCAAAAACTAAAATTCTGTCATCATTTACTCACACTCATGTCATTCCAAACCTGTTTGACTTTTGTTCTCCTCTGGTTATTTTGGGGAAATGTCTCAAAATAAATGTTTTTGTCCAAACAGTGGAAATCAACAGTCATTAATGTGTGTTGGTTTCCAATATTCTTCAAAATATTCTCGTTTGATTTCTGCAGCAGAGAGTAATACAAGTATGGGCCGACACAAAAGTCGGTAAATTATGACAGTCTAGTGGGTACTACATTTGTGACCATTAAAAAGTATGTTCTATCTACATAACATAAATATGGGTGGTATGGATGAAATCCTGACTTACTATCAACCATGTGGTGTCATTTCACTCCAACTCCTCTCCCGTGGCCTCATGGGATAATAAAGTGTTAATCAGATGCACGCTTCAGAATCTCACTAAAATATTAGTTCATGTGGGTACTTGAATTTAAACATAACTAATCTCACATACTGTTTTTCTCGTACTATATGGAAGGATGCATTTTTAGACAGATATAATATTTTTGAGTGAATTATCCCTTTAATAATTGTAAATTACCATTTTAAAAACATTAACCATTTTTGGTGTTGTGCTAAAAATAATTGTTGCAGTCAGACAAACTGCACTGCAGATGTCTTGAACTTGCTTGCAGAAATCTTTCATCTGCATGATTTTGTTTGCTTAACATATTTCAAAGTGCGCAAGTTGTAGGTCAATCATTAATCTAGGGAACAGATAGTCTACTACATGACACAGTGCAATCATTAACCCTCCACATTTGTGAGATTCACCCCTTGGAAAACACACACAGGCTGTAAACTGCAATTCTTATTGCTTTTTTCCCTCATCACAATTAGACCTTGGGGCAATCTAATCAATCATCACAGGGATAAATGGGCCATTTGAGTAAATATCATTTTTTGTATGACAAAAGTCTTGACTATCTAGAAATGAACAGCTAAAGCAGCATATAAAGGGTCACAAGGATTACGTTTCTAGACTTGTATGAGGGGAAAACAGGATCCCATTGGAGTGGTCCTATTGGAGAAGCTCAGCTTGTCCCATTCAATCCAATATAGTGATCAATATGAGGCTACAAAGAGGTACTTAAATAACAACCGTTCAGCATTGTGTTCAGCACTTTCTGCAAGTGAACAGTGCTTACTTTTTTTTGTCTATTAAATGCACATTTATAATTTGGTCAATTAAATGCACTCATAGCTTATTTTCTATGAAATTTAGTTCTACATATACAAATATTAAGTATCCCTGGAGCACAAAACCACTCATAAGTAGCACAGCTATATTTGCAGCAATAGCCAAAAATACATTAAGATATTTTGTACAGATTATGTTTCATGAAGATATTTAGTTAATTCCCTACCGTCAATATATTAAAACTTAATTTCTGATTAGTAATATGCATTGCTGAGAACTTAATTTGGCCAACTTTAAAGGCGATTTCCTCAATATTTTTGCATCCTCAGATTTGAGATTTTCAAATAGCCGCATCTCAGCCAGATATTGTCCTATCATAACAAACCTTGCATCAATGGAAAGCATATTTATTCAATTTCAAATTCAATTTATGTGGTCCAAGGTCACATGAGTTACTTCCTTACTACAAATAAACAGATGTTTCTTAAGGAGAGTCGACTCGTGTGAATAAGAATCGATTCTCCTGCTCTCACGCAAACCTAATCTGAATTGGGCTACTTTACAGACTGGTCTTTCTATTATATTTTACAGATAGAATCTATATTTTACAGATAGAATCATCTTCACTTACACAAGATGACTCCAGTCATATCAGGAGACAAATAAACGCTGAAGTATTTTACAGAGAGACGGGCTGCTCAAGTGCGTCGTGGGGGCATCCGTGTTGAGATGACATGACTAGAATAACACTCACATTTAACTAAAAATAATACATTTTGGCATTCTGAACGCCCCCAATGCTATCAGAGTAACTGACTAAAACAATTAAAAACAATTGTGGAGTCGACTCCAAAAGATAAACCTAGTAGTAACTTTGTACCAGAATCGACTCCACTATAAAACTAGATTTTTTCCTAGTGACTCATTCTTATATAGGACGTTGTGATTGGCTAAAATTGTGAAATGACGTTCCAATAACCAATCACATATTTAGTTAGCAATCTTATGGGTGGGACACTCTGTTTTGCCCTAAAGTAAAATGTCTGTCAGTGGCAGTGAATTGTACTCGCTGTTTCTCCGTTAAGCTGTTGGGGGATTATTGCCTAGCCTAGTTATGTAATTTTTGTATTGAACTATTAAGTGTTTTTTTCCGACCCTGCCTGCTTCTTTTGACAAATTCCAATAGTGTATCATTAACGCTATAACGATCCAAATCAGCACAGCATAACCATTTGGTCTTTAATATTTTCCAATAATCCAAAATATGTATGTTTTATGTTAATAGTGCAATTGTTATGGATGTAATTTGGCAGAACAACTGTATTTACACCACTGTATGCAGTCTAGGCTTGTAAACAGTGCTCATGTATTAAAGCACACAGTACATGCATAAAATTGAATGGCTTTATACAGCAACTACATTAATTATTCAAGGGAGCTATTGGCTGTTTTAGAGACAACACACATTACAGTATTTTCCTGGCTGTGAGGTTTTCCTCATTAATGCTATAACAGGATGTAGCATATGGCAGGTGTATTCTCCCCTAGTCTGACCTGAAGATAAATCTGTTGCTTTGTCTTCCTAACCATGTGACATATTATTCAAGTTCACATACACCATTTCCCACAACACAGCATTACTGGTAAACATTGTTACATCCATTAAGTTCACCATACTTGCAGTTTATGCATGATTGTTCTCACATTTAACAAGGAAAAGAAAAGGTGAGTTAGAAGCCTACATCCATTGTGTTATTTACGTATTGTCACCTTGCTTACCTGGTCTTACTAGATAGAGTGGATTCCCTGAGGTGCAGATCATTTCTGAGATGAGGAGTGACAACAGGAAAAGGAAGAAAACCGAATCAGAATGAAAATGTTTGTTTGGAGACGTTATATGTCAGAAATTATAGTGGACCTAAAATGAAGTCAGTTACTATCACCAGACCATTTTATGAAAGAAAGTCAATCAGAAAATATAAAAATAAAAGACATGCCATTTTGAACAGTTTTCTGCGAGGTAGAAAAGTAGTAATAATAAAATACTATGTTATTTATGGCATTATTTGACCATAGGAAGAGGACTAGAGGACTACCATTTAGGTTAGGTGTGGTCTAGTTTTGTATATATAACATGAGATATCATAGAAGAATCTATTTAAATTTGCAGGCCGACATTTTTTTTCCCAGCTCAAATGACACTTCTGCCTGAAACAATGGCATATGGCATAATGCTTTGCCTTTTTGTAGTGTTCTCAGCCTTTTAACATGATCTGCGGTAACATCACATGACTGTATTATCTTATGCAATGTGACACTACATTCACTTTTAAACCCACATATATATAAAAAAGGGATTAAAAAGTCAATTCAAAACAACAAATCTTAGAAGGCACTGGAAAGATGTGCATTAGGGGCTACTGGTGTTGTAACAAACAACACATATTGTTTTGCCAGCAATGCTGCTGTCTTGGAATAATTGCCTTGTTGTTATTCATCCTGGCTCATGCAGCAGGTTCACCTGTGGCTGACAGGTGAGTAACTACAGCTGAATGACTGTCTAACAACATCTCACTGTGTGATGATGTCCACACAGGAGACAAAGAAAGAGCCACGAGAACTGGTTATTTGACTTTTATAAGTAATACTTGGGAACGTGTTCTCTATGACAGTAGCAGAGGTAAACACCCACTTGTGTTTTCTGTCAGAGCAGACTTTTTAGTCTTACACAGTGAGTTTGACATAAAAAGTGATTTTAATAATAATAATTTTATTCAGCAAGAATGCACTGCATTCATCAAAAGTGACAGTAAAGTCATAAAAAAACGTTACAAAATATATATTTTAAATAAATGCTGTTCTTTTGAACTTTCTATATAAAACGGATCACAGCTTCCACAAATATATTAAGCAGTACAGTTTTCAACATAGAAAATAATGGGAAACGTTTGTCAAACACATAGTAATGATTTCTGAAGTGACACTTTTTAAAAAACCTCACCGACCCCAAACTTTAAATGGTATTTTACTACACTGAACAGTTTAATAAACTGAGAATCAATAGTTTTCCTCTAAATGAACATGATTATGGGCTTAATTAACCAGCGGTACACAGAGAGTAGTTTAAGGGCACTTTAGAGGATAAAACAAAAGTTATAAATGATAACAACATTAGATACAGGCATGATAAAATGCAATCAAACAAATAAGTCTCCCAAAGGAAGGCTCACAGAGAAAACAAGATCTTTTACAGAATCACAGATATACCAAAATGTGTTGCTATTCAAATACAAAAAGGATCAAATGATTCAAGAAGAATAAAGTCAAAAATGTGGTGAAAGAAATAACCTGAGAGTGAGAGGAAATGGAAAACCGAAGACAGAAACAAGGAAAGAAAGCGCAAGAGAAAGTCCTGTTCTCCTGTGCTCTGTTTTCTCTCTCTTTGTGAATCTCAAGACACAATAAAGATGAAGACATCCCCCAGAATGAGCAAACAGTGGTGTGAACAGATGAGTCTGAAATACAAAATGAGCTGTGGCAGCCAAACAACTTCCTGTTCTCATTCAGATCAGTGATGGACCGGCCCCTAATAGAGACTGTCTGACAGGGGCCGCTGCACACTATTAGGATTCATTAGCCTGTTTATCATACATTTTGACTCGAGATAGGACATGCCCCTGATGACTGTTTAATCATGCATAACTAATCCTGTGTATCTCTAGTCTGTTTGTTAGAGATGTTTACTAAGGCAAGCATACTATTGCAATTGCACATTCTTAGGATGCAGATTTGAACAATGTCCTAACCCAGTGCTTCTCAAAAAGGGGCCACAGGATGACCTAAAAGATGCAAAACACACAAGATAATTGAAAACAAAAACAAGTATTAAGCTAATATTTTCCACCTCAATAGCTATAATTTACTAAAAACAGAATCAGAATCTTAAGTATAATGGCAATGAGTTTTGTGAAAAAGCACAAATCACATTTGTAGTATTGTTTTAAAAGGCATACAATCTGTGACTAATGATTATAAAAGTTATGTAATGTACTTTGTAAGGTTGACTGACTACCAGATGGTGTAATTATAACGTGTTTATGTATTTGAGTCAGTTCCTCAATTCTACTGTGATTAATGGCTATTAGCTGAGGTCATAGTCTGATCAGTGGGGTTGTGAACTTTTATTAAATAAAACAACTGAAAAGAACAAGAGGTGTTACATAGTCACATTATTTACATCATTAGCTCCAGGCAAAAAAAGTTGCCTTTGAAACATGTTTTCAGAACGTTTAGTTTGTTTCAAAAGGTTAATCCTTTTAATACCAAATTTTCCCCAGACCTGAAAATATCAAAATGATGTGTCAATAGTAAGCCTTTAAAATAATCAATAAATATTATTTTAAATGTTTTTGAAAAATTGTGAACAGTGGAAATAATATGTGTACTAAATGAACATATTTATGCAGTCATAATTTTTTAAAATATATCTTAGCAGTTATTTTAAAATGTTTGATCACATTCTAGTGTTACTATTATGCATAAAACATATACAACATTGATAGGAACACTGAGATAAAAAAATCATTTTTCTAAATTGTTACTTTTTTGTAAAATATATCATCAGATTTGTATATTAGGGCTACAGGCATTATAACATCAACATTGTAACTTATTTGTAACATTTAAACTTTTATTTTAGTGCAATATTTTGTCATTGTAACATTTTATTGTAATTTTCACTAACAACTGTAACTGGATTTACCTGAGTTCACTGTTGTGACCATCAACATGTTTAATAATTATATGACCACACTCAACAAAACTGAATATATGTGAATTCATATATTAATACTTGACACCTTAAAGATAATGTGTACCAAAAATATTTGTCATATCTTTGTTAACATACTTTGCTAGCCTTTTGTTTTGAGCTTTGATGCAATCGTCATCCTTTCAAGGTGCAAACAGGAAGTAAATTGCTCTGGTCATGTGACAATTTACACTAATCATGTGAAACTACATATTTAATTGAGACCCTTTATTTTTTGCACTAAACAAAACATCAGTCAGTACGGTTTTTAGAGCTTTATAAATGAAAACCTTTTGTGAACCGGTGGGATTAAATGGGTTTGTCTGTACTGAGCAGACATTGTTTAACCCTGCAGAACTTCTTACTGACCAGAAGAGGGTGACAGAGTGCTGTTAATCGGCACACCTCAATGTTCAAAAAGCAAATTGTTTCTAAAATAATAATATTCTGCCATAGCCTATGAAATAAACCTTTTAGATCACAATTTTTGACATTGTGGGGACTGGCCTGCGGTCACAATGCGATGTGTAACAATGCAAACAGGTTTTCTGTAAGGGGTATGTTTAGGCGTTAGGGGATAGAAAATATCGTGTGGTCAGTATAAAAGTAATAGAAGTCTACAGAAGGTCCCCACAATTCACAGAAAAAACCGTGTGTGTGAAAGAAAGAGAGTTTATGAGTGTGCTCGGAATTTCAGGAATCTTGGATCTTCACTATAGTCCCCATGTCAGCCCCACCCTGATGAGTGAAGGTTTTGCCAAGAATCTCTGCACAGCAGGCTGAGATGCTCCTCTCACATCAGGAGGTTAGCTTGTTTTGTGCTGCCACAATACAGACCAGATCTCAAGACAACAGCCAAAAGGATATATAATGGGGCTCAGGGCGTCTCTTCCACAGCTCAGCTGTGTAAAGACATGCATATCACACAAATACAGCCCTCTCTCAACACTGGGGGAGGCTTCTTGCTCTTCTAGAAGAGCTATATCAGTTTGGCTTCTCTAGCTAAAGGCACAACAGGATCAGGATCTAGACTTAAACAGTGGTTCTTCTCAACCATTTGAATGTAAGACCCTCCCCCTATCTAAACGTAGAAGTACCTCTGGTACTTTTAGTGTAAAAAACAAACAAACAAACATAAGTCACTTTAATGCTGTATATCTTTATTTATAGTGTTGTAGCACTTTAAAATTGTAAAAGAAAATGTTAATAATGTTCAGATTTATTTGGTCCCCCAGTAGTTTGCAGAGGTTGAGAAAAACTGTATTTGAGAAATTACTAAATATTTGAGGCCATTATTGACATTACTGATGGTGAATTACTGCCTGTACATTTTTAATTCTAACACAAAATAAAAAAGCAAGGATTATAAAATAAACAAAGCATCATAGGATTAAATGTGGAGTTTATTTTTTTATGTAGATGTGTACAGAGAGGTAGGTTTTGTTTTTGAACTTTAAAAAATACACTAAAAACTAATAGCGCGTTTGTTCCATTAAACAACATTTAAGCACCGTACACAAAGAGTTCACTTCAACATACAGTGCAAATCATCACAGTGTTCTCATAGGGTGATTGTCAAAACAGTAATATACAAGGTTTGCATGAGGAAAAAGGACATATTTCTTTTCCAACTCTGAAACAACAGGCACGCAGATGCTTTCACATTTGTGCAGGTGCAGGGCAGCATCCCATGAGTAGCATAAACATACAGTGAAACCAATTATAAATGTTTTTATAATACAATAGGCTTATATGGTTTCATCCATAACACTTTTTTGTGTTTAAGAAAGGAGTGAAAAATCCTGGAAACATAAATGTGTCAATATAATGTAAGTTGCTGTACATTTTCATGGCGCTGTCTGGAATAATGCTGAAAAAGGAAATGCACATTTACAGAAGTGAAAGCAGCTTAATATGAATAGAAAACAAATTACATTAAATCTGCTTGTTCATTAAGTAAAAAAAGTTGGCTGTAACTATGTTTTCATATATAAAATGTCCCTCATACATACTTCCCTTGTCTGAATTATCTTCAGATCTGTCAGTCATTCACATTCCGGACAGTTAAATATCAAATTAAGTTTTTGCTTCATTTAAAGGCTTTTTATGTCAGTGGAATTAGCAGAACTGCACAATTAAAATATTTAACAGTAAAGATAGAAGAACAGAAAGAAAAAGAAAATGCAGTTGTTAAAACATTGTATTTTACACAGATATACAGTGCTATACAGTATCAATAGGGTTGAACACATAAAAGATTACTTGTACAAAAACCTAGCAAACATATATCATCATGGGAAAAAGGCACTGGGACCGGGCTCATGTTACATGAAATTGTGGCACAGAGTTTATAACTGAGAGCGCAAATGTTTCTTTTCCATCCTTTCCAATTTCCAGCAGCATTTTCACAGAGAGAATTTGGAGATGACTCCTAACTGCTGGAGCGCTTGTAGCCGGATGAAGAACTGAAGTAGGTCTCGCCATCAGTGCTGATATCATCGTCATCATCGTCATCATCCTCAGCATTCAGGACTGGTGCCGAGTTGTTCTTACGTCTTGTGAATTAACAACAAAATGAGAGTTTTTAGTTAGACTAAGGAATACGAGTATATTTTTTATATTAAACAAGCCTGTCCATTGTGTAAATGTATAAAATATGTTCAAGCGCTGATTTTCAATTAGTAATAATATACACTACTGGTCAAAAATGTTAATGTTTGTGAAAGAAGACAAAAACACTAAGCAGCAATAACTGTTTTCAACACTAAAGAAAAATGACAAATTCAGCGTTACAGAGGAACACAGGAATAAATTACATTTTAAAACATATTACAATAGAAACCATTTTAATTATAATGATACTTACAATATTCTTGTATTTTTGATCAAACAAATGCAGCTTTGGTGAGCATAAAACACTTCTTTCAGAAACATGAATTTTTCCACACTTTTGACCAGCCGTCTAAATAACAATCACTGAGTGCATTTACATGTACTTAACATCTTTGATTTAAACAATTATTAGCCGTTTTAAAATGTAAGTGTTTTAGTCTGACTGAAATTGTACCAGTTTGAATTTTTGATGAACAGACCTAGATAATACAACGGTAGCTCAGCTTCGTCCAGCATGTATACATGCTAATCAGACTACAATTGGCTCCTCCTTTATGTATTTATTATGAAAAGTAATGTGCAATGTGTATTTAATCTTTAAAATATTAAATGGCACATTGTGTCATGTATACTTGGACAGTGAGGTGAACAGCATAGCTCGATTTGAACAGCACATACGTGAGACGTCATTCCTTCAGCGTTAATGAAATATTTTAGCAGACATCACGGTGCTCAGAGTTGAACCCAGATCAGCAGTAATGTATTTATCTCAGTAGCTAGCGTTCGAATGTTACCTCATCTCACTGCGCAGTGCTTTGAGCTGACTCTGGAGTTGTTCGTTGGCCTCCTGCTGCTCCTCCAGGTCTCTCTGCTGTTTCTTCTTGTTGTGTTCCAGTCGGTCGATCTCCTCCTCCGCCTCATCCATCTGCCTCTTCAGAGCCTTCAGACGCAGGTTCAGCTAGACACACACACACACACACACACACACACAGTAAAAAACAATACTGACTACACATTCATCACAACTCAACATTGTTGCACAGTGTTGCAACATACCTAAAAGGACCCAATAGATATTACTTCCAAGTAATGTTGTTTAGTTGTCCTCTCAGAGGAGGATGTTTACTGACCTGATCCTTCTGATCCTGCAGTGAATGATGCTCTTCATCCACTTGCATCATCATTTCCTTCACTTTGCGGTCTAGTCGACGATTCGCCAGCTGCAGGTTGCCTCGATCCCTGTTAAATATTTAATCAAGTTAATTTGTTTTAACTTAATATAAGACATTTTACAAAAATCCAATGATGTGATGTCTAGGACACGCTACATGCATTCGTTTTCTCATTCACCTCTCCTCTGCTTCCTGTCTTTCCTCTAGTTCCTGGATGCGGTTCTCCAGCTGGGCCACCAATCCTTCTTTACTAGGCTTGTTAGATCCCTCCAGATGCGCAATCCTGCTCTTCAGATCCTTATTCTTGACACAGAAAAGGAAAAGGGATGTATAATTGTACATAGAGGAAGTTACAGGAGAGGTCAGGAGCTATAGGAGCAGATGATGGTTGGTTTAAGGCATCGATCAGAGTCAGACGGGTTTGTTTTTACCTGTCTCTCCAGGGAGATCTTGTCACACTCCACATCCTGTCTGCTGGCTCTTTCCTGCATCAGCTCGTTCCTCATCTGCTCCAACTGTCAAACAAACATTACTGGCAAACCTCCCTTATGCAACATACCAACAATAACACCAACAATATCTCTCCTCCATAACTAAAAAATGGGTGATAAACTACTGTTCATATTTTTCATCATCATTACTCTTCAGTGTCACATGATCCTTCAGAAATCATTCTAATATGCAGATTTTCTGCTCAAGAAACATTTATTCCACTTATCATTATCAGTATTACTATTAGTATTATTAAAAACAGCTCCTTAGTATTTTTTGTGGAAAGCATGACACACTTTTCTTAGGATTCTTTGATAAAAAATTAGAACATTTATTTTTGAATAAAATATTTTGTAACATTATAACATTATAAATGTCTTGGCTAATTAAATGCATCTTAGCTAAATAAAAGTATTAATTTCTATAAAAAACAACCTTGGTGTAGTACAGTAGTGTAAACAATTTTACATTTCTAAATGTTTTTGTTATTGCTTGAATTGAAATGCCAAAACTTCATAGCTGATATACTTAGCAATAACATCAATATGTAGATATTTACTCTTTTTTTATTAGCTGAATGAAATGGTCATTTTTGGTAACACTTTAATTAAAACCTTTACATATAATGCAATGGGTTATTAAAGGGTTTAATGCATTATAATTATTCATAATGTGTGTTGTAATACATTACATCTTGTCGTAAATAACTATAACCTATAACCATTTTAAATTAATGATGTAACAATGAATTGATAAATGTTATAATGTATTAACTGTGGTTACATTGATGATATTCTTCAATGCATTATAAGGTGCGTTACAAGGGATACTTAATGCATTAAAACTACTTTTATAATGCATTATACATAAAGGCTTGAAGTAAAGTGTTACCACATTTTTCTATAATTTCTTTAAGACATTTACAAAGCCCCTGCCTGAAATTCCCCAAACCAAAAATATTTCTCATGGACATCACTCTTCCAAAGCATGAAACGCACAAAAGATGTTGAAAATGAAGAGAGAAATTGCCTTAAGACAGTGGCAGTGAAGACAGACATAGAAGAAAGGATCAAAATTGAAAAGGAAAAATGGCGATCGATAGAGAGAAGATGGCTCTTTTTGTCTGCTTTCAGGCGCTAAGAGTGGATGATATTTTATGCCAATTAGTGTGTGACAGCGGGGCTCAGGGATGAGGGATGGGACGCGTGTGCCGCTCCACCCTGCAGGGCGCTGCGTCAGCAGAGCAGAAAACACACTGAAACTAATCAAAGCACGAGAGCGATTCAGACAGCGAGAGAAAGAGAGAGTCAGAGAGCATGTGAGCAAAGAGCGGGAGATTACTCTCATTTAGACAGCCGCTCGTGCACCTGCTGCCATGGACGCAGGTGTGCCCATCCTGACACTTCTGTAACCCACCCCGTCTCCACAGAGCCCTCTACTGTTTCCACACAAACTCACCTCGGCCTTAGTGTAACACTATTGTGTCATTATACGCCTCAATACTCTATTTCCAGACAATTAAAAAAAGCTCCCGCGCTCCACTCCTTCATAATCTATTAATCACATCTTCAGCCCTGATCTAGATTCCTCGCTTTTTAAGGGGTCTAAATGTGGTGCGACAGGTGCAATCGGACCAATGCGCCAGATTAACTTTTGCAAACAATAAACGAGGGGAAAACATTGGGGCTACTTGTGAAAAAGTTTTAAAAGGTCCAAGTTCAAGAAGTCATAGATTCAACCAAATGATTCATGATGCTAAAATGGCTTGTTTCAAAAAATAAAACTGCACATAGAAGTTTGTCTTGCTTCCATAAAAGCAAAGATCCAACACTTCAAGTCTGGGATTGTAGAAACCAGACCTTGTTTCTCAGGAAACATGTATCATCTGTGCCTGAGATTGCAACATGTTTCCATTACTGGGATTATCGTTCAGGAAGGAAGAATTCTCTCCGACCTCTTGCTTCAAACTTCAGCTTGGGCGATTCTGGATGTTTCGATAAAATGCTTTAGAGTGAGCTTTGCCACTGGCCGCTTGCATATTTTTGGCCGAAGTGGAGCTTTAGAGAAAGCACTTAATTAATGCCTGAAATTTGGACAGGCACTCTTTCACCAAGAGGCAGGCTGCCAAAGAGAACGATTACGCAAGCTCCTCTCACAATGCACTCCCTCTCACGCTCCATCTTTCTCTTGCTCTGGTGTGAATTAACTCTAAATCTCGAGTGCAACTTTTAAAGAAGAACACAACGGACCAAGCATTCAAGATCAATTCCGTCACTCGTATTTCACCAGGAATGTGACAAAGTACTCATGGAGAAAGACATCTTAAAAATACTACATTTTGAGCGGCACAGACATGATTTGAAAATTGCATTTCTTCAGTTCACTTTTAATGTAAATTAAAGAAATTATGTAGACTGTACGACAAAGACACCAGTAAAATCAAAAGTCCCGTAATCTAGACTCTAAAGAATCGAAAATATAAGATAGATTCATTCACTACAAAATTCCCATATATGTTAATGATTTAACTATTGATTATGGTATAATATTAAAAACAAAACGTGTCAAAAGGATCTCACTTGTTCTCTTCCTCTGTCTATTCTCTCCAACAGCAAGTCTCCATTCTGTCTCTCCTCCTCCAGCTCCATCTGCCCCGCAGACAGACGGTCCTGTTGACATATGACAGCGCTTTGTGCATTAGAACAAATTTACATTATAACATAGTCAACAGCTCAATAAACATTTGATGACAGTAAAAAAGAAGACATGGCTCTATTAGTGGTGCACCTCCAAGAGTTTGACTTGTCTGGTTTTGTCGTTTGAATGGGCTTTGGTCTCGGTCTCGACCTCTAGTTCTAAAACCTTCTGCTCCAGGTCCTTCACTCTCTGCAGCGCTTCATCTCTGTCTTTCTGACACTGCCGCAGATCGTCCTGCACACGAGCCAGCTGGAACACACAAACAGTCACATTGAGAACACTTTACATCCAGTCGGATGACTGTGAACAGGCCTAAGATGAACCGATTCAAGCACTGATTTTGAGTGTGTTAAACAGATCAGAGTAATATACACTTATTGGTGTCTGAAAGCGTAATTAAATTAGCCAATTAACAAACAGAAGTGGTGAAATTTTAGTTTTCTAAAGATTGGGGCAGGAAAGACCTTAAGATTTTTAAAAGCAGTCTCTTATTTATGAAAAATAAAACATCAACAGTAAAAACAGTCATATTATAATGACATATTACAATTTAATGTAAATTAAACCCTACAGAGGACAAATGGTGTGCTAGATTATATGAATAGTTTCATAATTGTATGTATGATTTAAAACATCTGCCACTGAATTTTGTCAATCTAAACATTATTACTATTTAATTTGTACCATGATCTTCATGCTGTGCTACGTGTGAACTGAATATCTATCTTGAACATGATTTCTACATTTGACTGTCCTCTTCCTGCAGTTACATTTTTGTCCACAAGATGCTGCCTTTGTCAAGAGTTAACTCTGAAACACATGCAAAATGTACTCTTCAACACGAACAAGTGATTTTGAGATTTACACGAAACTGGGTAATACATATTCAGTAAAGAAGGATAAAATCTGTTAATGTGTGTACTGCATGTACGAGCATACATGGGTGTGATCTGGTTTTATAGCAGAGAGCAGCAGAGGTGTATCGCTCCAGAGGAAGCAGCTGTGGGAGTGAGGTCATGAACTGTATGAGGAGAGTGTGTAAGAGAGAAGAACATGTGTAAGATGGAATTCTGGGAGGATGAGGTGTCAGAAGGTCATCCCTCCCCACAGGAACACAGCATCCCTCTCTTCCTTCACACACAGCTGTGCAGCGGAGGACGTCTCACTGTTCCATCACTTTTCACTGTATCTTTCTTCCTGACACTCTCTTCCCTGCTCCGCTCATGAACGGATATTTCACAGGCAGCAGAGCAGAATTACAGTCGTTCAGTGAGCGCTGAAAGCGGGCCAGATTACACTCTTGTTCTCAGCTCATAAAGTGTTAATGAGATTGGGGGGATGGGTCCTGTCCCCACTGTTCCACAGGACCTCATTCACAGGGCTGACCAATAATGCCTGATTCCCATATCAAACAATAACATTCTTCAAATGCCACAGTGCTGACAGGGTTAAAGCGCATAACAGCAGAGGTCAAAGGTTAGTCCCACTTGGGGTTGTTGAGTATATAAACTGAAGGGTTGGATAGGGACTGTGAACAAGAGCTGAAGTGATTGAAAAATCTGATCTGCCAAAAGAATGTCGGCCGATGATTAATGGTGGTGAGGAACATTCCAGAGGTGTATTTAACACTGAGAGAGCTGATAGGGTGATATTCATCTCCACAGAGAAAGAGATCAGCTGAATAACATGGAAGTTATGCAAATTATGTTTAGCGTGGCATTTGGCCAGTTTACATTGAAATGTTATGCTTCTTCAGAAATACGTAGTACATCTTTTTAAGAAATGTAAGCTTCATTTTGGCTAGATACACTTCCCATTTTACATGACTTTTTGTGCTGTTGGATAAATAAAGCATAAAGTCGCTAACGATAACGGCACACAGAACCAATATCGTTGGAATCACTTTCCAAAAAATGTTTTTACAATTAAGACAATTAAGTGACAGCCAATCAAAATTAACCCGACTTTAAAAAGTGCATGCATTTATTCCATACCCTACAGAGGACATAACCTTATTAAGCAGCGTGTGCTTAATAAACAGAATATTAAAACTGCTTAATAAAGCAGTTGCAGCTCAGACCAGATTTGGAAATGCTTTGTTTTGTTTTCAGGCTTGGCTTTAGGTTGGGGATTTTTGTAAAATCTTGTTGATATAACGGCCCTCCTCCACCCACCTCCTCCTGAAGGGTCTTGGCGGTAAGACGTGACTTCTCCAGTTCCAGTCCTCCCTCTCTCAGCTGTTTCTGCAACTCCGTCATTTCCTTCCGGTTCTTGTCCTTGTACATGTCTATCTGCTCCTGCAGCTCCTGAGTTGAGCTCTGAGACGCCTCCACTATATCATACATCTATACAGACAGAAAGAGATATTGAAAAACCAGCAGGACAGAGGAAAAAAACTTGTCAATTCTTCAGACATATATCGGCTTCAGCCCAGCTTTCTGTGACACAAATCACGCTAGTTAACCAACTCAGGTTGTGCTCCTCAGTGAAATCAAAAGCCCCTTCTGAAAGCAACTTACTAATAAGATTATTAATACCTTTACATGATAAAAAGCCCATTATTCTCACCTCCCGTTGCAGTTTCTCCACAGTCCGGTCCAGCAGCCTCCTCTCATCTTCAATCTCATTCTTAGTGTTTTTAAACTGTTCTTTCTGACTCCTCTCATCCTTTAGTCGCTCCTGCAGCTCGTGGTGCTCTTGGGTCATTTTGGTCAAGTTTCTCTATGGATGAGAAAGCATCATTTAACACAGTAGAAGATGACTTCGTTTAGGCCAATTATTGAAATAGTGAAGCTGCTTAGAATGATAGTTTTAAAATGTGTGACCTAAATTAAACATATACATATCTAAATCTGTAAGACATTACTATTGAGGAATTTGACTGTGTAATTTAGACTTCTACACCACACTGTTCAAAAGTTAGGGTCAGAATTTTTTTTGAAATAAATAAATACTTTTATTCTTCAAGGATACATTAAAGTGACAGTAAAGACTTTTATATTGTTATGAAAATATAATTTTATTTCAAATAAAAGCTGTTCTTTTAAATTTTCTATTCATCTAAGAATACTTCAAATGTATTGTGGTTTTCACAAAAATATTAAGCAATTAAGCAGCAAAACGGTTTTTAACATTGATAACACTAAGAAATGTTTCTGGAGCAGAAAATCAGCATATTAAAATGATTTCTGAAAGATCATGTGACACTGAAGACTGGAGTAACGACTGATGAAAATACAGCTTTACCATCACAGGAATAAATTGCTTTTTAAAATATATTCTACAATTCTATAATATGAAATACATTTTAATAATAATATGAATAATAATAATAATATGAATAATAATAATTCCCAGTATTTCAGTTGTACAGTATTTTTGATCAAATAAATGCAGGCTTGGTGAACATAAGAGACTTCTTTAAAAAATAACAGCTTATTGACCCAAACTTTTGAACGGTAGTGTACACAAAGCAACAAATCAATAATAACTCAACCAAACATGATTTTGTTGCTATCTTAGCTCCAGCTCAAACTTGGGTTTCCCCGGTCTCACCTGCACATCCTCTAGACGAGTGCTAAGAGCCCAGTTTGCACGGGTCATTTCCTCTTCCTGTTCCCTGACCTCAGCAAGAGACTCCTCCAACTGCCTTTTCTCTTTCTAGTCACAAACAAACACATTACAGATGTTTTACATCTCCGTGTCTGCATTTCTAGACACAGATTAAGCCATTCCCCAGACTAAAGGGAAGAGTTAATGAGGATTCAGAGCTGATGCAATTCAAGACAGGACAATCTTAATCTTCATCTGAGGAAACTGACTTATGTTGATAATCTTTAGAATGTAATATTAAACTAAGTGGCAGAAAGTCTCAGCACATGAGAAGTTCATGCAACGTTTGCCTCGGGGTTGTGATTATAAATGTAAGTGTTTCTTTTTCACACAATCAAAGAGAGTGCTGAAGGTTTACCTCCAGACGGAGGGCTCGCTCCCCCACCCTGCTCTCCTGCAGCTTGGCTTCATCAATGATGCGGTTGAGTTTGGTAACCTCATTCTCCAGCTCCTGTGCCCTCTTGCGCAGTCTCTCCATCTCCTGAGACAGACGGCCTGCCTGGCCCTCGGATGCCTTCCGTGCCGCCTCAACTTCCTCCTTTTCCTTACTGGCTGTAACGTTGTTCTAGAAGAGAGGACAAAACAGAAAAACACAATGTTACATACAATTACAGTTCTCTTGAAACCCCCTTCAGATAGGCTCCAACATGAACACCCACTTCAGGCAAAACTGACACATCCCAACACTGGTTCTCACTGAATAATACGAACAATAGACCTATTCTCAAGCAAATGTCATTTGTAGCGGGCTGTACGTTAACTTTTTTTCACATAGCACTGGTGCTACAGAAGTTGAAAGTTTTGTAGCACAGGTCAAACAACTGTAGCACAAGTTATGGGTGGGCGATATTGCAAAAATTCCCTATTCTTAGTTTTTCAGGAATATCACAATTCACGATTCTTTGTCATGTTGGTTTTACTATTTTGCATGAGCATTACAGCCAAACTAATTTCCCTATGGTAAAAAAAAAGCATTTCAAGGTAACAAAATATAAAATAAAAGAGAATGGCAAACATTTAGGCCAAAGTGGGCGAAGAAAAAGTCTTTGTCATTATTTTATCTTTGTTATTAGAAAATAAGAAAAAATATATACATTACAAATACACATACTTTACAAATAAAACAAACAGTGCTTTATTTTTCAGGTGCAGTATTTAGCAATAATATTCAAGAAATTGAATAAATAAATATTTATTTATGATTTTCTCTGTGTTTTGTTGTTTCATTAAGATTAAAAGAATAGTTCACCCAAAAATACAAATTTTGTCATCTGTCTGTCAATTCTGTCATAGAGTTTTATTTTTGTACCATCATATACTCCGTCTCAAGTTGGACCAGTAACATTCCTCAAAATATCTTCTTTTGTGTTCAGCAAAAGAAAAAATAATACAGGTTTGGGACAACATGCGAGTGAATAAATAATGACAGAAATTGTATTTTTGATTGAACCTTTCCTTTAATGAGAAAAGCCTCTAACACAAGCTTCTCTATTCTATCTATTTTCATTTTATTTATTATATAATAAAAAGAAAACTTGAAACATGTACTGCATTAGGCAAGCCGAGACTTGTCATAGCACTTGCGTATCATTGCTCTTGTGTTGGTTTTGATTGCTTCCATTGTCCTCATTTGTAAGTAGCATCTGCTAAGACTAAGCGTTAATGTAATGTAACTAAGACAAGCGGCAGTTTATGTTTAGTTCTGTTTCTTTAAGAGCTGCACGGATCAGTTTCTCTATCAACTGTTTACTTTCATTTTAGACATAACTGTGTGTATATGTAAACCTTGTGTGTTTTTGACAATGGTATGCACGAAACGAATCAGGCGCTGTTTGACAGGCTCGTAGAGTATCAGAAAAAGGGCACATCAGAACAGCACGGGAAATAATTAATGTTTAACCGGCAAGGCGTTAATAATCCAAATAATGTGAAAATACGAGGGGGGCATGAGATGTAAGCAGCACCTGCACTGTTTTTAAAAATATGTAAGAAAAAGCATTAAATAACCCAACTGCCATGGGGCAAAATATATTTATTTAGAAAAATCATGCTAAACACAGCTTAGTTAGACAGTTATACATATTTATATATGGTTGTCAGTTTACCTACTAGTGAATTTTGGAGTTGTAGAAGCTGTTTTAAAGTTAAAATGTAGACTATAGTGCTGTAGTTGAAGTACTCATCAATAAACTCCTACAACAATGTGTCTAATGGAAAAGTGTGTGCGGGACAACAGGCCTCTGACCTTTGACACCCCCTTAAATGATGTGGGCCAATATAAATGCAGTGAATCAGAGGCGACAGAGGTGAGGTTAAACCGGACGACCCTGTACGATTTACTAGCGCCGTCTGTTTCGAGTCAGCTAAGCATGTCTCCTTCAGTTTCTCAATGACTCAACCTGGCACATTATACAGTTTCCTGATTCCTTAAGCCATTTGACGAGTTACGGCTTCAGCAGCCGTCTCAGAACGTGAGCAAATTCCTTAATTAGGCTGTGCTCTGTTGGTGGCTGCCTCTTTGTCTGGTTTGGGCTTTTCCTCAGCCAGTATTACAGAGCGCTCGCCGTTCTTCTTCGCCAAGTTTTATGAATAAGCGAGACTGTCCTGTAGAGCTTCTGTACATGTAAAATGCATTGTGTCATTCCAAACTATTAAGACAGCTATGGACAAGGACACCTAAAACAACACGTACAAAACTCTTTTGTACGTGCTGACAAACCGAGACTGTCAGGCACTGAAGGAGTCTTTATCCTGTTGATGACAGCTCAAAGATTACACACAACACGGATGGCCTAGAACCGGATGAGCAGGTGGATCGTTTGCTATGCACGAGGGAATGTTGCTTATCTGGTTTAACCATAACCGTGAGCAACCGTGGACAAAGATAATACTAGAATTATAGCTAAACAAAAAGCTACTCCAGAGCAAAATTTGTTCTGTCTATTAAACGCAAGCTGTATTTCACATTATATTTTCTACAAATTTCTAAAGTGCTTTTTATTCCCAAAAGTAAATGCCTTAAATCAGGATTACAGCTTACAGGTAAGATGGTGTCAGAAATACCTGTGCCCTAATGGAGTGGAACTACAATCGCAAACCCTGTGATCAACAAACATCCGGACGACGCCACAACTCTCTGTTAAAGTCAAGTGATTCCAAGCCTAACACAGCAGTGACTCATTAGCAGACTGGATTTATGTCAGTTCTGCTTAGAGTTCGAAGTCCTGAAGCCCCTCTTTGAATCTCTCTCGCTCTCCGCTGCCCTGACTGGTCAGTAATATATTACTCATTAACCACAACACCAACTAAAATAACCACGGCGAACTGCCCCAAAACAAACCCAAACATCTGTTACTCCACACCATCACCCCTGAACGCCATCAGCTAGGAGGTGCCTCGCTAATATGTACCTAGCAAAAGACAACATACTCTATGCTTGCAAAACTGCAGAAGATAACAAAGGTTGACAACGTTTAGTGAGAATGACCTTTTAAAATTGTAAATATCACTGCTTTTGTCTTCAGAAAAGTTGCGGCATCACACGATGCCGCTTATCATGATGTCTGTGTCCTTCAGAGAAGGTTACCACGGTTTAATTGTTGCAATATCCTTTTCCCTTTACTTGGAGAGAGGCATTTAACCGCTGATAAACTACAGGACGGGGATGGTGCTGAGAAACTGTTGCACTGGGGAATCGGATGAAACTCTTGTTTGTATTTCACGAACATCCACACATTCTCTTTCCCTCTGTGCCCCAGTTCCCGCAGTCAGGTCTTTGAAGAACAGAAAGGGCTGAGCAGAGCAATGTTTCTGTGCTTCTTTTCTTGACAGAGGCATTACAAAGACTCAGAGAGATTGGAGAAAGCAGTGTGCTCTGAATGGTGCTCTAGCTGCCCGGGCTGTTTATGTATAGTTGTGCATTAACCAGCATTGTGAGTGCGTTCAAAACGCTCAAGAATAACAATGGCAGGAGAATCACAATCAGTTCATGAACTCCTAACAAGGATACAGAGCGTCCTCATGCTTTGCGCTGCTAAATCTTTACAGCGCCGTTTATTACCTAAACAATCAGAGAATCTAATAAACCTGCCTAAAGCCATCCCAAATTCCCCATGATTTTCTCCTTCACATGCATCACAGTTTTTCCAAAGAGCTAAACCTCTCTAATCCATTCACAAATCATTCAGGTTTACGTGTCAAACGTTCAATCTGAGGGGGTACAACATAATCTTAGAGCCATCCAGAAAACCATGCAACATTTAATCACAGGTCAACCTTGACTGTCATCGTCACACCATTTACATACTACTCTGCAGGCAATGTCATTTCTCTTACACTAACAATTGATTTAATTACATATACTGTAATTCTAGATGGACATAATAATTCTTAAAAAAATATAACATAAACCAATAATATTTAAAGACCTGCTAACTAAAAAAACAGCTGGCTTGTTTTATTTTTTGTAGATTTAGGAAATTATCACTAAGTATATCCCAATAAAACACATTATGACCTTCATAAATACATCACGTATCAAAATTGTTACAACGAACAATAACTGTGTACAATGTTTCATTGTCTTGTACCCACACAGATGTACTGATACATAACTTGTGCCTTAGCCTGTGTAAGCAGTGATTTAATCTTCATTATATTCCGAATGTGCAAAATGACAGGAAATCCTGCTTTCCTTGTGTCCAAAATTCAGCTCTGTTTTTACCTCAATGAAAACAACCAGCTTGTGTTTTCACCGTGAGAGCCAAGACCAATTAGTCATCTATTCCTCTGGTCAACTTTTCAATGTGACCTCTGTTTACATGCCAGGCGCTTTTCACAATAAAAGCTTGTGACTCGACAGAAAGACAAGAATACATCCATAGAAACATAAGCGACAGGTCATCCAAGGTACTTGAAACTTTATCAGCCAAGCACAAAGTGTTCAGCCTTTGAATACCACAGCAACACCAAAGACTCAAGCTTCACTCCAGCTCCAAACAACACCGGGTCTGTTTCTGCATCCCGGTGGTATACGTTACAATAGCTTTGCTCCTAAACAAAGAGCACATAGACACAAATGTGCCGAAGCACGACGAAATGCTAAAGACGGGCGAGAGGTGCTCAAGGTGGAAATGAAAAAGCGCTGCTTGAAAAGCACTGGCTTCTTTCCAGCTGCATAAGACGCCTGTAATAACCTCCTCTCGTCCTTCAGATTAAGGGAGGTATTGTTGATGGCTTGGAGGGTTTAAAGTGCACACAGTTTTTAAATGCAGAGATGTCAAAAAGAGCAAATGAAATCTTGTGCAAGTCTTCTCCAAATGTTTTGACCAAGCACTTGTAGAGCTGTACCCTGTTCGTAAAGTTTAATACCGTTGTTTTGGTGAAACGATTATGTGGCACGTAGGTGGCCCGGGGCACATTAGGAAATATTACACTACAAATGGGATCACATGCGTCTCTGGTGATTAGATCCCAAAACTTTTTGGGATTTGTTCACACTCGCCCCATGTCTAAATAAGCCTACTTCTCTACTGCCAAAACTACCCACACAACCATAGAGATACGTTGTTGTATTCGTAAATATTTGTCACATAATGCAAACATGGCGGATGTGGCATATCCAGATAATATCCCACAAGACTGCTGTTAATACCAGGTGTAATCAGGGGTTAAGTTGTATTCTTCCAGTTGTTATGTACTTTTCATATATAATGTCTTCATGTTTTAACGTTCATTTGCTTTATTGTAAGCTACCAAAATTTTGGCGTCAGTAGATTTTTAAGCAATTATACATTTTAGCAAAGATGCATTAAAATGATCAGATGACAGTAAATTTATAATATTACACATGATAACTATTTTGAATATATCTTAAATGTGCTGAATAGAATAATCCACATTTGCCAAAAAAAAGTTACATTTAAAAAATAAAACAGTTATTTTAAATTGTACTAATATTTCACAATATTACTTTAGTGCTCTATTTTATATAGATAAATGCAACCTTGGTGAGCATAAGAGACTTTCATAAACATAAAAAAAAGTTATTGACTCCCCAAGCCCAACTGTTATGTAAATAAGTTAAACAACTTCACCTTGTAACTATGACTCTGAGAAACAGGTTGGGCAAATAACTTTTCCAGCCACCTCCTTAATAAAAGCCTAATTCAAAACACCCGTTATAAACACTTCGGACATTCAGATGGTGTCATGAGATTGGGTGTGATTGTAACTTAAAGCACCTCATCACTTGTTTTCTATACACAAAGACTTATACCACCTTCAACGAACATTACAGATATAACTGCCATCATGTTCCACTCTCTTCCATCTTTAAAACCACTGCCAAGAAGTTTGGACTCAATTGGAGCCTGGGCTAAGTCCTTAGCTTTGTGCTTCTGTGTTTGATCTTATAAAAGGCAGGAGCTCAGAGGGTCGGACCCCCTCTGCTGAGCTCACGGTGGGGGGTTTGTAGGGTTCCAGGACACGACACTTCATGTGACAGCAGGGGACTTTGGCTCTGCGGGACAGTGAGAACAATGGCAGAAGAATCCAGGCCAGGGCTAGAGTGAGTTCAGCCTGTAGTTGAGGACCCTGCCATGGCCTACTTACACGCAAAGTGTGCGTCACGCATGAGGGCCGCTGTTTATATGTAGACTATGAACTGTCACAGTAATCGTTTACAATAATTGTCACTGTCCATCAAGACATTTCAAGGGTGCCAAGCTGAGCTTGTTGCTATTAGGCCAAAGGGTGAGATGTAGACGCACATAATCTCTTTGAAGCTTGTATTTGCTTTCATATGGCATTTCTTCACTGTTTTTGTTCTTTTTTTCCAGTATTGCACATCCCTCTGTCCCTCTATCTCCTCCTACACTTCCCCTCTTTCCACTCAGGCATCCAGCTGAATCACCACAGAGCAGGCCGGAACAGTGTGCTATCATCACCTGAGGAAACACACCACGTCCTGTGAGACCGTCGGCTCCCCAAACAGCCCCGAGGAGACAGTAAGCGCTCGCTATCAGCCACAGCCCACAAAACAAACAAATACAGCACCGCCGCTGCACTCAAATTCACCAACGGCTACACATCCTGATACCAGCAGCCAACGCAAGATCTTGGATTTTCAGTAATGCTTGACTGATATAAGATGTTCATATGAGGGGCTGTAGGGTAGACCAGACAACGGTGACATTTTTATTATTAACTTACTGCAATATCAACCCACTGTATCTCAAAAGATATCATATAACATATGATATATCAAATCGCTTTAATTATACTTAAGTTTTGGTACCAATTCAGCAGTTAGGAATAATATGTGTTTAAGTCGAAAATCAGCTCATTAACTGGATATACTGCTAAAATAAAACTATGCATAGGACTGTTTATTTTTTTAATAATGCAATACAAATTTGTATTTAATAACTAGCAATACTATTGCTAATGAAAAGATTTAATATATACAAATAATGGGACATTTTATTAAAAACGTAAGCGGTATAATACACATTTATTGACAATAAATCCGTTATAAATTATTAATAAACACATATTTATCACAATTATTTTGAAAACAAAAATCCATTCACAATGCAGAGGTAGAAGTAAAACTTTTGAATCCACCAAGTGGACATTTTGATAAATGGAATGGTCTCAAAATTGAAAAATTGGCTGATATAACATCCATGACTAATCTTAATCATAATAGTAACGAGTAAAAGAATCCAGTTACGAATAAGAAAACAGGGAAGGCTATTGCAGCAGGGAGAGAATCCCTTCACAAGGACGCCTAACCGTTGAGAATCAGGAATCTCTTGCTGAGAGGGGGACACTGTGACCCCCCACTTCCCTTTCTGTTCCCCCTCCTGCTATTAGGGCAGAGCAATAGCTTTATATTCAGCCATACAAACGGACAGAAATAAACAACAAGTTGTACTGACCACCTACAATTTCTACATTGCTGGTAAAACAAAAAAGCCTTGTAGAAATATTCACATAAAGTGTACTGGGAAACCTGGGATCAGTAGTCTAAACTAATGCAAACTTAGAGAATACCTCATGGGAAAAAACAAAGGCAAACAAATCAAACTAACCTTTTTGTACAGACCTCCCCCCATTGTGTCATCGGTAAGACCCTTGTCTGCACGGTGACCCACTTATGGCCATGTGCAATTCCCCCAGCTATTTGCATATGAAACAAACCCATCATTCATTTTCAAAGAAAGAGAGAGAAAGACCAGCTAACCACCCCATCAGAGCCTCATTAGATTAGTGACGGTCTGCCACTGCAATTAAGCAGCGATAAACTAAACATTTAGTGCTTCACCCTTCAGTGTTCCTCCACATGGGGCCTTCCTATCAACACTAACACCATAAAGAAGAGGCGCACGGTAATACTCGTTGAGACTGATGGCTTGGTTGCTCGCTAAGATATCCAGAAAGCCAACGTCCATAATGTCTTTGTCCACTTCTCAAAGATCCAGGACAAAACCATCCACTATTCTCCCAGCATCCGTTACTGCAGCTACTTCCTAAATAAGCACAATGAGCTCTGCACCAGGTTTACTGTGGCACCTGACCAAGTTTACGCACTTTGTCCGTTTACTCTTTTAAAATACATCTAAACTGAGACAACAATGGCTTCCTCTGGACAGGACGTTCCTTTGTTGCAGAAAGGAAGTGAGCTAAGAAGCAGGCTAAAGCAGTTCTAGCCACATGTGGACACCTATCTGTCCTCAAACTACCACTTTTACTTATTCTCTTCCTGTTTATTCAATTCTGTAACTCGCTATGTCTTTAATCCTGCTCTTACTGTGTGACTCTTCAGAATTTGGGATTCTGTCATCTGTTTTCCCCTCATCTGAACAAAATAATCATGGTCAACCACTGGTTGCTAGGAACTAAATTATTATGAAAACTGATGACCAGGCTGAAGCAGAAAGCGTTTTTAATATTGTGACAATATTTATGTTGAACTGATTGTGTCATTTGACAAAGAGTACATGTGTGTGTCTTAACATCTATGCTTGCATGCCTAAATCTGCATACAAATACTTCAAACCTCATATTTCCTTTGCTGCATGGCACTTTTAGTGAGGACAGGAAATGATAGGGCGATAGAGAGGGAACGGGATCAGGAAATGTTTCCATGGTTTCTAACAATCACACAAACCTCTGCTGTTGCCGACTTATTAGCGAGGTGTTTTGGTTAAAAACATTAAAAAAATCACCTGTTTGGCTTCTTCCACAGCCGTTTGCAGCTTACGGATCTCCTTTTCATACTGCTGCCTAAGTTTATCCACCTCCTGATCTTGAGTTGCCACCTCCTCTTTCAGAGCTCCTTTGAGAGCGGTCAGCTCCCTCTCACGCCTCCTCAGCAGATCCTCCTGCTCCTCTTTGGCTAGAAGCAGCTCCTGGAGGTCTAGCTTCAGTTGCATGAAGTCCTAGAGAGGACAGTACGATGTTAAAGGTTCTGCCATCAGTTTCAAGTCTTAATTATTTTGAATATGCAAAGCTGGATCTGTTAAAGAGTACAATTTGAATTGGAAATATACAGCTTTCCATGAAATATTATAGAAGTTACACTATTGTTTAAAGGTTATTTATTTGATTTAAATACAGTATAAACCAGCAATATTAGAAAAGAGTAGTACAATTGAAAATACTGGTTTTCTATTTAAGTATATTTTATTCTATGATGGCAAAGTTGAATTGTAAGCAGTCATTACTCCAGTCTGTCACATGATTCTTCAGAAATCATTGTAATGATTTGGTAATATCAAGAAGCATTTCTTATTACCAATGTTCAAAACAGTTATGCTGCTTAATATTTTAGTGAAAACATGATACGTTTTTAAGGAATTCTCTGATGAATAGAAAATTTAAAAGAACAGCAGTTTTTAACTATAAATCTTGTGTAATATTATAAAATCTTTACTGTCACTTTTGTTCAATTTAATATCTGCTTGCTGATTAAGTATTAATGCTGCACCTCCATCATGGCCTCTTTGTCTGCGCTGTCTATTTGAGATTGTTTGGCTCCATCCAGCTCATCGTGCATCTCTGAGAGCTGTTCCTGCAGGTCACGGATCTCAGTCTGGTACTGCTCTTTCTCCATTTTCACCTGGTAGAGTCTGACATACACACACACAAATACACTCAGAATACCTGCATTCTGAACTGAAACAAGAGCCAACGCAGACAGGTCTGGTAATCTGCTGAGCTCATGTCCATATAAACCCCTGCCAATTCAAAGCATGGTGTCACAGAGGATAATTTACACTTATTTTGATGACCTTAGACAGAGCTAAGATGGAGAAATCCCAGAAACTTGTATATCTGAGGGTAGTGTAGATTTTCACAGCGTAAGGAGGATTCACATCAGGGCTTACACCTGAAAGTTTTCCTTTCGCTCCAAAGTTTACAGTGAACTCACAGACCGCTCATAAGCATAAGCAGAGCCTGGCAGACATTAACCAGCAACTTCTGCTTTGAATTTGGGGTCAAATTCTGGAGAATGGATTTAAATATAAAATGTGCAGGCTAGAATTTTTACATATGAGCTTTTAACTGAATTTGTCAATTACAGGTGTTCTATTTTAGTGAGTTTTCTACATATTTATTTTGAGTCTTTCCACAGGACAGTATCTTACTCCTCCATTGTAGTGCGCAGGTCAGCCTCTGTTTTACTAAGCTTGTCCCGCAGTCTGCTGCACTCGGCTTGACTCTGGTCCAGCTCTCTCCTCAAGTCTTTCATTCCTGATCCCGCCTTTAGCTGAGTCTCGCTCAGATCACTGCACTTCTGCAGGGAGAGACATAATAAGACATGACCGTAATGACAAGAAATGACAGTAACCTTACTGGACCTTAAAAATCATCTACTGTTTGAGACACTGGGCATCTTTTTTTGGATATAAGGCCCAGTCTTTATAATAAGCCAGTAATTGGTTAATTTGATTATTGATCTTAAGGGGTAATAGGAGTGGGATTTTCCATCAACATGGAAGCTTCTAACAGACAGACCAAACAGACCAAGGGGTCCAAGGTACAGTTGACGAGTTAAAGCTGCAGAAGTGTTAGTGGAGAGAGAGAAAGAGAGGGGGTTTCACCGTTACCTTGCTTTCATCCTCAAGCTGTTTCTTAATATCAGCAATTTCTTTTCCCAGTTCTGCTTTCTGCTCCTGAAGCGCTCTAGCCTGGGCTGCAAGGTCTGGAGACTGAAAGAGGAAGGTTTATCAGCAACAGAGCTCTTTTTAGCTCTATATGATAGTGATTCAAAACAGATACACATACAAGCTGAATGAAAACAGCAGGTTCTCATGAAAAATCTCTGTTCTAATCAGAAATATTTCAAAAGATGGGAATTTATAATGCCCATTAACTCGAAGCTGGTCTTTCCATATACAATATTTCATGATTTTGTAGGTGTGAGTGTTACAAAAATGTATAATTTAACATAAATTAACTAAAAAAGATTAGGTTCTTGTCTGAATGTGCTTGTATATGTTAAAAATTAGCCATGCTCTAAATAACCTCAGTCAGCCTTTATACTTTCTCCAAGTGATAGACTAAGTCTCTCTTATAAGAGGCTCACAGTCTTAGAGCTGTTTGTTGAACCCAATTACAATGCCACAACAACGGCTCACTTTGTTGTCGCCTTGCACGTTCCCAGCGGCCCGTGACTTCAAGGTCTGGATTTTTTCAAACACCAGGTTGACCTTCCTCTTGGTGGTGTCATCGTTATCATTGCTCCTGCAAACATGACAGAAGTGCTCATAATTCATTCAGATTGTTTGAGAGTCCTTTTCTCTGAGCCAAAATGTGTGTTGATAGTGTGAGTGTGTGTATGTGTGTGTGAGTGAGTGACTGGATCAGAGAGTATAATCCCTGATATTTCTGGGAAAAAATCAGCCTGGCTCATTGCCTGCGTGGAGAGTACAGAGTACTCAAGCTTTGATGTGTCACCTCATGACCTGCCCACCCTAATTACTCCCTTCTTTTAACAAGTCACATGTCTAGGAATGTGTGTCTGAGCAGAGACGCGGACGCTTGCAGGTTCCCAGGGCACTCGAGTGATGCATCAGGGAAAAGCTAAGAACATTGTGTTACTGCCATTAAAACACAGATTAAAGCGTATCATTAGATTTCACAAAAAGAGAGGAGAAACCAACAGACCAGCACCGCCTCTCCTTCAAACACACACCTCCCACAGAGCGAACTGTCATTAATGGTTTCATGACGCAAGCTGCTGTCGCCAGACGTGTCATGTCACAACACTGCTGACAATGTATTTTTGCTCAATTACAACTACCACGACCCTGGTGCACCTATGGCACGCGCCTCTGAATGGTAACTAACCACTACCTGCCATTGACCAGAAGATATCTGATCCGACATCTGCAAGGCTTCGGAGAGTTCACAGACACTGGTGTATAATCCGCTCTGCTTACCTCCCTCCATGCAGCACATTAGGAATGCAGAAAGGGCAGAACTTTTGACATCAAGTATATGGAGTTCAGGAAGGGCACGGGTTCAGCTATTCGCTAGAGCAGGTTGGGCCGTCGGGCACCTACAGCATGCGTTTGAAGCTGTGCAGTGATCATGCAGGATTAGATGAGAGCAGGAAACAGTGTTGTTTTGGGTGGGAATTTAGTCCGAACAAAATATCAGATTTGAGTTGTTGGCAGTGAGGCAAAGAACGGTCTGGAACATCTAACAAGCAGCTTTTCTGAAATGACTTGCCATTTTGATGTAAGATGTTAGAGGAGGAACATTAAGAACCTGTTCTTTTCATTGAAAGGGTGAGATAAAGGTGTGGGAGTGCGAGCTGTGAGTGGATGAATCTACTGACCACAAATGAATGTAGGGGAGGTAAAATTCTTGTAGTGTTATCATTATGTGTCAGACTATTTGGAAACAACCTAAAATTCCAAGAAAAATCTCTCTCAGAAAATAAGAGTGAATACTATTGAGTAGGAAACAAACCTAAACCAATAAGGACACAACTGTCACTGTTTTAAATTATTAGAAACTTTAATTTATTAATTTATTAGTGTATCGGATTAATGCTGTCTGGTGATACCAGCATGAACATAGCAGAAACAAATAGTAGAAATGATATACTGTAGTAGAGAGGAGTCCTGCACACCTCCTTGACTGTTTGTTAAGACCAATAAGAATAAGATAAATTAATACTCCAATTAAATATTAATATTCCAAAAACCTCATATTTATGATAATTATGATAAATGCATATTGTGTATGAGTATAAACATACTTTTTCCACTTATAAAAAACAATTACGAAATGTTTTGAAAGTTCTTATAAATATGTAGAATCTTCAATAATTAAAAACGTCTTTAAAAAAATGATAGATACATTATATTGTAGATTTTCCTTATCATGGACTCTCATTTGTCATTGACCAATTAATACATATTTTAAGTAAATTTGTTTGACATTAGTTGATAGCAGATTAGCAAATTCATATAAAACAATTTGGAAAGTGCACCCACCCATCTTTGAGGTAACTGAATAATATTTGCTTGGCAGTCTCTTCATTTGTTTGTTGTGAAAGCTCTTCTTGACCTTTCAGAAGATCAGGTGTCACCTGGGCAAAATATAAAAAAGGGGGAAAACACATCAAATTACTGGTCACCACATAATGGTGGGAATATATCAGAATAGCAAAGAGCAAGACTATGCGTTCTTACCTGAGCATCCACTTCAGTGCTTGATGTTTTACCATTGACAGTGGGACGAGAAATTGATCCCATTTTCACACTTGACAGGTACATCATACTCTGTGATGGTTTGGCCTCTTCATTTTTATTCTCTACAGGTGCTACAGAGGGACGACTCTTGGGATTCTTGTGCCCTAAAATAGCAGCTGAAGAGTTGGAGACTGTGCCCTGCGGAGAGCCAGGAGCACTTTTAACTTGTGTTGTGTTTCTTAGGTTAATCCTGGGTCCGACAGTGGAAGTTGGCGACATGGGGGAGGTCTTCACTCCAGCAGCCTTCTGCAGGAGCAGTGATGGGCGAAGGAGATGCTCTGTAGACCTGCCTCGATTCTGACTAACTTCATCCAAGTAGTCAGAGTCACCCCCAAGACCAAATGGCAGGGCGCTATCAACACTACGGGAACGCTTGCGGTCTTCTGGGTTAAGTCGATTCCTCCGCCCTGACCGACCCCTGCGTTGTTGAGTCTCTTTGCTGCCAAACTTCTTGATGAGCTCATCCACACCTGGAATTGAACCAGTATCAATGCCACGCCCCGTGCCAGGCAGGAATGGGATGTAGCGCCGGTTCTCATGGCGGTTGATAGTCTCTGCATAAAGCTGGTCCAACTGGTCTTCCTTGGTTGGTGTGCTGGAGCCCAGAGAGGCGTTTCGGGAGGAGGAAGACTGCAGCACTGGGCCACTGGAGTCAACACGGCGTAAAGGTAACACGTCCGGTTCACGCCGACTTCGTTCCAAACTGGAGTTTGTGCTACTTACTGAGCTGGAAGGTCTAGAAGAAGCCTTGGTTTGGTCATTGCGATTGTTGGCTATTGTAGATGGCTGAGGAAGTGGAAGGCGTTGTGAAGACTGAGACGGAGTCTGGTAGGGCACTGGAGTCTTAAATGGTGGCTTAGTCTGAGGTTGTGTTTGAACAGGGCGTTTGACCTGAGGCTGTGGCAGAACATGGTCTTTGGCTGGGCCGGTTTGAGGTTGAACTTTGAACGGGAGTGTCTGGGGACGAAGTTGAGGTTGGGCATGTCTACTGTCATCTGGTAAAGATGCTTCTGGAACCTGGCTGGAGGATCTGGCTTGGCTTATAATTGGGGAGTTGGCTCTGGGTAGGGATTCTGGGTAGGGATTTTGAATCTCAACTGAAGGCAGACTTCGAAAGCTATCGAGAGTATTGCTCTCAGGATCATATGGCTTGAGAATCTCTGGATGCTTTTGGAAGTTTAACAGACTGGACTGCTTCTTAGGATCGGAAGTCCCATTGTGAGGACCTCCATGGAGCTTTGGAGACATAAAATCCATATATGGGTCTTCAGAAAGATTCTTCTGGCTTCCTTTGAAATCACTTTCATCATAATTGAATGGGCTTTCAGAATCCATATATCCATTATTGTTTTGTGGAACTGCATAGGGGTTCGAACCTCTATCTTGATTATTGAGGACCACATAGGGGTGTCCATCTATTCCTTGAACTCTGATACTGAGGCCATAAGTACCATTGGTCTGGCCTCTTGTGCGGGGAGGCTGCGTATAGCCTTGAGATAGTCCAGTGTTTGGCATGCCGTTAACTCTATAAGACTCCATCAGAAACACTGAAAGATACAACCAAATCCCTCTCTGTGGAGCGGCTCACCTCTGCAAACAAAGCCATAATCTCATTATTACACAAGTAGTTTGTGATGCTTATGCTTTCTTTGCTATTTTAAAAGAACACAATGAGACTGTCTGACAGCATTGGTTTATGCCATATAGTTTATCTTTTTAAGACTTAAAATAAGATAATTGTGCAAAATTTAAGAAGCAAGGCTTTTTAGACCTCAAACCAAAGTCAAAGTAAAGATTTTAGCATGATCCTCCACCACAAACAAAGGTTGTTTGGACAAAACAGGACCTTTCAAGCCTTTTAAACATTTCCATTGCTCAGAATTTATTCTGAGACAAACGTTGACATATGCAACAGTCTTAGTTATTCCAAGGAACTTGAGTTAGATGACGACTTACAATATCTGATGCCATTTTAAACAGTACAAAAATGACCACTAACTTCATAAGAGCATGACAAGCATGCAGACAATTAAGTAACTGCAAATTAAGAAACTTTCAGCCCGGTTTCAGACTTTATAATCTCAATCACACTGACACTGCTGACTAAAGCTAACGTAAGTGCAACTGAAAGTGCAATGTAGATTACATCTCAACAAAAACAAACATTGGCAAAAAAAATAAGTAATGATGTCACTGTACAGTATGGGGGCTGCGTTAGAAAGATAAGCGGAGGAAAAAACAGAGGAAGTCAGATTTAGTATTCAATTGTCTTGAAACAGCTGGGGACGAAGCCTTTTAAACATATTCATTGCTCAGGGTTTGGAATTTATTCTGACACATTTTCACTTTTGGGTTGCATTTCTATGCATTTCTAAATCTAAATTGTCTGTCAAGAGCTCATATCTTTTATGGAAATAAACTGAAGTATAGCAGTGAAGACGTCTTCATATAATTTGGTTCTTGGAGTACAACGTATTCAAAATGCTGCCAATTTTGACGGCAAATAATCAAAAACACCCAGTTGCACTCATACTATGTTTGCCAGTGCAATCTCGTCTAAAGAATTTCAGTGACACACAATGAGCAACAGTATTGTGCCTCAGGAATGGCAAAACACAAAGCTGCAAAAATATCGCCCCACTACAGGCATAACACCAGGCAACGGGCTATTATCAGTTTCTTCTGGACCCCACTGATAACATCCTTTCACCTCAAAAACAACAAAAGATTTTCATGAGTCATATTGATGTCTTTGTTGCAACAGCAAATGATATGACCAAAGCATGCAGTGTATTACGATGCATGCAACCTGTGAGATCCCTGAGGGCTTGACAATGAAGAAAACAAAGACGGCATTGGTTCATTTTCAATGGGCAAGTACAGAATCTGTTCAATGAAGAATGAAGGTGACACTAGAGACTACAGGTTGAAAGCATAAGATTGGAATATCTAATGTCTTGAGAATAAAAAACTACTACAAAAACTTAAAACAAACACATCATCTTAAACAAACAAGCCAAAAAGGAAAGTTCTTCTCATCGTACGATACACTTAAGAGAGCAGAAGAGACTTTCCAGCTCCATAGAGGGGGATGAGAAAGAACAATAAGGGCAAGTTTAAAAGCGGCAAGCCCCCTTATCCACAAGGAACAGAGCTCTGCAGCAGAAAAAGGATATGACACAATAGCCTCTTTCAGCTCCTGTATCACATGTACTATGTGCAGAGGGACTCAATGGTGTTAATGTAGCTCCTTTCCTCTCATTGTGCCCATTGGAAATGTGTAGCTCGGACAGGGAAGCTAACTCAGGCTGGGTCAACTCTTGCAGCAAGGCCTCCACCTGCATTCCTCTTCCAGGGAAACTGTTAAACTCTCGCTACCAACTCCTAAACTTCGGCCCTGATCTAGACCAAAAACATGGCTATAGCTACGGAGCATCAACAACAACAACAACAACAACAACAAAAAGGTCAACAATGAGGTTTATGGATTATCATTCTTTAGATGACAGAGCAAACACAGTAACTCTGCCAGGAGGGATAACAGGAGGACTCAGCCATCTTACAATGAACTTTCTTTTGCGTTTACTTATCAGGCAGACAGAATGGATACGGTTTAACCAGATTCATTTCATTTTTTTAATGCAATTGAATTAATTTTCATTTTGTTTTACACTACACTGCAAATCTAATCATACTGAATAATGCAAATTTGGGGTTGCATTTCTATGCATCAAAAACATGCATATGGTTGAGCCATTTTTTTGTTGAATTGCTTTCTGCATACTAATTAATTTTGCATAATTAATACCAAACAATCATCCTAACAGATGCTTCAAGCACGGCAGGTGCAGTTTAATTATATCGTTTGGTGTACAATACAAGAACATTACCTGTTTGGCTGCTCACTAATGTGTATAAACTTTAATTTCAATATTTGTATCAACTTTATTTTACCCACTACCATGTTTGCGCAAATGCCTTTAGAAAGGCAAAGATTAGCACACTAATAAATAAAAATAAAACCTAAAATCAGCACTTACCGCTGTCTGTAGTTTATCCTAGAAATAAGCGTTTATTTGCGGATCAAGATCTGTCAACAGCTGTGACACAACGCGAAAGCTCCATCTCTGTCCTCTCAGTTGGTCAAAGTCACTTGTTGCGCGTCTTGTTTTCAGACCAGTTTTACTTCTGAGCGAGCGAGAAGCCCCGCCCACACCCAGCACTGATCCACGGTCAGCTGATCTGCTGCACGGGACTCCGGCGAGCAGCTTCTCACCTGATCTCAAGACACAATGACCAGAAACTGGGCGGAGGCCATCCAAGCCCTTGTGCTTCCAGTATCGGCGAAATCAAGGGTTTTCATGTTATAATGAATTATTATAACAGGATAGAGAAAGTATATGGGACATTTTTAAGATGATCCCTTGATTTTTCAGTACTGAAAAAAATGTGTAAACCCTCAAAACCATAACAGTGTATTAAATATAATGAAACGAATAATTCAAAAACATTCTATTCGTGCTAAAAATTCCTTCTTTTTTGTTTTGCATAGTAACATTTTGTTATGTCAGGGACAATCTTGAAGGATGTCCGTCTTTAATGTGTAGCTAATGTGTTGGATCTGTTCTGTTTCAAACATTTTTTTTATTACTTTAACTTTTCAAGTAAAAAGCAAAACAAAAAAGTAATAATAATACTAATAATAATAATTTACAAATAAAAATACACAAGTTGTGGGAAAGTATTTCAAGTTTAGAGAAATAATCAAATGTGGTAATTTATTCATCTTTCAATTTTTTGTTTAATAGTTTATTCCACATGGATAATTTCCACAGCTTATCATTTGTGTATTGTTAATGTTGGGTGAAATATGTTTATTATTATTATTATTATTAATTATGGGCTATTGTACTGATTTCCCCCATCATTCAGCATCATCACCAATATCATCATAAAATAATTTTGTTAAGAGTTTGTCTTGGTGCTACAATAAAATAATAAAACAATAAAAAGACACAGTAGTCAATAATAATGTTTTTTATGATTAGTGATAATGTCAAGAAAAACGCTTAGCCTGCATATATTTACCTGAATTAAAATTTCCAGTACTAGAGCGAATATCGTTATTAAAAAAAATACCAAAAATAAATGTAATGGAAATGTCAAATAACCTAAGAGCGTTATGAACACGCCCTTACTCTGTGATCAGTTAAACGATATCCTGACAGCGCCATCTAGTGATAGAACACTGACAGCTGATTTACATCATGCATATGACAGCATGACTTACAGCGAGGCCAACCACACTTTAACACATCCTAGTGTTTCCACACTGCCAGACAACTGATAGAAAAATATAATGAGACCAGAGTAATGTTAGTAGAACAAGTCAAATCAACCTACCTGATACAAAAAATATTACAAGTGAATAAAGTAAGCTTCAACAAAACATGAATGATGACAAAGCTGTTGTACAGATGCTGACTGTGCTGGTGAAGATGCACTGGCTGATTTCTGTGGGTGCATGTGCATCTCATCAGATCTTATTTGGGAATATAAACAACAAGATTTCCCCCAAGTATTTCTATTATATATGCAAATTTATAAAGAAGAAAACCTCCATCAACCTCCTAAATATAATACAAGGAGATAAATGTGAAATCATTTATCAACTATCTCCCACTTTATAAGTTGCCTTAGCCACTATGTACTTGCATTAAAATTAATTATTTAGTACAATACACATATTGTTTACGTTGTATGTTTATTGTTTTTACATTGTACTTATATTTAAAAAATACCTGCATGTAATTACATTTATACTTACACTGTTGACCCAAAACGTACACCTTCACCCACCCTTAAACCTACCCAAACCACTAAGGGGAACTCGTGGCCTAATGGCTAGAGAGACAGACTCGTAATTCAAAGGTTGTGAGTTTGAGTCTCAGTCCGGCAGGAGTGAATGTCCAGCTCTCTCTCCATCCTCAGTACCACGACTGAGGTGGCCTTGAGCAAGGTACCGAACCCCCAACTGCTCCCCGGGCGCCGCAGCATAAATGGCTGTGTGTGTGAGTGTGTGTGTGTGTGTGTGTGTGTGTTCACTGCTGTGTGTGTGCACTTTGGATGAGTTAAATGCAAAGCACAAATTCTGAGTATGGATCACCAAACTTGGTCGTATGTCACTTTCACTTTCAAACCTGTCCCAAACCTTACACGTATCCCAACTCAAAAGCAGCAAAAGTGTTTTGCAATACAATAAGCACATTGAACTCATTATAATTTTTTTGTTTTTGATGTAAGCACATAGTAATTAAGGCCACTTAATATAAAGTGGGACCATCAACTATGTTTGTTTTGTTCTAATGTGCATAATTTTGGTGTCGGGATACTTTATCCCAAAATTAAACTTCTGTCATCCCTTAGGCTACTCATGCTCATGTAATTTCTGGACCTTTTAGTAGACTAAGTTATCTTGTAACATAACTGAATTATCCTGTTAACTTTGCATTTGTGCTTACAGACCAACCCAAGAACTAAGAGCAGAAATACTTGTGTGTATCTAGTGTAAGTAGGCCTACTGATGACTCCACGCTCTGCCGTGGGTCTGGTGTTTTCATTTCTCTGTGGGGGCAGTCGGTCTTGTAGCTGTGAGGACTGTGTGGAGCTGCACAATAGAATCTCTATTTAAAACCCCTGCAGCATGTTCAGCAGGGAGCGCTGTCTGTTCCCGTCTGAGATCCAGCGATAGAGAGAGGCGATGCAGTGTTTTCTTCATTCGGCTTCGTTCTGTCATTCAGTTTAGAGTTTACACACATTTATTTGTGTTATTGTACTGAATCTTATTATGCAAAACAACAGCTATATATTTATTTCTTCACTTTAAATATTGAATGCAGCACAGTAAAACCCATTTTCACAAAAAGAAGGAATTAAGACTCACTTTCCTCTATTTTTTCCGAGTTTGTTCATATTGAAGATGGGATGACAAGTCAAAGTTTTCTTTAAAAAGCATGTCTCGAGACATTAATAAGACGTGCACATATTTTTTGTTTCAGCTATTTCAATGAAACGTTCCATATTTTGGATGTAAAATTGGGCTGGAAAATCTTACAAGTTAAAGCTTTTTTTCCCCTCTGTAGCCATCGGAAAATGTTGATCATCGACCCCAGACTAAATGTTATATAAACTGTGGACTGTCTGTTCATATCACTAAAAATATAGTAAAAATAGATCAATAACATGAAAACAACTACTGTATGCCGAAACACTGTATAGAGCAGTGACTTGCCTAGATCCAGATATACAAACATACATTTTTGATTAAAATTAGTTTATAATTTAAAATATTTGTATTACAGTCAACTGAATCAGTTCAACAGATTAAGCAAAAAAATGTATGATGTTGAATTGTTGACTTCTGACACCGAAAAGACCAAAATATCAATTTTAAGGAATGATATCAACATCTAAAGATGCTTTTCATTCAATATTCATTTTTGTTAAGAATAGTTTCTCAACATTAAATTCATCACTTAAAAAAGGTCATGGGACACCAAGTGAACAAAATTGGCCTGTGGTCACGGTTTGGCTGATAATTATCACCGTAGCACTAGCAGGCTATACTGTAATTTAAGCAAGTGTTAGCAGCACATATTTAGAAGAATGCAGTTCATGACGTTTAAATATAAAATCTGGTTAATATAAAAGTCTGGTACACAGAATTCTAACCGTGGTCATTAAATGTAAACCCAAAAATGATTTCACTGCAAGATAAAGAGTCATGATTAAATGCATGTCAGCCTGAGACATCCTTGTTTACGGTCCAGCAGCAGAAGCCAAGATGCTCCTGTCAGCAAGCCCACCATGACACTCCCTCGCTGGGCTGTCCCACAGGAAGTCAGCTAGCAAACACGGTGGTCCCATGCTTATAAAACATTGCCCATCTTTCTAGCTGACTGCAAGTAAACACTCCAGGGCACGGTTTTGATAAAGGCAGGAAGGAATATGCACACAGTCGCACAAACACACACACACAGGGAGGAAATGGGACAAAGCCTTCCCACCCAGCCAGCGGAGATGGAGATGAGGCGTCGTGTTGGAAGAGTGACAGAGTCGGAATTGGCCGAGGTCTCTCCAGCATTTAGTAACCTCTTCTCCAGTGCCGTTCCTGTCTCACAGCAGATCTGGGGCCAAACCTGTCAGCGCAGGACAAATCCAATGAGAAAGTGTCTCTCGCACACATGTACAGAGACATAATTTAGGGCAGATGTGTAAGCCAAGGAGAAGAGTTCTGGGATTTAGTTTAGTCTTTTAATTGGACAGCCAGGACTGATGTCAGTGCATAAAAATGTACGGATGAGATGAAAATGAGAAATAGACAGAGCGAGCTGTTATTAGAGTTCGGTGAGGTATGCTGGAAGTTGCATTGCGCAGAAAGACTCTAAACCATTCACCACTACTGCGACAAAACAGGTGCTCCATATTTCATAACTGACACAGAAATGGGAAAAACAAATCATTTAATTAGGAAGCAAAGTCCATTAACTTTGTGAATACGTGGGAATATGCACACACCCCGCAATGAAAGAGTATTATACTCCAATGTTATTCTCCCATGATCATTCACTAGAGACCGAAAGTATGTTAGTCTTTCAGTCAAGTTAAAGACAGATGTTTACAATTCAAATCTGAATTACTTTAAAAGAAAATATTTTCTCAGTGCAAAGACATTTTTTCAAACAACAAGAGCTATACAGACTATTTTATAAAGGCAAAATAATATTTGTCCCCCTTTAAATATTGCATTGGGTGATTTCACACTACTGGAAACAGAGGTGTCCATAATGCTTTAGAAAGAAAACTGTAATTATGACAAATGAAGTGTTTGTGCAGTTGTTTAAATATACTTAATTGGAAAGTCCACACAACTATGAAACATCTGTCTTCATTTACTCATCCTCATCACAAAAAAGATACTTTTATGAATTGGTAACAGGTTTGATTTCCTTTAACTTCCATTATATTGTTTGGCCATACAACAGAAGTCAATGGGAAATGTTTGGTTACTAATAATCTTCAAAATATATTTAATGTTTCACAGATGAAAGAAAGCCAGAATGACTTTTTAGAGGTTTTTTTAAGGTTTAGAATGACTTGAGATTTTTAGAATGACTTGAGATTTTTTAAAAGCTTATTTGTATGTCCAAAATCTTTTGAGAAGCCCAGCAGACGCAATGCCAAGCGTTGACTCAATAATTCAGATACGAGTGAAATGAAGTTACGTATTTTAATCAATTTTTGCTGTATGAACTTGTAGATGAAAACCAAATGCTGAAAGAGGGAAATAAAGGCACATACAAGAGTTAAAAAAAGATGGCACATTTATTGCTACATAAATGTTATATACATATTGTGTTTTCTGTTACAGAGACAGAAAAAAGAAAAGAATTCGACTTCTTACTGCTGGTTTTCTGAGGTGCATTGACAATACCTTGAATTTTGACATGGGTACAAATCGTTCATCAACCAACAATGACTGGAGACGAGATGAAGAGCTCAGGATCTGGAACATCGAGCTCGTACTATACCCCATACGTACTAGACTGCGAGCTACAATCCTACTTATGTTCTTAAGATGCTATCGATAAGCTTTTTTATAATAATGGACAGGTTATGGTAAATAACCGTACTTTTTTTTTACTATCTACTATAGTAAAATAAAGTAAGAAACTTTTTACTCAAAACTTTTGATTTCAAAAATCTAGAAAGAGTAATATTTAGAATTCAAGAAATGTTCTTACAATATTATTGTATAAAAGTCTAACTATAGTGAAAAATAAGCCAAATGTTTTTTTTATCCTTTTTCATAATTATTTTTTTTGTTATGAGGGAAAGCATCAGTGCATACAGCAAAATCTAACATATCCAACAGAGGAAAAAAACAGAACACAGAAAAAAAGGAAACAAAACAGGGAAAACAAAACTACAGACAAAGAGAGGACTCATAACCTCGATTCATTTTCTGCCGGCAAAAATACAAGCTCTTGAATACTGAAATGTATAACAAGGCCACAAAGACTAGTGGATTTCACGATAATTTTGTTAAGGAAGGATAATCTCCACAAAGAAAAAAAAGAGAGAAAAACAGAAGGAAAATAATGCAGATAATCTTGTTCTTTTGTTCTTCGTAATCAAGAGAGTGGTTCATATGAGAACGTGGCAGTCTTGTTTCAATGGTGAACGCATGGAAGACAAACAGACAGGGCAGGAAAAGAGATCCAAAGCAAGACGGTAAAAAAATCAAATAAAAAATAACATTTTTGGTCTTAAAGAAAACTCATACGTCATAAAACGAAAGCCGTGACTGCTGCTCTCTTTAGATTTAATAAGAAAACAAATAATGGCAGAGAAAAACCCAGATCCAAACGGGCTTTGCTCATCGTTTCCACTGTTTGCTGATGTTGATGCTTCACAGCGTTTGAATTCATAGAGCTTCTCTTCTTTAGAACAGACATTGCGCTCACATTCTGCTGATCAAGTATCAAGTACTTCAATGCACGAGGGGAAAGACAAAGCCATTCTAACTTAGAACATCCTTCTATTTTCACACGACAAATATACGCTTTACTATGAAGCCTAGAGAGATGCTTTGTATACAATTACAAATAAACATATAACATGTGGTTACTTTGAGTATGTCTTTTTTTTCTCTTTTTTAAAAGTTGTTAATGGTTTTAGAAAAACAAACGAACATAAAACAAAAGTTCAATTCAGGCCAGGCGAATGAATGGTCTTCGTTTTAAATCCAACAGTGCCATGTCTCGCGGTATAACAGAGATTCCTCAGTACAGATGTCCTCGGCATAACCACGGCTCTTCACCGAATAAAGTAACGTCGGAAATACGTCTTTCGCTTCACCTTAACACTATATGGCAAAGGAATCAAAAGGACGAGACTGCATCCCCTTTCCGTTTAAGACACTAAGAAATATGAAGGGAATGCTGGGGTTTTGTAACGTTCTGCTTTCTGTATCTGTACTGCTCACTAATGAGTATAAACATGTCCGCTTGTGTTTGACCTTTGACCTTTCAGTAAAGCCAGAGTTTGCCGCACAGGCTGATCCTATTTCGCCTCACTCATAACTTTCTGTCTGTGACGAGGACTCTGAGCTACACTATCAACATACATAATAAGGAATTAGGTAGTTTTGGTTTCTCATGCTGTTATTTGTGGAATGAATGTATGATAAATATAAATAATATATTATTGATTTTTCCTTTTCTTTTTAGACACAGGGAGTCATCCGATTCTTTCACGAGGGCATGGAATTTGATCTGAATATATTAATCTGATGAGTGGATGTCTGAGCGGAGAGCTCCTTCCACCACAGACGCCGCGGACAAACTGCAGATCTACTGAAACGCCTCCAGCTTCTCAAAGCAATGTCAGAACTTTCCCTTTAAACATAGATTGCAGCTCAGTAACATAATAAATAGGAAAAAACTAACAAAAGAAAAGAACAAATTGTTGTTACAATGCATTCGTCAATTCAGTTTAGGCACAAGGCATCTTCCACGTACAGGGTGAAGGGGTGGCGCCAGTCTCTGATTGTACAGCTGCGGCACGGCTTGCAGACAGCGATATGTGCTGAGGGGCTTTTATGCTTGATTTTCTTTTCTCTGGTGGGCAGAAGGTTGCTTATCGATATGGGATGTCTTCACAGGGAGCTGGGCACTTGCCAGTTTTCTTCTATCTCAGGATTGCTTAACGGTGGAATTTTGCTTCGAGTTGTCTGTCTTATCAAATTTGTGTCACAAACTGTGAGTCCTGTCCGCCCGTGGAAAGCAAGCACCGACTCTGTCTAACACACGCCATCGGGATCCGTTTGATCTGAAAGTGAGGGAAAGATAAGGACATTGCTTATGACCCACTGCTCTGACACTCAAACCACTTTCTCATGTGTATATACAGTCCCGTTCAAAAGTATGGGCTTAGTAAGATTTCTATTGATTTTCTTAAAGAAATTAGTACTTTCATTCAGAAAGGATGAATTCAATTGACAGTAAAGACACTTCTAATGTTACAAAACATTCATATTTCAAATAGATGCTGTGCTTTTGAACTTTTCATTCATCAAAGAATGTTTTTTTGAGAATCCATAATATCACTCTATTACTGTATTTACTGTATAAATAAATGCATAAGACTAGATCCTTTCTAAAAATCTTATAGACACCAATCATTTAAAAAATATTGTAATAGTATAGTTTACATCAGGAGTAACATAATGTCTTATTATAAAGTCTAGATCAGTCAATGCAATCCAAAACCTAGTTTAAGGCATCGGGTGCATTTCCCATGTAAATGTTCCTAAAGGAAGGTAAGAAAGGATGCAGCTCACTAGGTTTTGGAGCAGAGCTTGTGCCTCAGCAAAGCAAAGAATCTTGCTTGTGGTCTTGCATTTTAACCACCTGCCTGTTTTACATCTCTGTGCGGAGCTGACAGTGCTTACCTGGCTGTTCACAGATGGCCCATGGGGTTGGATGCATCTGTGAGGTGCACAGGCGGGTGGGCTTGCTGGGGGTCACCTGAAACCCCTGACACCTTCTCCTCCTCCCTCCTCTTAAGGCAGGCTGCTTTGGGGTTTAGGTTCCTCTCTGCACACAGGAGAATTCATATTATCTCACCATTGTGTATAAAGCAATACTGAAAAAAGTAATCATAACACTTTTATAAAGATTGTATTGCCTTATAAAACCAGCTCTCTCTGAGATCTGAGATTACCATACCGACCCGAGAATCAGGTTTCCTGATAGTATTGCAGCTATCATGATGCTTATTTTTAGAATCAGAACTAGCGGTGCCAGATTTGTGAATTAATAACGATTGATCTAATCAGTCAGATGGTTTTTCTAAAAGGTCTGCAACTGTTTGGGATTCAGTTCGCTACACCGAGACAGGCATTGAGACAGTTCACTAACGCACTGAATTGATTCTCACAAAAACAGGACACTTTACAAGTCAGAAAGCAAAAAGAGCCCTGGATGAGGCAGATTTTTACAATGCACTGCATGAAACAAAACTTGTAAACGTCTTAGATAATTTGTGAATGACTCTGTATGGCAGCTAAATACAATACATATCCATAATAGTGTCCAAAATAAGAAAAAAAAGACATTTTGTTGACAGCAAGGTCTGATCAAAGGCTAGATACTATACGTTACCAGCTGCCACATATAATTAATTACATTTATTTAATGCTGTCAACACATTTCTTTATTTTTACATTTCCAAAAAAATTTCTTACCAAAAAAAGATTAACTGTGATTAAATATTTTATATTTGACGGACAGATCTTATATAACATGACATAATTGCATTATGCTGGACAGTGTCTGACCTCTGACTTGCTGTTCCAGGTTGAGAATGACAGTGACGGCCTGGTGAAGAATGAGCAGTTTAGTCTGGGGCTTCTCGCTCTTCAAGTGCAGCTGACACATGCGGCCCAGCTCTTTGAACGCCTCGTTGATGTCCCGGACTCGCAGCCTCTCACGGGCGTTGTTGGCCATCCTCCTCTCGCGCTCACGCTCTGCCTTCTGCTCAGGGTTCAGGTCCTCATCTTCATTGACACTGCTGCAGAACAATTCACAACTGTCAGACAAGACGGAGGGAACAATGTGGCCTAGACACCTGAACCTGAATGTGTATGTGCTTGATGTGACATTTCCTTTCAAGTATTAAGTAAATTAGAAGTGCTAATATTTCATTCACTGTCTCTGAGGTCAATGTTGAAGTGCTGAAGGACACTTCGATGAGCGGTTGCCTTGCCTTGGTCGAGTGCTTCCTCGATTCTGCTTCATATCCCTTTTTTCACTCTCGTCGTCTGATCTGAGGTCGTCAGAGGAGTGGTTATCATGCATGTCGTCTTTTTCGTGATTCTCGATCTTCAGGTCCAGAGAAGGAGCAATTTGACTGACCAGAGCATTAGCGATTCCTGTCAAACACAAAAAAGTACCCAGTTACTTAAAATAAACACTTAACCTCTAAAATGTAGCGCTTTGTGACTTGTTGTAAGGTCATAAAACTGTGTATGAATCATAACTGAAGAGTTAAACACGACCAATACGAAAACAAAACATTAACTGAAAATAAAGTGTGTAAAAAAAGCTTCCAACCTCTGAATGTGTCTAACTGGTGGTTGAGGTCCGAGCTGGAGGTGGGACCGGCGTTGGCCTGCAGGCCGCCGTGGTTGTTGTTGTTCAGGCTGGCGGTCTCTTCGCGGTGAACAGAGCCCTGTCAGAACAGATAGCCATAAATACATGAGGCAGAGAACAGAGCAAAACATCAAGAGTCCCTCTGATCCTGAAGCCATCTGATCAGTGCCGAGAAAACAAAAGTGATTTACATTAAATCGGGGAAGAGACAGATCTTGGACTTCAAAGCGGAGAGAGTCTCTGTGTTCCTACTGTAGAGTGTGACCTCCCCTCTGAAGAACTGAGTGGTATTCACACTACAAAGAACGACCTTCACAGCCCCAAATTTGTGCTCAGAGAGGCATGCGGCACTTCAGTCCTGAGTTCTGGCTCTGTTCCACCAAAAAACACTCTCATGTTGGTTCCAATTTGAAAGCGTGCATCTATACTTTGAGAGGCAGGTTGATTGTAACATACTGTAACATTGGACTGGATGCTGCACCGCAGACAATATTGGATTTCAGGGCAGTGGTAGAAAGGAAACCGCAAACATCAGGTTATTTAAAAGCATTTAAGTCAACATGATGCATATATATGTATATTGTATACTGTAGGTTTTTAATACTATATATACAGTATGCTTTTAGTGTATGTTATATCTATATCTAATTAATTGATATTAACTTTCTTTTTTATAAAACTTACAAAAACAAAGGTGGATTTTAATTGACAGTTTGACCAGAATTCGTCACTGGTGGCTTCCAAACTCATCTGGATTTGATTAACGTCTTGCCATGCGATTAGCGACGCAATGCAGAAGAAACCGCTGCAGCCCCCCACCAACTCTCTTCCTTCCACCCCTGACACAGAAGCGGGAGCACATGCTAGCCCCGATCTAGTTTCCTTTTTGAGGATCCACAGGATTGGGAGTCATGGCGAAAGAAGAGAAAGGAACAGAAATGGGGGAGAGGTCTTTAGGAATGCGTTCCTAAGTCACTGTTGGCCTCTGTTAACCTCCGTGCCGCCCAGGCCCACACCCCTTCCTCCACGCTCTAATCTCAGCACCACTCTCAACAGGTGTCCAAACAACTCTTTGTCTGTGGCAGAAGAGGGGTGGAGGAGAGGGGGGTGCCAACCAAAGAAGGCGGCCATTTTCCTGTCTGGGCTTGATTACCATACAGCTGAGGGGCTCAGACACACACGACTAAAGCGTCAGATTTTCGGAGTTGTTAAAAAAAGACGAGGGGGGGGAAAGAAAAGAGATGAGACAGAAAGAGAAAAGAGTGTGCCAAAATAAAAGCACACTGGCTGTGCTGAATCAGGACTTTGTCTGAATGCGTGTTTGGGTCGAGCCTGGAGCACAGAGCTCTTTTTGTGTGTGTGTATGAACACATCAGTGTGACACACGGCAGTGTGACAGCTCCCGCGCAGACGAACGGATCGTGACACAGCCCCAGCACTGCTGCAATCTCCTCTCTTGTGCCTGAATGAAACGCACCTCTGTTCATCACGATTGAAAACATAAGCTGTGCCGAGCCAAAAATTTGTGAACACCACTTTTGTCTCTATGTGGCAAACCAGAGAATGAGTGAATTGTTTTGGAAATTACAGCCATTAAGAGATAGTTCACCCCAAAATGACTTTCAATGGAACCTAAAAGAATATATAGTGAAGAATGCTGGTACCCAAACTGTCCTGATAACCAATGACTTCCGCTGAATGGAGATTATATTTATTTATACAAAATGATTTCTCTAATTGTACATGTTGAGCATGTCAAACTTTGTTTGACTTAAAGCCGTCAATAAACAGCTCTATGAAAGCTTCACTAACATGTGCTACAGCATTCCAGACATCAACTGTCTGCTTGAAACGCTAAATGAGAACAGCAAGTTGTTTATCAGGAAATTTCAGATCTTCGTGATCAACTAGACTTTCCACTGAAGTGGTCATTCACGAAAACATTTTTGAGAGTTGCTTTAGTCTTCGGGCAAAAACCAAAAGGTCAGTGTCAGTTAATTTGAAAGCATATGAAGTTGAAAGAAAATCCAAATGTTGTTTTGAATACAGAAAAATCACAGAGTATTTCCTATTATTGGGAACCCCCTGGGAAACGCCTCCCTCGCTTGTTCCGACCATTACAGCTGTGTGCAGATCTCTCTGTAGAAGGGAATAAATGTTGTGGGATGGTGGGGGAGATACAGAGTGCTTTAGTTTCAGCAGGTCTCACATCACGCAGGTCCCCACAGCCCCAGCGAGCTACGGTGCGGAAATGTCTTCCAGACCGGCACTGATCTACTAGATTCTACTGTGACTGCTTTTCCCATTCAGCCTGAGGAACGCAGCTCAAGGAGGGAGAATGAGCTTGGGTCCAGCCATTACGCTTATGGAAAGTATGTGGGTTTAAGTTAAACTGCTCTCAGTGGAAAATAGTTCAGTTTCAGCACATGGCCAGGCCTTCAATATAAACAGGTGGCTTAACTCTGTTTATTAGCCTATTTGGAGAGGCACAACGAAAAAACACAGGCATTTCTCTCCCTCGTGCCTGAAATAACTGTACAAGACTTTGACCTCAAAAGCAATGAGACATTCAATGGCTCTGAAACACATAAGCTAAAGTTTCTTTTGTGACGGGGAAGTTTTCTTTACCATTTGTGCTGTTCGGTTGGTGACCAATCCAGAAGCGGAGAAATTGGTGCCGATGGCTGAGACTGGCCCGTTGTGCACTTGTCCTAACAGGCTGTGGATGTCGCTGGACAGGGCGGCAGTGGAGCCCACGGCGTGATTCCGCAGGACATGAATTGCATCGTCCAGCCTGTCCAGCCGGTCCTCCATCCGAGACTGAAATGAGTGATGCAAAGTGGAGGGAGAGAAAGAGAAAACAACATCAGCATAAAATAAGTAAATATCAACAGAGACTTTATTAAAATACATAGAATTACAAAATGGCAAAGGAACATTCATAAAGTGAAGAGGAAAAGAATAGAAAAAGTGAAAGGCTAAGCCACTTAAAAAAAACATCTGTTGAAATAAAACTGAAACAAACGGTTTTCCACTAGCAATATGGTAATTTTCATGTATTAATGTCATCAAAGATGAAATGGTAAACAGAAAAAGCACAGCCAAATCAAAAGAAAGCCGATGGACAGTACAAAGACGGACAGGACGTGACTGTCTGAAGAGCGGGAATACCTCGCAGACATCCTTTAAGAAGGACATGGCATCCTGCAGATGCTCATGAAGCTGCTGGTGCACACGATTTTTCTACAGTCAGACAGGAAGAGGAGAGACACGTACAGTGTGAGACGAGACAGAAAGACTGCAGAGAGAAGCAAGCAGAGTGTACGAGAGCTCGGCAGAGAAAGAGGGCAGGGAACCGAAGCGGAGCGCCAACTGCCGACATCTTGGTACTTGTTCAAGTAACTAATTACAATGAGCCATGGTTCACTCTGCCGATCACAGCTCATTTCCTGATTCCTGGACAGTCCATAAAAATGCATTTGCAGCTGGCATACAAGTATTAGAGTAAATATTTACCCACACACCCCATAGTGTGAATGTATGACGTGGGAAGGAAAGTGTGTGTGTGTGTGTGTAAACTGATCTCCTGTTGTGCCTCAGCTCCCCAGTCAGCCCTGGAATCCTGCGGCAATGGTTGAACGCAGCAGCTGCCAGCACCCCCCATCACACACCCTAACCAATCCCTAACCACCCCACCTTCACACACCCCAGCCAATCTTCATCCACCCCGGACGAGAGAGGACAGATGGCAGGAGACACGCCCCAAGGGACGGGTATTGTTCGGTCTCCATGGTCCCGCCACTGACATTTGTCAGCCAGGAATGTCCATGTAAAGCTACCCCCTGCCCTCCAGGAGCAAGTCATCTACTGACACAGTGTCCATTAAAAAGTGCTCAGTGCCAGGGGGAGGGGAGAGCGCTCTTACCAGAGAGTGAAGGGAGTTCTCGTAGTTTGGGGAGGAAGGTGCCTGTCCAGTCGCACGGGGCCACTGAGTCGTACCTGCGGACAGAGGAAGGAGAGCTTTTTAGTCACCTGACAATTTCCACTTTCCAACTGAAAAGTGATAATCTGAAATGAATGAGCAATGCAAAACAGTGCTTTTTGTGCAACATGTCGACTATATCGTCTTTACTGGCTGCGTGCAAAAACAAACAGCGTGACTATTGGAGTCAATGAACAAATAATAGCATTATGATTCATTTCATGAACTCATGAGTTATCATTTAAGGAACATATTAGCTGTAATATATGCATTAATATAAATAAATAAATAAAAAAATTTTTAGAGAATCCTAAAACTTTAAGAGTTAAGAAACACATTCATTGTTAAAGTTACTGAAATGTCATTTTATAATATAATATAACAATATAATGTAATATAATATATCATTTAAAAGACTCAAAAAACTCACGAGTCATTGGTTAAGAAGCACATTTACTGAAGCAAATGATATTTCAAATATATAATATATTTTATTGAAAACTTATGAGAAAGTTATTGGTTAAGCACATTTGCTGTAAAAAACTTAAATACATACAAATAAATAAACAGTTTGATTTAAAAGATTAAGAAACAAGTTCATTGTTCTTGATATAAAGAGTATTTTAATATTCTTAAAAATATTTGTTAATAATATAATACAAAACTTTTCTTTTATACATATCCTGACTGATTCCAGCTATTCTCAATGTGGGCTGTTTTCCTCTAGGTCTCCAGACACATCATTTCCTATGACTGGGTCATATCCTGCAATGTGAGAAGGGTTCGAAGGCGACCCTTACACGCATACATACACAAACCAGTGCTGAGGGACATCTCCTACTTCCTCTCATTAATGAAGTCATGACTAAAAAAACCTGGGAGAACAATGCAGGACCGCGATAAGGGCGATGACTTGGACCCTGAGCATCTTCCCTCGACTCTAATACAGCATGAGCTCAACGGAGAAGCTCCATATTCTAGACGTAACAGGATGAGACCACGACTCTCTCTCAGATCTCAACTCGCACAAACAAACTACTGGACGGTGAGCGGTGATGTGACCAATCTCATGTCAGACGCTGTCAGGGAAAAGAAAAAGCACTGTTTTGCCACATTACTCAAGTAATAGCATAAGATTTGATTTGGCTTGGTCACATTCTCAGCCCTCAGACTCAATGTTTAGCTTTTTTTTCCCTTCAAAATTCAGTCGCTGGAAGAATTCAGTGAATGTGTTTTTGTTCCGTGGCAGTGTGTGTGAGGCTGGAAGGGACTATAATGAGGATGTAAATGACTCTGGTCTGGTCTCGGTCTAAACAAGCTGATTCTGACTGGCCATAAATCAACACCGCTCTAAAAGAATGCACATCTGCTAATCACAAATCAAAACGCTGGTGGTGGAGGTCGCTTTCAATCCCTTCATTTCCAAGTCAACTTCACTCCAATTGGCAAACAATCCACTACAAAAAAGTATTGCGTGAAGGCTGAGGAGAACAATAAAACAGGCCAAGTACCCTTAATGTAGAATGACCCAAAGGAAGCATTTTTGGCTTATTAACATTAATCAGTTTAGGAGGGAGATCTGCGCTCCTCATCCTTCGACCCGACTCCATCAGGCACAGACTTTAGGTGCTTTGTTAACACCAGAGATTTCCTATTTTGCTGGTTGTCATAACTGTTGCGACGGGCCTGCTGTGGCCATACGTCTAGCTCAAGTCCTTCTCAGCAACAATCAGTGGATTTCCTCTTGTGTATGACAGGAAGTTATTTAGGTAACGATTTTCCAACCATTCATCCTTCCCAAAGCGAAAGCAGCTCTAATTTGAAGGAATTCATTCCAAAACCACAAAGCTCTCAGAAGCAGACTCTTATTAAGGGCCTATTAAAAATGACTTTGGGGCTATGAGAACAGAGTGCAGCGTTTAATAAGGCCTCCTCATCGGCGGCCAGCTTGACAAATGAGCGTGGGCCGGTGCGGCACTCTGCATGTGCTGCTGGGGTCTAATTAGCTGGTATGAGACCCGGCTACGAGAGGGTCTAATGGCTGAATTTAATAACTAATCAAGAGAAACAGATGGATGTGCTTTGCTTAATCATAACATCATGAAACAATGTGCACCAATGTCTAAGAACCATCTAATAAAATAAAAATACTTTAAAATTTAAAAGTCCTCAGATATCAAAGGGAACGTTGACTGCCTGCATGCGAGTGTAAATCAACTTAATGATGTGATAAACTTGCAGGCAGAGAGAAAGCCAAATATGACTAAATACCACAAACAGAACAACATTTTGATTAATTAATTCTGTCCTTTCCAAAAATGTTTTCACACATTTTAAATAAATAAATAAATACATTTATTATTTAATTTCTTATTTTTTCCAATTTAAATATACACTACTATTCACAAGTTTGGGGTCATTACATTTTTACAAGGAAATTAGATTTGTTTTCAACAACAATGCATTAAATGACAGTAAATACTTTTAAATTGTTAAAAAAGTCCATTTCAAATAAATGTTGTTCTTTTGAACGTTCTATTCATCAAAGACTCCTGAAACAATGTATCACAGTTTCTACAACAGTATTAAGCAACACAACTGAAGCGTTGTGACACTAAAGACTGGAGTCATTTTTTTGATACGATACGATACGATACACTTTACAATTTATTGTCAGATGGACAATAATTGCTGTTGCAATTTTAGATTTGTGTCATCGCAAGAAATAATTACATTTTAAAATACACATAGAAAACATTTTAAATTGTAATAATATGTCACAATATTACTATATTTACACACATTTTTTATTAAATTAATGCATATAATCAAATAAATAAGTATAAGCAAAAAAATGAAAACTTACCAAACCCAAACATTTAAATGGTAGTGTACATTAATTGAAATATATAAAATACATAAATATATATAAAAAATAAGCACATTAGTTACATACACATTTAGTCCACTTATGCATTTAAAAAAATGAATTTTTTTAAGTAATACAAAAGGTGCGCTAAGATGACAGGAAGTTACATCATAAGGTAGAGACTGTCTATGAGCTGAGTCATCCTCTCCCTCCATTCCTCTCAGTCAGTCATGCTAATAAATGAGGAACTTTGCAGGCCGGTCTGTCATGGGCAACAGCTGTGTGAGGAACAGGGCAACAGCTGAAGCTAAGGAGTGGGACAGACACCGACACAGCTGTCACCACTATATCAATGAACACACACACAACTGCCCTCTCACTGAAACAACATGCTGAGAAACTGCCATTTGTAGCACCTAGCATCTCCGTCTATCCCTCTGCGCTTCAAAATATTTTTTTTTCATTTAAAATGCATCAGTCTTGTCAGGCGCAGATAAAATCTTCACAGTGGTCGGTTATCTATCCACCACTAAACCAGGGCATAACTCCCCCGACACCATCTTCAATCTCAGCGGCTGTGGGACAGTGTGTTTACTCATTTACGTGAGGAGGACGGGGCTCGCTGTGTGTAGCTACACCGCGTCAGTGTGATATGTGAGTCGGGCGGGCGAGACAGGGAAGGAGCTGACACTTGCTGCGAAGGCAGTTAGTATAGTTTGATAGACAGACCACTGTGATTGTTCATTAAACAATCACTTATTCCAGAATCTCAGATCAATGTTTAACAGATCGTTTTTAATGCTTAGTGTGTAACAGATCACGTTTACATGCTTATATATACATACAATACTGTGGTATTGTGATTGTCTTTTAATGAAATCTAAATGAAATGCAAAATGTGGATTGAGTTGAGGGTCTGTCTAAATGTGTGAAATAATGAGAGTTACAGTGGGCCCCAAAAAGTATACAGCCTTTTTGACACACTGACCAACAATTAAAAAACAAACTGCTATAAAATGTATTGCTGTGTAGACTGGATAAAATTACTATAATTTTTAATATATTAAATAAAGTTATATTTTTTAAAACTGTAAACCACTGCTCAAAAGTTTGGAGGCAGTAAGATTTATTGAAAGCTTTTAAGTCTCTTATGTTCACTAAGGGTGCATTTAATTGATGATATTTACAGTTTTATTTTTGTGTGTGTGTGTGTGTGTGCGAGTATATTTTTTCAATTATTTAAAACAGAATTTCTTTTGAACATTATACATTTATTTCTTAATTGTCACTTTTGATGAATTCAACCCATTCTTGCTGACTTAAAGTATTAATTTCTTTAAAGAAATCATACTGACCCCAGACTTTCCCACAGTGCACATTCAATGATTTACTCATCTGCAATAATGTATCTGCATTATCTTCATTTGATACCTTTTCTAAGTAAATATTGAATTAAATGCAATTAAACATGATTCAGATAAACATAAATGATTCACGGCCCCATTCAAATATATGTCAATGCATTAGATGACAAATAGAAAACAAACTGGCACTTTTTTTTAAATAGCAAATGCACACTGATTAGCACAATTTCAGGTTTTAAATAATAACCAACACATATTGTTAAAAATTAAGACAAAATATTTCTGAAATGTACTAGTAATGTAATGTATGTCCATATCTGTGTTAACACTAATAGTACACCCTTTTGACTGCACAAATATACTAAAAATGGCTTTGGGATTAATTAAATGAATGACAGAAAGTATATTAAAGTGATTTTCTGAAAAAATGTTCAAGCACCAACATGCTTACAAATATTGTGTTATATGATCCACACATTCATATATTTTCAACTGTGTGACTGACCGGTGTGGAGAGAATGTGTGTGGGGTCAGAGACGCAGACGGGTGCTCTACCTGCTCTTCCTGTGAGGCCACTGGCCGTCACCACTGTTCCTGCTGTGCCAGCGCCCGCCTGAGCCGTCAGAGGAGAGGGAGAGCCCACTGGAGTGGAGGGGTTTGAGGGGAAACTACTGCTGGTGTGGTCAGGAGAATAAATCTGCAAATGAGAGCGAGAGAACGAGAGAGATCAGTTTGTGAGGAAGCACGCTCAACCTTTAAAACCTGCAACCTGTCGTTTCCCTCTCCGGCTTTACGGCCGCGGTTAGCATCCCTCAGTCTGTGCTCAGCCAAAATTGGCTCATCAATTCTGCTGATTTTACAAGCGGAGCAGCAGTAAAAAAAAAATGCTCACAGCATACATATGGGCTTTTAACAGCCTACGCCGCCCTTTGTAATGTCTGCAGAAAAACACACAACCCCTCCTGCACTCTAAATGCTGTGTGACACCTGCAGTCCAGCCAGCGTTCTCTGGCTTTCTGACACATCTGTGGTTGTTATTAAGTCAAAGCCTGGGCCCACGCCACACACCCGCTGCATGTTGCACATCATAAGTGAAACCACATGAGCACAAAAGATCAGAAACCCCGCAAGAGAGCGGGAGAAGGGCTAAACAAACAGTCGTGGTAATAATTCACATTAGAGATTGGCGATATGTCCAAAATCTTCGAGCACGGTGACAGTATATATAAAAAAATAGTGATAACAAATGTTTTCTATATATATTACATAACCATTATTTTATTTTGTTCATGACCAGGTTCGCATCAAATGATAACATTATTCTGAAATTAATTCTGTAATAAAAATACCTGATATAATCCTTCAAACTTTTCAGCTAAATACAAAACAGTAACATTATAAACGCAACTAGATGAGACACATTAGAAGCCATCGTAAAATATGCTCAAATTCTGTTTACATGGCGTCCATAATGTCACTTCTAATACATAATAGAGAGGAGATGGAATAGAGAAAAGCAGCTGGATGATACAGAGAAAGAGAGAGAGAAGACACGGTCATTAATCTCTCTTTTTGGAGCTCATTAGAGTGAATGAGTCTGGCCCGTGGCTGTGTGGATGGGCGTCTCTGGCTCATCTTCAGTTATGGATGAGAGGTAATAAAGCCTCTCCCCTGCCTGCCCAATAAACAGCGAAAGAGACAGGCACAGCCCTGCCCACACCATAATAAACAAACAGATGCTATGAAGAAGAAAGGCCTCCAGCCTTTACCACACAGTGCAGCACCGCCGGCAGGCTTTTTCCACCTTAAAAAAGTCTGCGTGAAAATCCTGAAAAAAAAGCTGTCTTCGAAAATGATTTATTTTTGAATAAGCCAAATGTCACATGCTAGTAAACATCCCTGCCATGCTCTGCATTCTGCTAAAATGTTTTTTGGTCCCATAATGGAAACCACTATGAAACATGCAGGTTTTGATTCCAATTATCTGGCAGGATTTGAGAAAAAACAGCTCTAAAGTTGTGGGCCATCACTTGCAGGGGATCATGAAGTCCATTTGACTTAAAAACACATCAAAATGCAGATACTATCGGTATTAATCTTCTTATTAAACCCTGAATGCCACACTTTTGTGTTTCAATCAACTCTGCAAATCCTGCCTGGGGCTTTAGTACATTCATCTCTCAGAGTAGACAGAGAGATAGAGAGAGACACTGATGGAGTGAGAGTGATACACAGAGAGATACAAAGAAAGATATCCTCTGCGATATAGAACAGATATGAACTAAAATCAGAGGCTTTTTTCTTATTTGATGGAGATGTATTCATTACAAATGTAATTATCCTTGCATTTCATTACATATTACTATTTGGTTTGTCTATCCTCCATTTTAAAAAGACAAAAGCACTTGAGCTGCATGAACTCCACAAGTTGATGATGATCATGTTCTCCAGCATGAACTGAGATGATTCAAAGAGCATCTTGACTTCAATCTGATCATCTGTACAAAGAGCCACATGAGCAACATCATAAATGTGCTTATTTCATTAGTAGCTTAAAAAATTGTCTTCAACATTATATTTTGTCATAATGTACACTTCTGGATGTTTCCTGACTGTTCACCGGTAAAACACAGTATCTGATCCATCACGACTGTGCCAGACGAGCACCCGTCCTCTTTGCCCTTGTGCTTCAGGACCTCTTCTGGACATTAGTCCTGACCTAATGAGTTGAAGCGGGCCAGTCGGAGCGTCCTGACCGGCTTCTGCTGTATTTCCAGTGTAACACCACTCATTTTACAAACAACAAATGGATCTCCGCCCCCTCATCAGTCACGCTGCTCTCCGCCAGCGGGGGCCCAATGAGCACAACCCATCCAAAAGGAACCTAAACAAAAGTGGCACAATGGGCGGCCTGCAGAGCCGAGCCGCAGCAGTTAGGACGTTTCCACCCACCCCAGCCCGACCGTGTCCGTTTCACCACAGCTTTATCATGCTAATGGAATTGAGTCTGCAAATACAAAAAGACTTAATTTGTGATTGTCTTTCAGCCGCACTGTCTTGTGTTTGTTTGTGTGCCAGAGTGTGCTCTCGTGGCACAGCAGGCCTCACCCACAGTATCTTATTACATTTTTTCCTCTCTTCTTTTTCCCCAAATCAAAGAGCAGCAATTATGCGTATCATTTCTCAGAAAAGGAGGGCGCTACAAAAAACTTGTCCTTGTCCTCGGCCGAGAGGTGAGTCTACGGCCCCTGTCCGAAACAGTGCTGAATCAGTCCAGATGTGGTTCTACTTTAAAAAAAGGCTTGTTGTGACTTACTGTAGGATAAGCAAGTCTGCAGGATTTTTTGGAGCTATATAAGTCTTTGAGTTAATCTCAGCAAGTTTTATAGGTTATTGTAAGCTCCAGTTTCAGGGACACATTAGGAACTTGCACGAACGCCAGCACTCATTATCCAAACCAACATATAATCCACAGGCTTTTATGTACAGCTCCTTTTCTTGTATACTGCGAGATTAAGAGCACAATTATCCGGGCTTAGGTCCAGCAACATCCACAAACAGATTCCCTGACCTTATTCAATCTCTTAACCTTCTGCACTGCTACTAATACCCAGCCTAAGAGCACAAGTCCTGTCCTTTAAAGAATTAACTGCGCCATTATGCTGGGTAATCTCGCGCGCGTCTACAACACGAAGATCCCGAAAGCAAGTTGGACAACATGGGACAATGTATATGATGCCTGAAACCGTATAGTGCTCAGTAGTTAAAATAATAACATAATGTCTTTTATCCATTGTACGGTGGGATGTATATAGACGGTCAATCCCTGTTCTCTGAAATGGTTAATGTATGGATTAAGAGGTCTGGTTGAATGGGGAAGGATCTCACCGAAGCCAGGGCTTTTCCCAGCGCGTCTCCAGTCTGAGAGCTTCCAGAGGCGTTCCCTCGGTTGGCAGCAGCTACACAAAGACCACACAGAGATACGGCATTCACATCGGAACAGAGCTGACAGAGATATTAATGTCATGTATTTTTATTGGCCAGAAGCAGCTGGGACTAGGTGTGTCGAACTAAAAAAGTGCTGAAATAAATAAGTGATAAATAACCTTCAACAATGCTCTGGGATACTTAAAAAATTATGTGATACTTGTGTGAAGAAAAATACTAATGGATGTTGTACATATATTATTGTGTATATGGCAAATCAAAATATAGATTTAAAGTAATTCATTTAAACATTAATTTTTTATTCTGTTCATAAAATTTGTAATGTCTCTTACACTCACCAAGGCTGCAATACTCAAATATAATTTATTTCTGTGATGGCAAAGCTGAAATTTTTAGCAGCCAGTCTTCACTGTCACATGATCCCTCAGAAATCATTCTAATATGCTGATTTGGTGCTCAACAAACATTTCTTATTACTATCAAAGCTGTGCTGCTTAATAATTGTGTAACTGTGATACATTTGTCAGAATTCTGTGACAAATAGAAAGTTTAAAAGAACAGCACTTATTTGAAATATAATATTTTGTAACAATGGAAATGTCTTTACTGTCACTTCTGATCAATTAAATTTATCCTTGCTTATTAAAAGTATTACTGTATTTCATAAAAATGAGGGGGGACTTACTGACCCCCAAACCCTTGAACTGTAGTGTATATATATATATAGAGTATGCCAAATTACCTCTCTATAATAACTCTATGAAGTTTTTCAGATGCACAGATTATGTGTGGGCCTAAGAATGACTAATAAATCAAGAACAACACTACAAACATGGTGTGCACAGACAACATACCCATAACTCCCTCTGCGGTGTTGACTGGTGGGGTGTGAGATGCGGTGACGAAGGGTGAGGTGCTGGCACTGCCGCGGTGGAAGCTGGACATGGGGGCAGGCTAGCGTTGATGTCTGTGGGCGACACCGAGTGTGGCGGGTAGTTCTGAGACAGACAAGAGGAAGAGGAACTTTTTTTAGTTGTATATATGTTATACTACAAGGTAGTATATATTGATCCGATCCCACTGATTCTCACCAGGCGGTCGTGTGAGTGCAGGTTGCTGTAGTTTCCAGACTGTGGCATGTGAGATGAAGATCCTCCCAGCATTCCTCCATAGCCTGGCTGGCTGATCCCGCTGGACGAGTTCCACGGGTCAGAGGAATTGTGGGTCCCATCTGATTAAATGACAAGGAAGTAAATTTGAACATTAAAAACATGGGAAATAACTTAATTGTATAGCTTTTAAGTTAGGTTACTTTGTATATGTTGGCAAGGAAGGTTTAAATTGTGAAAGTCTTGAGGTGACTTCAATGTGATCAATAATGCTGATAAATAAAGAAAAACACAACATAGTTTGATATGTGAGCTGAAGCTTGACCCCCATGCTCCTTATTCTGCATAGAGGATGTCAAACAGACCAGCCTCTCTTTAAGTCTGCTTTTACACTCGAGTCAGAGCCAAGCGCTGAGCGCAGCTGAGATAACATTCAGCCAGCCGCAGTTCACTTGCTTCCGTCTCAACTTTTAAAGGAGAAATTCCTCACAGCCCGAAACACCCAGCTTGAAATGGCCATATCATTTTTATCAGTCCCGATTGGCAAAGCTGGAATACGCATGGTTGGTTTACTATCCACGTCTGTGAACTTGGTAGCATGATAGGCAGTGAGTGAAACATAAAGAAAAGGCTTCCCAATTGTGAAAAGAAAAAAAGGTTCAAAGGATGAGCTAGGAGAAGGAACATACCAGAAACCATATATTCAGGGTTTGAAATGTTTATATAACTAAAGTGGATTGGAAGAAGATTCAGCTTTAGAAATGTGTGTTGCCAAAAAAATAAATAAATGAAATTAGCATGATGAATCATAAGTGCGAGACTTGTAAACTAAGCAAGTCCACAATTTCTAGGATGCACTTCTGTAACATCCTAGAAAATATGCAATGTTTATTTAATTTGTTTATAGGGGTTCATTTAGTGTTTGGCCTGAATACTCTACGCATGTATGAGAATGCAAATATATCTAGCTATGAAAGCTCAGTTTATGAATTTATGTGTTATGAAATATGGCAGATCACATCGCAATGGTATATTGTGCATATCATCTAGTAGTTTTCCCCTGCATCTGAATAAACATACTTCCCTACTATATAATAGGGAAAAACAGTATGCGAGAGTAGCATGTCTGAATTCATAGTATGCATGAAACAACAGGTGCAAAAGTATTTGGATGACCTACTTTCTCTGCAAAAATTCTGAAATGGACACTTTATTATTCCATGAAGCCACGGGAGAGTGCAACTGACACCATCACTAATCTGACGAAGTCAGCATGGCAGATGTTGTACGCCCAGATTTCATTCATACTATATATAGAATGTTCTTTTTAATGATCGCAAAATTTGTTCCTCATCAAATTTAGTACCTACTCTGATTCCGTATGTGATTTCAAACAGATTGTGGTGCAACAGTTTTTTGAGAAGTTCAAATCAATACACACCTCAAAGATAACTAGTTTAACAGCAAACATCTCTTAAGCTATATCAATTACCCCCATTAGTACTGAGTTTACAATCAAAGAACGTATGTGGTATGCATGTTCAGTACAACAAAACCATGTGTTTGCAATGCTGTGGCCAAGCATTCTTGTCTGCACTTGCATATTTGTATAAATGTTTCTGACCTAAAAACAAAAAAGGCTTCCTTTACAAAGTCAAAACTAAGTAAACAGTATAACAACAACAAATGACAAATAAAATGATGATGACTGACCGAAGAAAGTGCTTGGAAACATATTGCCTGGGGGTTTCGGGGATGGATAAGATGGAGAGTCTCTGTTGAAGTCATCTGTGCTGGGAGATGGTGCATACACCTGCAAAAAGACAAACAAAATCAGACATTACGACTGAGAACAACTGTTTACAAACAGGTGTGAGGGAATGTAGGCTGCTGTTTTTGTCATTTCTATAAAATACAGCGACCCTCGTACAGACACGCTCATGTCATTAAGCGTATCCTCACACTCTCGGTCTAATTCACACATACCATGAAACCTGACTGCACAATAGAAAACAAACAATGCAATGCAACGCATATGGCCAATTTACAAACTCTTTGATGTAACAGATGGCTAATTTAGAAGTCTTATATAAAAAGGGAGGATTATCTACAGTGTAATCAGCACTTCAGTGCTTAATTGTAATATAATGACGATGACATGCATGCCCACCGAAAAAAAGCATCAAAACAAATGGATTAATATGTGAGGGCGAGAGCGTTAGGGTGCATATGTGTTTGTGTTTATACAAGTGTATTTTAGGAGCTCTGGGGTTGGATTGGGTCGGGCCAGCGGAACAGTGGTTACAGCTGCAGAAGTGCCCATTCCAGTAGAGGAGGATCAAAGGCATGAGGCTACAGCCCAGTAATGTGGCTCTCTCAGTCCATCTGCTCCAGATGGGACAAAACCTCTCGGAGCGAGAGAGACAACACCAGCATGTATGGCACGAATGAGAATCAATCCGCTCACTATCTGTCATTAAGCGAGTCAGACTCACTTGGACCCTCACTTTTAGGTGTCTGTGTCACCTGCCGTTTAAATTCCTCCCATCGAGGACCTGACTGCCCCGTCATGTCTGTAAGAAACAATGCCTGTAACGCAGAGCAGATGTGCAGCCCAATGTGTTTCAAGTTACTTTAAGTTAAACACAACCTCTCCCTGCTCAACATCACAGCAACTTTTATTCTTCAAATAAAATCAAACCACATGATATAATGTTAACGCTCTCTGAGAAACACTAGACGTTCGATACAAGGCAAACCATCAAGTGCATAAAAGGTTAAAGAAGGTTACACAGAATAAATAAACACCTGCCCTGATAATATCTGTTGCAATTCTTCACTAAATTACATTATTTCATTTTACATTTGTAAATTAATTTGAATAATTCATTTATTAAGTCAATTATTTACATCAAATCAGACAAATCAGTGTGACCTATCTTAGTTAATGATCAGTATCTGGCATTTAATTCAAGAATATCTGTGTGCCAAGACATAAACACAATTACTTACTAAATCTGAAATGTATAGGATTTTTTCTTTTTTAAAGTCATTAATTTATTATTTACTATAAATTCATAATTAATCACATTGTAGTGAAATACTGAGCAAAACAAAAAATTGCAACAATAGTTTAACTTTATCACGGATAAGAAATTAATATACAATACGCTGGCAAGTATTGTAGTAACTATACTCAAATATTAATTGCATTTAATTTCCATTAATATTTCAGATGTACGCAGATCCCCTTCATCACGCAAACACACGGCTGCAGCATCATGACACACTCTGCATTACGATCAACATCTAAAGCCTTTCAGTCAGCTTAGCCAGCTGTGTGCGGCCGGGCACCTTGCTGAGGCGGCAGTACGTGCCCATGTGATTGGCACTGAGTGTGTTCATAAGCTGTGGCGGGCTCCCGTGGGTGTGCAGGCGCACACATGTGACCCCGGCGCTGGAAGTCCCCTGGTGATCTTAGGTTAGGGCGGCGTGGGAGAGGGGCCTTTGTCTCCGCCTCATGGCTCAATGGGCAGCATATGGCAGCAGATAATGCTAATTTTACCCCGAGCTAACCAGTCGACCCGTTAATAAACCTTCCTAAACACCGGTGCCCCGCTCCACCACCAGGATGGATAATGAAAGAAAGCGCAAGAGAAAGAGCAAAGGAAACACTTCCTTTGACCAAGGCTTTAATTAGGAAGCTGTCAGTTATTCACAAGCCTCTGATCTTAACACCCACGTTTAAATGTTTTTTCCCTTCATTGTACTTAAAAAAAAATATTAAACGTGAAAATAAACATAGAAATGGTGTATATTTAGAGCTCCCATAAGTTTTGACCAACACGTTTTTAACACTTGTCCAGTCATTTGTGATAAGAATGTCTATTTCTAGAGATTTTTAGCTAGATAAATATTTTAATATCTTTTAAATTACTTTTATTGTTATTTTTTTTAAATCATTAATTTCCATTAATTTTTCAAGGGCTAGAAGTTATAATTTTAAAATACCTAGAAATTTCCATAACCGCAGCAACCCTGTATATGGTTTCCAAAAAGACAAATTTCACCTCATGCTGTTATTAAAATAAAGCCATGAACAAAAAGCAATATAAATAGCTTTTTTTCAGTTCCTGTGTGAGTCAATGGAGACGAAGGCTCACGCTGATGAGTGAAATGAGTTTTTCTCTTTTTTCCTCGCCTGTCACACCTTTCCTCTGATCTGAAAACCCCATCCATCACAACAACACACGGAAAAACCACTAAACTGTCAACATATGGATAAGCCCAATGACAACAGTGAAAGAGGCAGGGAATAGAGAGAGAGAGAAATGATTATAGAGGGAGAAAAAAAGGCCGAACAACAGACAAACCCACACGGACGGGCTCAGAGCAGAGGGACCGCGAGTGACAAGAAAATATCCTGCCTCTGCATGTCACTTGTTTGGAGTCGGATCGCGGCCCGAGGGCCTTCCTTTTCAACTCCCATCTAACACACTTATCAAGGCGAAAAGGCATGCTACACGCACACAATGAGCCCCTATTGAACACAGCAGCTCTGTCCTGAAGGGACACGTTTTGACTTTTAAAGCCAAGTCTGTCTACAAAGAGCAGACGGTAAAAGTTTGAAAGTTAAAAGCATTTTGTTCCTTACAGATACAGGTGGAAGCCTTTTGAGAGCAGAAAAACAACACGCATGTTTGCTTTGAACAACTACAGACGAGCAACGCTGACTCATTATGCAAAGTTTTTACCAGAACAAAACCTTCAAAAAGGCTCAGTATGTATCTGAGAAAAAAGAAAAAAAAGAGCAGAGCACTATTTTCCAGCGGAACACCACATTAGCCCAGTAAAGGAATATAGCTACCGCCGTATACAAACATTTACAAATATGTGAATTAAAGCGAGAACAGCAGAGAGGAAATAAAATACTTCACACGTCATAAACTGACTGGGGGGGTATGCCCTTCAGGGCCCAGTCATAAAACTCTTGGTACCAGCCTGACATTCAAACGAATCAATGTGACTTTTATCTTTGTTGATGCTCAGAGCATCTGACATATAATAAATAAATAATATCTGTGTGCCAAGATATAAATAAAGCAACACAAGGAAGGGTTTATTGGGCAGTTACCCACTGCTTTGTATCATAAAGCTCAACTCTGACCCGATTGAGCCACATGCTCCTCATTTTCTCTTTCCTCCCAGCCTGCATTACAAGGCTGGAAATACTTAATATAAAAAGATCAAAGCGAGCTTTGTGGTGCAGGAACAAAGAGATCTGTCATAATGGCCAACGAGGAAAGCTAACTCTGGACTCTGTCAGATGACCTCAAAAGAAGTGAAAACACAAGCTGGGCTCTCACGTTTTGTCCCCAGAAACGATCGAGTGCTTGGAGATTAGAAAGTTGTGCGTCCTTCTTAAAAGCAGCAGTGAATAACATATCAATTTAATAAGCAAGCTCTTATTAAATAGGTAACGGATCATTCTTAAATTCCTCAAACAGATGGAGAAATCTCCAGAGCGCTGCACAGACACAGAGAGAAAGGCATCAGGGAAATCTACTGGAAACTTTTTCCTCTCTACTGAAGTTGAGCGCTCAGTGCGTTGCATTGTCTGGGGAGCAGAGACTCACTTTAAAGAAGTAGGTGGAAAATTCACATGTTTACTTGGCCATCTAATTCAGGACAGAGGTTAGATATTTTTATATAGCTAATTCTACATTAAGAACTAGAAACTAACCCAAAACTTGATTTATAATAATAATTATATCACAAAAATAAGTTTCAGTCATATTTATGTAGCTTATGGGGGACGGGAGTAAACCAAAGTAATTAAAAGTAAATAATAAAGAAACTTATTAAATATATAATATTCACATTTACAGTTAATCTTTCTTTTTCCAGCTTTTTTTAACCTTTGAGGTCATTCCCAAAAGGAAGTTTTATCAGATTTTGCTATCTTTCCGGAAACCCTTTAGGCAAAGCCAAGTGAACTCAAACACCCACTCATGAGGCACAAGTGCAGGTTCGAGTCGCCACCTCCTCTTTCTCATGAGCCCATACCACCAATCCAATCATCAAGCACCTGACAAACGTTCAGCACACATGCACACAAGCGTTCACACGGGCAGCCACACGCAAACAGCCCAACAGGCATCGTGAGAGGCACACAGAAATCAAAGGGCCTGTGGTGGAGAGGTTTAGGAGTCCCATCAGGATTCCTGTAGAGAAGAATGCCTGGCTGATTAAAAACAGATGGAGAAACAGCGATGCTGCAGCTCTGAGCTCAATCTGCAAACAGGAAAGTCAAACCTCAACAGACAGACTCTCTTCCTTAATCATTCCCAGACTCCCACTTGTTATTATTGTGAACCGTCTCAGAAAAGCAGCCACTCAGAGCTCACGGTGAGCCACAAGCACTGCCAGCATCAGTCACACAACTACCAATACACAGAAAAACCTGACGTTTATGCCAAACAAGTGTGATTTTATCAAGAAACCGCTGAGAGGCTTGCAGAAGTGTCAGTTTCCCTCCAAAAAGCAGTTATATTTCAGATACTTTACATTTTGCGTGACTTAAAAAGGCTTTAAACTCTCTACAGCAGGTAAGAACTCACACTTTGTAAACTGCAAATGCAAGTAAATGTTGACCCAGCTCAGACTGAGGTAATGGAAACACAGTCAGCAGTCACACACACACACACAAGCAAAGCCAAGAGCAACGAGACCCTCAACTCAGTTTCTATACACTGAAAAGACACGGCTCACCACTCCATTAAACCTGACAGCCCACCGCGCGCATGAAAAACATGTTTACTTATACACATTTCCTCTAGGGAGAGAAGGCACTCACCGATTTTCCGTTGTAGTAATACATGCTGCCCATTCCAGGCACAGGGTAGGCGCAATACATGATAAAAGCCTCAGTGATACTGAGAAAGACCTGGAGCCTGATACAGAGGATCTCTTTTCAACAGCCCGCTTGCTCCCTACACATACATCCACCAGCTGCACAAGGGACTAATTCCTTCAGTGCTGTCCCTTACACATGGATCTACTCACAGACAACTTATGCAAAGCAGGAGGACTGTACCAACTCAGCCGGCAGCGAGGGGGGAGGTGGCTTATGGGAGGAGGAGGAGGTGGACGGACCAATACCCAGAGCTAGGCTCCCCTAAAGCCTCATAAGAGCTGAGGCAAAGAGAGGAGGGGGGAGATGGAGGATAAAGAGCGAGGGAGGGGCGGAAAACAAATGAGTAAGTGGATTGACTTGTACTTTAAAAAAGAGACAGAAAGGAAATTAGAACGGGGGATTTTTTGTGCGCAAAAAGGTGCCGAACGAAACACTGATACGACCGTTGTGTTCATTTAACTGTTGATTCGTGTCTGTTCTTTCACAAGCAAACAGTAAATGAAATAAACATTTACTGATATAGCTTAGAGGAGCATGCAAACACAAAAACACAAACACACACTGGTCTAAATCTGCAGCTGATGAATATTTTTTGTGATTATTGTTTTCTTTTATTGAGGGGTTGGAGAGGATTTCCTCACTGCGTCAATAATCTAGTAAATGAAAACAAGTTAGAGATAACTATAACAGTAATACAGTAATATATTAAATATGTAATCATGATATATATTCCTACTACTAATATATTTTTAAATATTATATATAATACTATATAACAAAGTATTATAAAATAATATAATGAACATGCCAGTAAAGACAAATTATGTTCCTTTTTAAATTTTTAGTAATCAAATAATCCTGAAAAATATATTTCACAGTTTCCACAAAAATACTAAGCAGCATCACTGTTTTAAACATCGATAATAATAAGAAATGTTTATTGAGCAGCAAATCAGATTTTTTAAGGATCATGTGACACTGAAGAATGATGTTGAAAATTCAGCTAGCTAAGTATGTAAACAAAATATATATTTATTGCTGCATTTTTTATTAAGTAAATGCACTGTTGGTGTGTAAAGGAGCATTCTTTCAAAAAAAATTAAATAATAAGTGTACCAACCCCAACACGTTGAACTCTACTGTATGTATAAATGTGTTTTCATATATTCTTTAATTATATGAAACTATAATAATAATAATCAATAGTGATACACATTAAGAACTATTTCTAACACTGCTAATATTACGATTAGATTATGCATTTCTCATGCCATGCACTTGTTTGCTCTTAACCAAATCTTGGCGAAGGTTGCGACCTGTGGCTGTTGTTTTAATTGTCCCTCCACAGTGGCGTGACAGCCAACACAGAGAGCTGTTGAACACATCCAACAGCTGCAGAGAGGCCGAGCCTGACGTCAAGCACCGAGAGCAATGACGCTCCACTTCCTCACACGTCTCCTCCTCTCGCTCTCATTGTACCTGCTGCTCCCCTTCCTGGGCCTCTTGCCCATAGACTATAGGGGCGGTAGGGTACACAACCCAAATAACAGGCGCACTGGGGGTGGGAGAAGAGAATGAGGGGAAAATGAAGGGAAATGGGAGGGTGGAAGTGGAAGAGAGGCAAAAGAAAAAGGCTGGACACAGTCATTGAGAATGAATGGACAGGGGTGCAAAAATAGATGAGGAGGCCGAGGTCGTCCACGTGCTGTGAACACGCTGACCTGTAGCACCATCGGTCTCTTTAAAGCCCACTCTAGGCCGCTCCACTCCGGGCCCTTTCATGTCTGTCACTGCAGGCTTCCCAGTCCAAACACCGTCCCATTCACAACATTATTGTCATGGAAAGATGAAAGCCTTCCCAGAAAACGATACTTTATTATGCTTTCCCCTCTAATTCTATTATTATTTATTCTCTTTTCTTCTCCGAGTGAGACTCTTTCAAATGTGTCCAAGGTGGTTGAGATCGACAGGCTGGTACCACTTTAAACCTGGAGCCGTTTCAAGTCTATTCTTTAGGAGAGAGACGGCCGTGATGGAGGAATGCTTGAAGGCTCCATAAAACAAATCCAGATAAAGAATGCACTGCTGGGAGTAAAAGAACACGGAAAAAATAATGAAAAGGGACAGAACTGAAATCACAAATCACGGACACATGTCTGGAGATTTCACAACGCATGTTGGCTCTGTTCTCTCAAGATTTCCACACAGATGCTGCATATAACTACATTTTTATCACCACTGTGAGAATAACCAATCATTGGCGAGGTTTGTTGGATATAAACTTAGTTACACCAGACACCGTTGGTAACATTTAGTTACTAGATATGATAAAGCGACTTTTTGCCTTAATCAAGCACGAGACATTTTGTCGGCTCTTATTTCAGATGTGCTGTTCTGGATATCTCCACCCACAGTGACATTTCATCGATCAAGCATTTTGTTTTGTTTTCTAGAATATAAAAACTATATATATGGAAAATTGTAAGATGGTTAGACTTGATTTCAGAGAATTGTTTTCTCTTTTTAAACAAGATTTTTAAAACTATTTTAAAGATCTAATTACTAGTGTAATAACAAGTTAAAATGTACTTTTCAGCAGCTATTACTAAAGTCTTCAGTGCCACATGAACCTTCAGAAATTATTTTAATATGCAGATTTTTTTGCTTATTATAAATCAAAAATGTTTATCAAAATTGTATTTTGTTTAATATTATTTTGTGGAGATCATGGTATTTAATTTTTTTGATGAATGGAAAATTTATTATTTGAAATAGAGATCTTTAGTAACATTAACATTGAATGGAAGAGCATGTTATTTTATTTTGTTTTAAATTTCAACTATCTATTATCTTTATTGCATTACCTTTTTTAAATGTGTTTAAATCACACACACACACACACACACACACACACACACACACACACACACACACACACACACACACAAACAGTATATAGGCCTATATTACTTAAACAATACAAAAGTACAGCAAAACACTGAAGCAGGCTTCTGCATTGTGTCACTTTGTGCTGTATTTTGCTTTTAGTGAAGGCACCAAACTTAATGCAGGAGACTTAATGCACTTCACAGTCGTGACGCACTTGTTAAGACAGTGTTAAGCCAACCCAGTTCTTCATTCCACCACAGACGCAGGAGGCCTGGGATTCGCCTGTACTGATTGTGTGGATTATGGAGTTTAAATGTAAGACAGTCTGTCCCACTAATCAATCTGAAAACAAGACACTTCCACATCAACATCCCCACACACATCCCACGCCTGCAAATTAGAAACATGCAGAACGCTCATCTCAGCCCATACAAGCTAATTTAACATCATCGTGTTTCTATAAGGCCATTCATCACAACACATTAGGAGGAAAATCTCTCTCCATGGGTCTCGTGGGCTTATGAGCATTCTGTTATGTGCTTGTAATGATTAATGTTTCTCTGCCTGAGGACAGCGCCTAGACAAAACACACAAAAAAGACAACATGAACATTATATTAGAATAACACCGGCATTTAGAGAGCATCTCCTCCAGACATGATAAATCCTTTCATAAGGGTCCAGGAGAAAGCTTCAGGTTTTGAAGCCTTCGTACATGTCTGGGCCAACACACGAGTCGAGCAACAAGTCTTCATCCAATTACTGCTTACCTGACATCAAGCAACACATAAGCAGCTTCACCCACTTACCTGACTTGCACCTATGCCCACAGCCCACAGTGACACCTTCTCTACATGTGACATCTGTTGTTTGCTGACCTACAACCGGCATGTGCAGGCTGCACTCCAGCCAGGTAAATCAAGCCAGTGTGGCTTAAATTAGCTCTACTTTACACGCATCACATCTTAAGATAATCAGCTCTTGACTGTTGACAGAGCACGCTCTTAAAGTGACCACAGCTGTGAGGATGTACATTCACGCAAAACACAAATAAAACGTATTTCTGTAAATCTGCAAGTCTGAATGTGGGTCTAAATAAGCAGATTTTCTATGCGGTTTTCTTGTAGTCTAAATGTAGATGAAAGGCGCACGTCTCTGCTCTTTGTGGGCTTCAGGATTTATGGCTCTGAAGTCTGAGGTAAATATCAGCAGCATAAACAGATAAAGAGACTCGTTCCCTCATCCTAAACTGATAAAGAGGTGGACATGTCTCTGTTCATCATCAGACTCAAACCAGGAACATCTATCTAATCACTTATCTGATGAGCTCATATCCTTTCAGACACACACACAAACACACACACACGTTTACCTACCTATTTAAATCAGGACATGGTATAGACTATTGTCTATTGTTTTTGTGTAATCAAGTTAATTTAAATGACTGCAAACTAGTTTTGTTAAAAGTTGATTCTAAAAATAAAAGGTAATGCTAGCAAAATATCAAAGGACATGTATCTGTGAGGTATTAATGTCACAGAGCTGATGTAACACATAATAATAACTTCCTAACTATTAATACCTGGGTTATTTTTGCTGAAATACTTGCTACATGTCAATGTCAAATACAAATATGTAATGTTTAAAATAAAATAAATGTGTAAAAGTGTATTCGTTTTTGCTGTGGTATTGAAATTGAATTAGTGTTGTGAAATTTAAAAATCTTTTTCAAATGCAATCTTCTGTAAGTTTTTGGACATTTTTGAGATTGAAAATACATTTTGTAGAGGGTAACTAAATAAACACTGACCCCCCCCCCCCCCCACCCCACACACACACACACACACACTGACCCAGTGCAATGCCCCTGGTGGTAGAATTGTGACCTGATGGCCTGGACGACAAACCCCAGGACATAATGAGCCTAAATGTCAGATAAGTTTGGGAGGAAGTGGAACGTCTGAAGATCAAGAGCTATTAAAAGCTACAGGTTACAGGATTCCGTCTGAACACGTGGGTCATGGGAGGATACAAGATCACACGACTGTAAGCTCGGAGATATCAAACCAAATGCGGCTTTTACTTTATACCACTAGCTGCAGAATATGTTTTTTAAAAGCGAGATGTGAGGCCATAAAACCCAGCGCTGAGGAAATACAAAAGAGAACAGAGATTTTCTCCAGAACAAAGAGCAGTGGCCACATGAAAGACCTACATCAAACTGTTCTGTTATTCTTTACAGAGCTTTAGTGGGGCCTTTTATCCCAAGGCATGTACAACTACACAGGGTCTTCACTGCCAGGTTGTGACCTTGCATTAGAGGCAGGGGGTTCAAAGAGAGTAGGCAAAAAAGGAGGGGGAAACAACCCAGAAAAAATGCACTCAAAAAGCCCAATGTGGCACTGATGACCTGCATCAGCTTGCATGGCCTGTAGATGGCTGTCTAGTCAAAAATGCAGGGTGTATCTTCTGAATGGTGGAGCTCCAGTCAAGCTGACATCTCCGAGCTTTGGGCGCTAGTCTCCTGTCCTTGTTGCCACAGTGGATCATAACCTTCTTCTCACTTCTCTCCTGGTGCTCGTTTCCTCGCTAAGTGCAACTTCAGCCCGAGCGAGGGTGCCTGAGCGATCTGTCAAGAGCAAATGACAATCTTTTTTGTCATTCACAGCCAGTGTTCTTGCATGCAAAAGGGCCCGAAGGAAGGCAAGCACTCCCTGCTGCTTTCTCTCCTAGCCTCTTTTCCTTTCTCTCTCTCTCTGTCTCTCTCCGATCATTTCTTCTGGGCTGAACATCGGCACCCCGGCACAGGCAGTGTCACATCAAACAGTCATGCTCGTGACAAGGGTGTTTAAAAAAAGCCTGGCTATTTACAGGAGGCTATTTTTATAGGCTGCAGCTCCAGGCTCTCCGCCAAGTATAAATCTCCCACAAGATGCAGTTACTTGCCCAAAGTCATGGGGCCGTCCATCCACCTCTGATGCTTTTTTTCCATCTGTGGCTGTTAGGAGGGCCAGGGTCCTTCAGCACAGGTGCCCACACAGCTGCCCGACAGCATAGCTGCCGCTGCGCCAGATGCACATGCAAACTGCAGAACGCACGCCTGCCACGCTTACAGCAGCAAGCAAAGCACCCTACCTTCATCTGCTCGCAGAGATTCCTAAAAACACTAGCCAAGCATCATATGGTAAAACTGAAGAAATGTCTAGGGCTGAAAGCGTGATACATTTAGTGCAATAATCCAATGATTTAATTAAATAAATATATACACTTCACATTTTACAGTGGAATGTAGCACTGTGTTCATTTACACGCAAGCAGCTCTAAATGATAGTGCTTTGAGGTTTCTCAGAGTGGCTCGATTAGCAGTAAATACAGCTACACTCCAGGGTCATTCCAATAAAGCTAAAACAATACACAACACATTTTAGCAAACATGTTTTTTTAGATTAAATTAATACTTTCTTTGAAATAAAAATTTGAAATAATTATTTAGTTTTGGGATTTTTTTTTAACTTTCATTTAGTTTAACTTGTACTAAAATAAAATATATATAGACATAAAAACAAAAAAAAAATCACAATTAGATTTTGCCCTAAAGCCTTCAGCCTTACTTATGTCTAATCTTCAAGTGTTTAATGACTGAATAACAAACATCCGCTATCTTTCTCTAAACCTTTTCCTGCAGTTCAAGGGTTAACATGGTTCCCTCATCTTCTCAAAACAGCAAGTACACAAATCAAACATGGTTATAAATATTTGTACGTTCCCAGTCTGCTGCCATGTCTTATTTAGGCTTTACATCGTAAAGCATGCCCTCGCTGCTCCAAAAAGGAGCGGATGTTATTCCATAAATATTTACATCTATATGTAAACTACACCGATCCATCAGCCGTGTTGCGTTTAAAAAAAGTGATGAGCTGGTAAGAGGTAAATAGTTAAAGTATTTTTAGGTGAGTTGGGGGTTGTATTCCCTGCGGAGGGCCTGATGATGGGAAGCATTGTGTTCATTTTGTTTATTAAGCAGCTCTACGGGCCTCTAGTGGGGCTCGTCTGCTTACACAAGCAAAAGCTTTCAGAGGCATCTGCAGCTGCAAGCCCACTGTACAGGTACCCTGCAGACTGCACACGCACACACACACACACACACACACACACACACACACACACACACACACACACACACACACACACACACACACACACACACAGCTGCCCCAGCAAACCTACGTGGCTCTGCAGGTGTACCTGTGCCACTGTGGCTATCAGTGCCCTTTATTCCTTTAGTACCTTTAACATCTCTTGCCCAATCATGATGACTGATGGCTGTCACCAAACCAGTCCATGCAAACCAGGTTTGCAATCATCCATATTTTTATACAAATTTTGGGATATTGTGGTAAAAATGTTGAATGGAAACACAAACATGGGATACAAATTTCCACAGAGTAACAAAAACATTTACCGGAATAAATTCATATAAAGATGAAAAAAAGTAATGGGACGTTATCTGTCTGCATGGATCAATAACTAGGTCTATATCCATGGATTTAGTGGGATTTTACATACAAATTCTGGATGGAAACACCAACATGAGCAAAAGCAGTTAGAAAATGGAGATAAAATCTCAAAAAAAGTCACATGAAAAAGTCATATTATTCACTGTTGCTCTCAAGTCCATGTGTACATTGAATGTGATGTACAATTACTCCTAAGAAGAGTATGAACATACTGTTATTTATTCTTTAATCATGCATACTCAACTGCATACTCAAGACGCCTTGAATTTTTCACTTATTAGTTTGTCCACAAGACTGCCCATTTTGTCACAGTCAAAAAACATACAGAATTACCAAATTTTGCCATAAATTAAATATATGAAGTTTCTACAATATATAAATATATTTTCTGTAAAGCTGCTTTGAAACGATTTGTATCGTAAAAAGCTCTATACAAATAAACTTGCAACAAAAAACAATGGAACAATAATAGCAACAAACTAGTAGAGATGCAACAACGATAGATATTTGCCTTGACGAGCGCATGTGTGCGGGAGTTCAGTTTAACCGAGTACAAAGTCATTTTTATTTCTCATAACTTCTGGAGAGAACTAGCGCAGACACTGGACAAGTATAACACTTTCTAGTGTGCATGTGTTAAGCACCTATGTTTGCGCACACCATCAGTTACTGAAAGGCAACACTATATGCATATGCTAATCATTTGCATCAAAACTGAAGGATACTTTAGGCTTCAGTCATTGTGCATTGTGTGTAATTAGTTTACAAACATTAAAACAATGTTTTGTCTCTGTAATTCACAATTAATTTATTACATTTAAAAGAACAGTTCACAGAAAAAAGTCATCATTTACTCCCTCTTGCTTTGTTCTAGTGCCGTATTCCCTTCTTTCCTTTCAGACCACAAAATCAGAAATTCGTTTGTCGGTATAATGGCAGTGAATAATGAACAGCACCAAGCTTTTAAAAAAAGACACAAAAGTATTACAGAATGATGCAATATCTGGATATTGGAATAGTATATTCCAAGTGATCTGGGGGTTTATGTTAGGTTTTGGTGAAAAACATACCAAAAGTGAATGCATTATTTGATGAAGTTCCTGACTTTGGCCATTGGTCTCTGTGCACAGCTGCATGTTCTTGAAACTCTATAGAGCAGCAGTTAAACCACACACATTTGTGAGAACTCAAGATGAACAAACACAACACGAAAAGCCAAGAAATCCCCCCAAAAAGTAGCTGTGTAATTTCTTCATTAAGTTAAATATCTACGAACTGGAAGTCCGTTTATCATGACAGTCAGAATAACAGCTGACAGACATGAATGCAATAACTTGTTTCTGCGATGAACATAACAGACAGTGCCCTCCATAAGTATTGGAACAGTAAAAACAAAATGGCTATGTTAGCTGTGGAGTCAAGACATTTACAAATATGATCAAAAGATGAATATGAGACAAAACTACAGAATGTCTCATTTTATTATTAGCCATTTCAACACGTTTTACCAAATAAAAAGAACAGCACTTTTAGAGTTCATCCCACTCATTGATGTGAGCATAAGTATTGGGACAGTTGAATATGAGGCAGATATAAAAGATTAAAAGCTATTATTTAGTTGTAGATCCCTAGCGCACAATCACAGCAGTGAGTCTGTGACCCATAGACATCACCAGACTCTTGGTCTCATCCTTTGAAATACTTTCCCCAGCCTTTAATGCAGCCAATTTCAATTGTTGTTTGTTTTGGGGAGTTTCTGCCTTTACGCTCCTCTTCAGCTGGTGAAATTCATGTTCAATCGGATTTAAATCTGGAGATTGACTTGGGCAATCTAAGACTTTCCTTTTCTTTGTCCTTATAAATTCCTTGACTGAACTGACAGGGTGTTTTGGGTCATTGTCCTGATGCAATATGAAGCACTGAATCTGATGGCATTTTCTTGAATATTGGTTGGAAATATGTTTATGTACCCTTCCAAATTCATTCTGCTACTGTCATCATACATTAAGTCATCAGTAAAGATGAGAGGGCCTGTTCCAGAGACAGCCATGCATGCCCATGCTATGACACCACCTCCACCATGCTTTACAGATGAGGCTGTATGCTTGGGATCTTTTGTAGTTCCATTTTCTCTCCACACTTTTGCTTTCCCATCACTTAGATAAAGGTTCATCTTTGTCTCATCGGTCCATAAACACAGTTACAAAACTTTTCTGGCTCACCTTTGGGCTTTTTTGCAAACTCTAATCTAGCCTTTCTATTTTTGGTCAGAGCTTTGCATCTTGCTGTAGCATCTGTAATTCTGTGTCAAAGTGTCCAGAGGACAGTAGATTGTCAGAGCATCACCGCAGCTTTCTGGAAGTTGTTGGTGATTTTACAGACACGTCTTTTAGGGTTCATTTTCACAGCTTTTATGATTTGTCTGTCATCAACTCCTGTTGTTTTCTCACTGGTGGTTTCCAAACTCTTGATTTCTCCATGCCCTTTGTTTTTGCTATAGCTCTAATTGACCTAAATGTCTTGCTTTTCTCTCAAAGTCAGCTCCCTCATCTTCAACCTGGTTTGTGTGTGTATTCAATCAAATGCAAAATTTAGAATACAGAAGTAATGTATATAACTAATACGACACAATCCCTGCTTTTAATACCTGAAGAATTAATGCAACAGGACACAGCTGATCACTTAGAAAGATCTGTGAGGCAACTGTTCCAATATTTATGCTCACATCAGATAGGGGGATGCAACTCTAAAAGTGCTTTAAATGTGTTGAATCACCAAATAATAAAATGTGACATTCTGTAGTTTTGTCTCATATTAATCATATTTGTAAATTTTTTAACTTTATAGCCAACAGAGCAATTTTGTCTTTACTGTTCCAATAATTTTGGAGGGCACTGTATATATTCACCTTTGAGAAGAGAGTATGTGGATTGTATTTTTGTTAAGTTTTTGGAGTGAACTGCTGCGCCTATAGAGTCTCATGAACGCGCAGCTGTGCAAAGAGATGAACGGCCATGGTCAGGATTTTTGTTAAATAATAGATTAACTTTTGGTTTGTAAAAAATCTGTAAGTGAGATTTAGAAGAGAATCCATGCTTTCTTACAAGAGTAGAGTTCTATATTCCTGGTGTGCCCCGTCACTGCACTAACCCTGAGTTGAATTGAGCTGCTTTGAGTTATGAGTCACACAAGTGCACCTGCGGCCATGTGTTAAGTAGTGACAAATAAAAGCCCAAGTCCATTTACACAACAAAGAGATGTACCCCACAAGGCCACCAATCTCTCCTCAACCCCCTTAGCACCCCACCTCTCCGTCTTTTTCTGTCTTCCCTTGTTTTTCCTCTACCATTAATAGCGAGAAGTATCTGCCTCCCTGTTTCCCCTGAGTCTCATATCACCAGAGCGACTCCGTTCCAGACAAGCTACGATTCAAACACAAATTTAAAGACAAAAGTGCGTTGCACAACTTCTTATTCACGTCTCGCGGAAGAGTCGTGTTTGATTTCTCGCCTGTGCGCCATGCGATTATTGAGAGCTCATGAAGACTAATCCTGCTGCCACGCAGCCCTCAAAGGCCTCGTTTTGTTCTGCGGGAGGAATCCGAATCCTGCCGTATTACCGTGAGGGGGATCTCTGTGCTAAAGCCGCTGTATTCATGCATTCACTGCGACCAGTTTGAGGGAGAATCTAAAAGAGGCTTTCACTATCTGCCCTCCGTTTTCACACAATGACTGTTCGAATGTGCGATGTATGCATACAGAAAGGTTGGGAGGGTGTTGGGCCAGCGGAGGTCACAGGCGGAGTCAAGCTGAGCTCCACACTTCCTCCGAATCCTAATGTCTGGTGCTCCACTGGGATTATCGCCCATGGAAATTTTCCCCCAATTCCGCGTTATTAATCTCTGCCTGTCCTCCTGCTCTGGCTACATAATGACTAATTAAACATCAAAAGAGCTGTGGCGGGGATGCGGCATGACAGCTCGTGTCCCTGAGCACTTGTTCCCGCGGGAAAGGGGAGGAGAGGGGGGAGCGAGCGCTGATGGGGCGACCTCACAAATCAATCAAGTATCGTTACCTCACACCTACGCCCGCCGTGCTCCGAATGGAGGATTCACAAACACAACAGAGCAGATTTGAGAGGCAGGTTTGGCCTCCTGTGTGCACGCGCCCGACATACGCACAGGTACACACCGCTGCCGTGTCAGAGGATGACTTTGATAAGACGGAATTCAAAAACGTGTGTGCCGCTGTACCAACGGCTTTTATTAAATGTGTTTGTTTGTGCACTAGCATCTATTTTTAAAGCAAAGCGATGGCAGGAAGATGAAATGATGCTGTACTCACAGATGTAGGCAGGCCAGGAGGGGGCTTGCGCACTTTCTTTGTTTGCAGAGGATCTGTGGAGAGAATACAAAAACAACTTTGAGACATTTGAGGGAAAAAGAATAAACAAGCATGCGGAGGCACTCAGTCAGATGTCTCTTTGATTACAGGTTTACAAAGACAAATATAAAAAAGCATCGGTGTGGCAGAAATCGAGGAATTCTTCAATTCAATGTAAAAAATAAAAGCTAATGCTGAAAAATGTATATTTTCTGTAGTACCCATTATTATACATAACCATGGCATTATATTCACGCTTTCTCATTGAGGGCATCAGACAGGCACTAACCCAGTGAAGCAGAGTCCTGAAGGGGGCGTCTTCGTGGATTGGAGCCAGTATAAGAGTAGAACGGAGTAGGCGACTTCCCAGAGGTGGAGACGGGCCCTGGGCTTGTCAGCCCCATGTCCGACCTCAGACTAGACTGTAGGGAAAAAAGAAAAGAGTTCAGGGCCAGGAGCTGACATCAATGTACAAAAAATGAAGGTGTGTGTGGAAAACATAGTTTGAAATTAAATACAATACAAAAAGAAACTGAAATACAAAAAAAGAAAAATAACAGAAAAACCAATAACTGCTTTCACAATATGGTTGAAAACCTATGAATGGCGGATATTAACATTCTATACTTTAATATTCTATTTCAAATAAGTTACAAATAAAAACTAAAATCAATCATTTAAATAGTAAAAGTCTAAGAGTTTAGGCATCACAATATTATAATGTACAATATGAAAAAAACATATTTTGATATTTGGAAAAGATTACACACAAAGATGAGTGTTTGCAATAATTTGTTTCTAAAATGTATCTTTATATGACTTAGATGGCAAATGTAATTCAAAATGTTAAAAAAGGGGAAACATATGATGTAAGATATAAAATGACATGGTGTCAAGTCCAAAGTTTTGATGCAAAACATTAAAGAATTAAAAAATTAAAAACAAAGAAAATATATTAAATAATTCATAAGAAATTATTTAATTCAACCAAAGTGTTACACCGATAATATCTGTAATAATAAAGTTCACTCTGAATAAGAAACTTGCTAAATACAAGCCTTTAATGCACCTGGGCTTTTGAACTGTCAGTTTAAAATAAAAAATATATAAAATAATATAAAATCAGCATCACCCAGACTAAAATATAAAACATGAAGGTTACTACTTCAGATATTGTGTGACCCCAGAATGAAGGTTTTGTACTTCACAGAAGGACACAATCAGAACTCGTTATGGGGGGGGATTTTTTCTGCTCTTTCCTCTCTTTACTGAACACAATTGTGCAGTTATTGATGTGAGCGTGCCAGCAGCTCAGTGAAGTCCAAGGAGAAATCGATCCAATCAGCCTGACCTAGCGATTCCCTCCCCTTCTGCTCACGGTGAACTGCTATTGATCAGGCCTGATCACGGTCCCAGGGCATTTCCACACGCAACCAGGGACACATCCTCACTTAAAGGAGCAGAAGACCCAGGAGAGTGAAGGATGAGAGAGCCGAAGAGAAGGGGGATGGGGGGTATGATAGTGACCGGCTCAAGCCTCATTAAACCATCTGTCTGATCTCAGGAGCTGTCAGCTCGCCTCTAAAAAACTGTGCCGGCTTAACTTGACAAAACACCCGGTATAGAGCCCACGAAGTCGACAGGGCCACTAGACTGTCGACGGAGAGCCAATTACGTGAGGAGAGAAGAGAGACAGCGGCCCTAAACCTGCGTCTGATGACCGGGAGATTAGCGTAGGCTTCAGGTTTTGTAAATAGTTTTCCCAGAGGCTATCGCACCCTTGACCAACATCCACTCTGTCGCTCATCCCAGCAAACTGGGTTAAGAGGCCAATTAGAGAAGAAGCCCAATTAGCCTAATCGTCTGCCAAGTTAAAGAGTAGTGTGGGGAGGGGGATGAAAGAGTGACTGAGAATAGAAAGAATTAGGTAACAGGACTCATACTGAGAAACCCAGCATGTATTAGAGAGCGGCTTTTGACTAGAAGTATTAAGTTAGTTATAATTAAGTTGTTATAAGTATAATTAGGGTTCTAAATTTGACTAATCTTTTGTGTGATTTTAGTTTGCATTATATTTATCTCATAAATAATATGTATACTTAAACCAACATTACATTTTGAGCATCTTATATTGTATTTTTTTATTTAAGAATTATTATTATTGTTTAAATATTACAATATAGAGTAAATGTTACCCTGCTGTCGCAGTATACGAGGCCAGACCACGTAAACTTCATCTCTTCACCAGCTTTACTTTTAAGGAATATCATACAACCAAAATATCCATGTTTTAATTTATAAATTTTTGACAAAAATTCTATGTTTTGTTGTACATGATCTTTTATATTTTCTTCAGAAGATTGATTAAAATGTTAAAGTGGTAGTAATTAATTTAATTAGACACCATGTTTGATGATAGATTTGTATAAAACAATAATAAAACTGAATCTAGAACAAAATATAATGGATTATTTTTAGGGGAAAAACACAGGCAAATAAATTCACATTTCAAAGTCAGATAGAAGTCATCATCAAATCCTCACAGAAGAGGCTTACAGAAGAGAGCACTTAAAATAGCTACTCCTCCTTGAATTTAGCCGATTAAAACAAGGGCCATCAGATCGTGTGAAAATCAGGTTGGCTTCTCCTTTACTGCAGGAGGAATGAGGGGGAAACCAGCTCTCCAAAGTGACAGGCTGTCAGGGAGCTGGCATCATTGACATTGACATGGCAAAACAGACTGACTCGTGTTGCCTTTGTTCAATGATATGAAATCCTCACAGCAATATTATCTTCTTACTTTTAGCCGCGATGCAAAAACAAGATGGGAAAGCGCCGGGGTCAGATGAAAGACCGATAGAATACTAATTTAACATTCAGGAGAGAGTGATTTTAGGGAGATTTGCTGTGGTTTATTATAGTGATGTGAAATGAGTCGAATCCTATTTAAAGATTACATTCAGAGAACTGGTGGTTCCATGAAACAAAATGGGGATTAGTGAGATCTTTGTTAAATTAAATATAGAATTAATAAGAAATGTACATTTTCTGAAGAAAAACTTTCATGGTGCAAGACTGTTGCTAAGTAAAAAAACAGCCCAACCTCTAGGACGTGGATATATGAAATCATTTTTTCATCTTCCAGTTGAAAATAGTAAGTCTGATTCTTAGAAAAGTAATAATACACCTCTCGCCAACAAGCCACGTGATTTGAGGAATCATTCACAACATTTCAGGATGAGTTACACAGCAACATTTAATACTTGGGGTTTGGACTGTGTTCAAATCCCTAATACTGAGTATAAGCTCTCACAACGGCGATATACTGACAAAAGCCCTGTTCATTTCTCTCCAGGGTGTGAATGTTTGTGTGTGAACATGGCCGTGTGTTAGCAGCTGAGAGGAAAACGACTGCCCTCCGTGGTCTAGCCTTTAAAACAAGTACTCAGCTTACATGACAGTCCGGTCAATCTTGTGGAAACTGAGAAGTAGTGTTCATTATAAGAACACTTGACAGAAACACGGGGCTTCTGAGCCCGCTCACATCTGAACAATCATCTTCCTGAGTGAAATGTCAGGCAGATTGGTGGAGATAATAGCAGTCATCTGTCAACCGCATCCTGCCTCAACAATCAGAATAATCCTCCACACAGGGGACGGGAGCAAAGCTTACCTACAGCCACCGCGCCGCTGAATGCAGCTCTCTACCGCTTGCCTCTTATCGCTTCTGTATTTTCACATTTCTCATGTTTGGATCATGGCATTTCATGCTACAAGGTAAAAGATTGCAACGGAAGGGTAGCATTTAGTTTAGTGATGTTGTCAAAGATATTGTGAAGCAACAGAAAGAAACAAATTAATAAACTGTATCATTTTAGCAAAAATGTTACTGTCAAATAAAGCTTCTCTCTCCTACAGAGAGATATGTATGGCTACACTGGTCATGCATTTCAGCTTTGATTCACTAAAAAGAATCGGCTCAAAATAATAATTTGATCGGACTACACTGGAAGCACTGAATGATTTTCATTCACTAATGGAATTGCATGAATTGGTCATATTGTTTGGTATTGAAAAATTATTTTGATTCGGATTCAATCGCCTCTTTAAATTCTATGATTGTGGAACAATCATAGAATTATATGATTGGATATTTTGAAGAATAATGGTAACCAAACAGTTTAGGTGACCATTGATTTTAATTGTATGGATAAAAACAACACTGAGACACTTTTTCATTTTGTGTTATGCAGACGAATGAAGATTTAGATTAACATGAGTATCGAGTCGAGTATATTTTCATTTTTGAGTTTTTCTATTAATTATTTAAGTGTTATTTGTTCAGGTATCTGACTATAGTCCTGCATGGTAGTATGAATGGTTTTGATTCACACAAAAATGGCCTTATAAGGGTCATTACTTAGGGAATTAACTACATTGGTTTTGATTCAATGGTTCATAAGGGTCATTTGTTTGGGAATCAAGCAAAACCGTTTGCGCTGTTTATTTCTGATTTACTATGAAGAACCAATTTGCAGAAGTCATTAGTTTAGGAGTTGGACTATATTGGTGGCATTGTACGATTTTTATTCACTTAAAAAACCTGGTTCATGGCTGTTCGGAAATCTGACTACACTGTCTGTGATGTGTTTCATGCAGGAAACACAGAGTATTGTTGTACATTGTTCGGTCCACATCAGGCAAAGAACGCACTTGCGAGAATTGTTAATGGTTCTAAATAAGAAGCGGTTCTCACTTCCCAAGCCTATGTGAAATCCACAGTTTTTGTTGCTGAATTACTTGCTAGTAAAAGAAAGCAGCCAATGAGATGCTTGGCAGGCAGAGATACAGGGGCCACAGCTGGCTGAGACAGTTTGAATATTTAACTCAATAAAAGGTATACAGTTCCACATCAGGTTCAAATGATGCAATAATACCTTGCTGAGGGAGAGGTTTAGCCTGCAAATGATGACAAACCTCATAAAAAGACGGCTGTTTGGCTTTGTGAAAATCCTGTAACCGCTTCCCATCACTGCCAAAAACTTGATAGATTACTAGTGCAGATATTTCCATTCTTGGCACTTGCTGAACAAATAAGGCCTTTTATTAGTTTCCGCAATGTGCATTGCTCAATTTTCGAAGCAGACTGGGTTATTAGGAGCCTGATTTGCGTATTAAAAACACTGCTTCTCCGATAATCTCTGCACCTGATAGTCATCTGTTTATATGCGCGGCAGACGCGGTGGCCGTATTAACACTCAAGGTTCAGAATATTAATGCAGCCACCCTGCAGCCCGCATTCTTCCCACATTCGCTCAGGAACCGAACGGCTTTTTCGCTCTTCCTGTTTTTCTTCAGCGACTAGACAAACTGAGTCTCTGCCAGGCTCTGATCTGTGCAGCTGCAGGCCAGCATAAATTCCCCAGTTCCCACACAAAATGTCTGAACTGGCATTCCTTTTCAGAAAGCTTTTTTATGAATGAGCGAACGAGCCGGAGAGCCGGCCGTGTTTTCATTCGTTCTGACTAGCGCCATTCACTGCTCGCAAACCACATGGTGCTTTTAAAGGTGCGTGTTTCTTCTCTCCTGAGATGGGCATTGGGCTCGGAGGGTGAGGTTATTAAAGGGTCACCAGGGTCAAGGGCTTTGCTGACCTCACACTTAAGCTGGAGAGGTAGCCTTCCTCTAATATCGTCTCTTAGCCATGGCATTAAATTTAATCTTAAAGCTAAGACTCTGCATGCTTACTAAATCCTTCTGCTAATAGCCATAAGGAATAGCACTAATATGCAATGCAGTATTAATGAACTAGGATTGAAAAGAGTGTATTTCTTGGCTTCCAAGTGCTCATTACCACAAGGTTGGAGAGGGGGCGAACAAAATGTAAACAGAGCAAAAGTGCAAGCAACAGGCGATTAAAAAATAACTGTGGAGGGAAAAAAAGGTGGGGGGTCTCCAAGTATACTCTCTGACTGACTGACTGACTGACTGACTGACGTCAACCGTGTCAGAGAGAATGAGCAGGCAGGAGAGCGAGAGAGTGAGAGCGGGGTGGTGTGCTCACACAATTCTGTCTTTGTTTGGAACATCTGTGTGACTGAGGGAGGGGAGCAGGGCCGGGCTCTGTGACCCCGCTTTAATGGAAGTGCTGAAAGTCATGTTTCTGTGTGCTGAAGGCCTGCTCCCTACACATAAACACTCCCTCTGAATCACACATTAAATGCTATTAAAATGCATTCAGACATCACAAAACACTCTTTCAGCATCATCTGATGTGAAAAACTGAGCAGAAACTACAAACAGTACCCACTGCAATTTCCCATATTTTTCTCAGTTGTGATTATCAAATGATTTTATTAATTTCCACTTTTCAAATGTAAGATGGGACTTGTAAACAGAATTTAGACATTTAGCCATGTGTTGGAGTATTTGGCATGTTCACTTTCAGCACTTGGTAGTTGTGATGAATCAGGGGCTAAGTGAGATTCACACAAAAGCAAAAACTATGTAAAAACATAAAAATAAAAGTGAAGTTGTGGTTGTTACCTGGCATCCAGAGACGCCTGGCTCTCTACCATAACCAGAGAATGGAGGCCTCTCAGACTTGCCTATAGATAAACAAAGAGACAAACAATCAGAACAAAACCATACACATTAACCACATAAACATGAATCATGTGAAAAACAGGGAGATTTCAAAGAAGACCAACAATAACTGCCAAAACTCACACATTCCGTGTGAGTTCTGGCAGATGAAGGCTGCTGAAGGTCAGAAGGAACTGATTTATATTTCATATTACATCAGTAAGATGTGATTTATTTCTGTGTGTCTTTTTTCTAGCTGTCCATCAGACAGGGCACGTCTGACAGTAAACTACAGGGTCAGACGGGTCTCAGTCGACAATACTAATCCATCTCCATCCCTTTTCTGTCGCAGAAACAGCCCGTGAGCTTGCAAGGGGCAAATAAAAAGTGCACAGCCGTATGAATCATGCACTACACAATATCTAACCTCAGCAGTTTCAAGCTCTCGGTGAGAAAAAAACAGGAGACTCCTAAAGGAAAATGATAAACAACTCTAAAAACCTCATATATTATACTTGTCAGACTTTCAAACATTAGAACACACACAGCAATTAAGCTAAATTCTGTTTACTCCAGGGAAAAGGTAAATATTTGTGTTCCTTAAATTCGGATCCTGAAAGTATTTGCGTTACACCTTCTGCGTTCAGGTTCGGTTCTGCTGCGCTCAGGTGCACGAGGCCACGTGTCTACGAGTTTCTGAGACGCAGGTACAGTGGTTTAACTGAAAACGCTGCTTCCTCTGTGGTGTAAACTGACCTCAATCGACGTGATATAACATTTGAGAGTTGTGCTCCTGCAAAGGAAGAGGGAGTATAGTTGTGGGTAAACTACTGCGCTCCCTCCCCCTTAGTCACCACAAAAGAATAAAACATCTGTCTTTCAGCGACTTTAAAGGTTAGGAGGCTTTTTCCCCTCATCCTGACTTCCTGGGCTGCTACTCAGCTAGGTTTAGGTTTCTGAGTTTGTGGCGCACACAGACAGTCTGTCCTCTACAGATGCACTCGTGTCCAGCATTGAAATATTCATTTACAGCATGTGTTTTGTCACACACTCTCTGTCCACGCTGAATAATTTATAAGACCGCGTTGTTGTTTTAGATCCTGGCAGAGTTGGAAGCGCTACTCATGAAAAACATCCTCCCTCGCTCTGGGTCTCTCGGATGCAGCGAGCAGTTGCACGCATGGTTTAGCATGCTTTCGTGCAGCGTTACCCAGCCATGCGCTGTAACATGTCGAGGGACCTTAATGCGATCAGCGCCGTAACCTCAGCCACTAAGGAGGAGTCCCAGAGGATCTGAACGGTAAACATGCGTTTAACTGTCTAGCATGCCAGAGTGAACGGCCGACCTGCGCTAAAAGCAGTGACAGACCCGAACAAAGAGATGAACCTATTCACCTGACTGCACACACACACCCACACACTGTCAGAGTCATAAATTATGACACCCACGTTAATGAGTTTTGATTGTTCCAATGACATCTTTAAAATCACCCACATATATAGCTAAAATTAGAACTAGTTTAATCAGTGAGAAAAATTATAAAAAATAATGTGGGGAAAAAATCCCCATATATATATATATATATATATACACACATCCAAATAAGTAATATTATAAACACACACACACACTTATCCATCCATCCATCCATCCATCCATCCATCCATCCATCTATCTATATCATAGTTATTGTGTTACATTAAAAATTATAAATATAAATTATACATGCCAAATAAATTATATTTCATTATTTTCATTAATTGTAATTAATTTTAACATGTTTATTTTTCTTTTTAACTCACTATATTTAGTTCATTATAAAATAATGAATTAAAAATAACCCAGGAAATAAAGAAATATGTGGGGGGAAAATACTTTTTTAGTTTAACGAAAAAGACATGTAGGAGGAGCAGATGAAGAAAAGGAACCAGATGAGGAGAACAGAAAAATGACTCAGAGCTGTGGAGGAAGAGGAGACCCATGGGGGCCTGATATTCAGAGAGAAAGTGAGAGAACGAGAACGAGCGGTGGAAAATTATTGGGCGTGCGTTCAGAACACAGAGCGTTCCAAAAGCTGAAAGCATCCAAAGGCGAAGAAAGGCAAAGCGAGGCGGGGAGAAAAGTATCTCGGAATGTTAAAAATCAACAATGTAAGACAGCTCTTCCACTGCTATAGCAATTTGTTTAAGTGTTACTGGCGAGTGTTTGTGCCAAGCAGGCTGCTGGCTGCGGCGCTGATGTTTGAGGAAGCAGTGCCAGCTAGCGCAGCTGTGAGGCCACTGCCCCCACCCTCACACACACACCCCTTCCTCTCCTCTACTCTCTCGGCCAAGACACTCTCGGAAACAGAAAGAGAGAGAGAGAGAGAGCTTATAGAATATGCGAGACAGCAGGTGAGAGGAGAGTGTGTGAATGTGAGAGGAAGTGACAGTGAGTACATGTGTGAGAAGGGGTCACTAGGGGGAATCTCTCCAGAAATGAACTTCAAGAAGTGGGCGTCGAGGCTGCCGATTAGCCACGTCCTCTACAGCCCGGCAAGCTTCCTTTTATCTCATCACGCCCTCCTCCTCCTCCTCTTAGCTGGAGCGATGACAGACGGACGAAGGGGGGTTGGCCTGATCAATACCCGCCTCACTGCTCGCCTACCCCTGCACCGCGACATATCATACATTACAGAGGCGGGATCTGACTGCGGATGATGAATGTTCTGGCCTCGCCGGGCTTTAGGGGAGGGGCTGACGCGGGGGACGGCGGCACCACCAGCACACGGGGAGGTGCGGAGGTTAGCCACCGTGCTATAGGTTATCAATGCCCCGCTGACTCACAGCTAATGAGCGTTCTAGTCACACAATCTATCAAACAGGTGACTGGGGAGCCTGGAAGAGCAGAGGATGTTTACAGGGAACGGCCGCAACAGAATGAAACTGACGAGGTTATGAAGTTTGATGAGAAAAGGCAATGCCAGGAAAACCATGGGGTCACTGAAGATTGAAGATTAGTCAGATAGAGATGGTGAATGTCTGGGGATGTAGCTGGGATAATAAGGATCAGTGCTGCTGTAGCTAGCAGTCCGCTCATTTACATAGACGTTTGGAAAACTAGGAGAGTTGGAGCATGTGACCTTGTCAGTCAGCAGGGGAGCATTAACGGCCCCACCAACTCGACTCCCTGCTGAGATAACAGCTCCTGCAACTCTCCACATGGCCTCTGGGAACAACAAATACATTGGAATTTCTTGGTGGCTCTATATCGGTACCATATTGGTTATCGGCCTATATGGGATATATTTTTAATTTATTGATATACTGGATATATGCACCTAATGGTTAGAGAGTCGGACTCGAAATTGAAAGGTTGTGAGTTCGAGTCTCAGTCCGGCAGGGATTGTTGGTGGGGGGAGTGAATGTCCAGCGCTCTCTCTCCACCCTCAATACCACGACTGAGGAGGTCTTGAGCAAGGCACCGAACCCCCAACTGCTCCCGGGCCCAGCATAAATGGCTGCCCACTGCTCCGGGTGTGTGTTCAAGGTGTGTGTGTGTGTGTGTTCACTGCTGTGTGTGTGCACTTTGGATGAGTTAAATGCAGAGCACAAATTCCAAGTATGGGTCACCAAACTTGGTTGTATGTCACATCACTTTATTTATAATGTAAGTGTGGGTGCGGGAATGTAAGTTGAACGTGCGAGGCTTCCGATGTCATTCGACTCATCATTCGTTTATTTTAGCTGTACAAAAACCGTTTGTTACGCTGCTTGATATTGCAAAAAAATATGTTATCATTATTTTATTTTATCATCATTATAAAGACATTGGTTTGTAGTGCAAATAGTTTTACCTTTTACTGCTCGTTGCTATTCTTCTACTTATATACTTATAGAACCTAATGAATCAGACGTCATGCACATTCACAGAAAACAGCTTACTTTCACATTCGCAAAATAAGGTAGATAGTTAATTGTGCATTCTCATTTCCCTTAAAGAGAATTTCATATTGAAATACGGGTTTCAATTTTTTCAAATTTGGGTTTCAAAAAGTTAAACTGCAACTAATGACACAGTGAGAAATGTCAGAGACACTTCATGATTTTCACTGATCACACCTCTACCATTTTTAAACAGTAAGTGTAACAGACTTTGCCAGTGAAGATTTCAACAACAACAGTCAGTAGCTATGAAATGCTCTACTGTTGTCAATATGTTTTCTGTGCTGGTAAGTGAACAGCTGGCTTAACAGTTGCAGCTTGTGCAGGCCAATCAAGACACTAAGCACAGACTAGTTCTGTCACCAATATGTCATTAAAGGCACTTAACTAGAGGATTGTACAGGTGCACTTTCCCTGAAATACTCTCCGTGTTCATGATTCTGACGCCCAAGAGCTTTTAAAGATTACAGACTCACAATCTGTCAAAAGAAAGGAGGTTCAAATGAACACTCCAACCTGTTCAAACTAATACTCAGACCTTTTGAGATCATCAAAACCAAGGAAACAATATACACTGAAAAAGAAAAAAATCTTCTTTAGGTATGAACACGTCTTCTGTTGGCTCTCACCACAGGCCTGTGTTATCGCAACAGAGCTCTTAAAACAGTCTTCATATCAGCCCTCCTTGATTGCGCTGAGCAGAAAGAGAGAAAATAAAGCTGTAGTATTCTGCCGCATCGCCCCGGCAATGCTTGTCAGCAACGGTGTTTTTCACCCTGTCTCTCAGGGGAAGCGGGCTGTGCTGGAGGAGTGATGGATGGAAGCGAAAATGAATTAATCAATTTCCCCACGAGGAACTGTGAGAAGCAACAAGGAGACGTCCAGGTGTTGACATGCGTGTCTGTGTGGTGTGCGCCTGACATCACATGTGTTCATGCATACACACCTGTAGGCAGAGTACATGTTGCAGAACACAACATAACGCAAATATAGTAGCGCAATGATTGGTGATTTCAACAGTCATAGCTATATATCGATAATATAACCTATATAAAATCATTTTGTGAAATACAAAATTTTAACTAAAAACAAAAAAATAAATTCATTAGGGCTATCAAATTGATTAATCATGATGAATCACATCCAAAATAAAAGTTTGTGTTTAAATAACATATGTGTGTACTGTACTGTGTATTTTTATATGTATAAATAACGCACTGAATGTACTGTAAGTCGCTTTGGATAAAAGTGTCTGCTAAATGCATAAATGTAAATGTAAATAATTCTTAAATTTACGTGTGTGTATTTATAGATATATATATATAGAAACATATAAACACACACACACACACTCACACACACACACACACATAAATATACACAGAACAAACACATATTAGGTTTTATACATATAACATACTTTTATTTTGGATGCGATTAATCACAATTAATATATTTAACAGCTCTAATTTTCATACCTCCAAAGGTAACTAAAATGTTGTTGTTGCCTGTCAAAATATCTGATTTTCACTTTATAATTATCGCCATAATGATCATATCAAAACTTTTAGATTTTCAGGCCCCACCCATGACAGCTGACGCTCGTAAGCGTGGGTCTCGTAAGCAATGCGCTGAATGCAGGTGTTCTGGAGTTGGATGTAAAAGTAAATAAAAAGTCTTAATTTTCTCCCGACATGAGAGCCACCGAGGACGCAATGGATTAGTTTTGTTTTTGATGGTAACGCGCCACCAAATACACAAAAAATAAAAGAGAGGGGGTGGGGGGAGCAGTAGCTCATTATCATTTCAAGATGCATGCACTGATATGGCTCGCTGTGAATAGAGCTTGTTTTTGAAAAGGTAAAAAGTGTGTTGTTTTACGCGACCAGAGGAATTTTAACCAAAGTATACTGTAGACATATCATGAAAACCCTAAAGAATCATAACAACTTGTGGGCATCCGATATCCCCTTTAAACTTTAAAACCTTCCCAATACATCTGCATAAAATGCACAGTGATAACAAGTCTGTGAAAATAAATCACAACTAAAGAAACAACTCTTCACATTATAACAAAAGCACGAAATATATTTTTATATTTTTTAGCCCACCAACCAAAAGATCTGAATTATCAAATATTAATTTACAGATTTGCATCTGCTTACAGAACTCTACAAATCAGTATTTTTAACACCACATCATCTCACTTTGAATACAGCAGCTCAGAGATTTGTTTAACAGTCAGTGGAGTATGTAAATACCATTGATGCACTTTCACAAGTGCCAACACAAATGAGGGGCGCGTTGAGTCCTGTCGAGGGGGTTAATAAGGGATGTATAAATAGGCCGGCTATATTAAATATTGATATCACATTCAGAAGCATGGAAGAATTAAAATGTGACGCCTTGAGAGGCTCCCGGGGTGGCTCCCTATTGATCACAGCTCTGCCAGGCAAGACCAGAGCTCTTGTTTTGATACTCAGATAGGTAGAGATCTAAGCATCTCAAGGGATCAATTGAAAAGCGCAGCCACAAAAACAGCCAATTAGTAGCCACACTCCACAGCCTCCTCTCTCTCTCTCTCTCTCTCTCGCTTCCTCTCGTTCTAGTAAATTCGAGGGCCTAGCTGGGTTTTTCTCCACGCAGACTCGGTTTCCAAACAAACTAAAATGCGTATATATACACACGACAAGGAGCTCGATCCCTTGTATCGTGTAACGCCAAATGCAAATGAACCTCTCATGCCCTTCGTGCCCCAGAATTCCATCCGTGTTCCCTCGTCTGAAATTCATGTTCTGAGTTCTGGAACCCTGGTGTAATTCATTATCCCTGTCAAGTTAATGTTCCGTGTTGAGCCATATGGCGAGGCTAACACGCACAATAAAAGAAATTCCCTAAACTTGTTATAATCAGCACATTAGGCTGTCCAAATACTGACATAAACAGCTTTATTGTGTTTGCTGCATTTTCTCTTAAAATTCCTGACAAAAACAGGAAAGCAGGCAGGAAAGCGGAGCAGGGGGCTGGGGCTAAACTTGGAGGCCAGCAAAAGGAGGGAGGGAGGGTGAGGTAAAGAAAAAGAAAACTCTACATCTGTCTAAAGTTTGTCGGCAAGAACCTTGAGCTATCAGTGCAGAGTCCTGCACACTCGATGCCCACACATGAACACAAGAAAACACACAAACACTCACAGACATAACAATGCCAAACAAAGCCACACACCCACTCGCTCACTGGCTCTGTGGCTTTTTAAATGGATCCTTTTGTTTCCTCGTCTGGAGTTTGTATTTCTCTCTATTGTTTGAGGCTTCTGATGTTTGACAGTCGGCAAGGACGAGGCCCGAATCCAAGGGTCCCCTCCCGCCCTCTCCAGGCCCTCCTTCTCACGATCCCACCCGAGCAGGTAGGAAGGGGTGGAGGGTCTGTTATTGCCAGCGAAATGCACAGAGGGGCACAATCTCAAACACACTCTACCCATGAGCTCAGCATCAATTTCTGTTAATTACAGTCTTGTCAGCAGTGACATTATTCAAACAGCTAGTGCAAATGTTAATGAGCTCTTATTTGCATATTTATATTTTCTTTGTTGAAATGTCATTGATTATTATGTTCTACGGTGATGAATGCCTCTGCTGATGCACTCTGATATGTAATTAGTCATTAGATGGAATGAATAGATCAATTAAAAGGAGAGAAAGAGGACAGGATTAAGGACAATTTAGAAGAAAGATGGAAAAAAGATTGAAGAGGATTATGGGAGTGGAGAATGAGATTGTCGTCTTAAGGTGAGTCATGAGCGTTTTCATTGGTGGATGTGTCCTGGTGTCTCCTACAGTTAAACCTGGGGTCTTTAACCTTTCTCAGGCGCAGGAAGCCATTGGTGGATAGTGCAAAGTTGGAGCAGCGGCCCCCGTTACATGCTGTATAAAACTAAAAATAGGCCTAGCATACAATAACAATATTTATACACATACTAAGAAAAAAAATAAGTATTGATAATAAATCAAGTATATATTTTTCAATTTTACTCAACATTATCTTCTACAATAAAAATAAATAATATAAATAAAAAATATAAAATTTGTATAAATATAATTTGGATTTTGGCTAAAATTGTATTCATTAAAATACAAAATAAAAAATAACTAGCCTGTAGTACTTCTGCAGAACAGGAGTGAAAGAAAATATCAATAAACATGAGTATCGTAATATGATACTGCGATATACAGTTGGATGATACTGTATCGAAATATCGATATTTAAAAAAAAAAATCAAAGATTCATGGCATGTTCGTTTTGAGTTCATATGCCGAACACAAGATTGCAGTCTTCATCTCTAAACTTAAACAGTGACAGGAAATACTAGCATCAGGATTAGCATTGCTGCCAGTAATGGAGGATGAAAGGATTGTTCCAGCTCTCGTTTCGGTGTACAAAGCTGAAGCGTGGCATCATTTGGGCTTTTGTGGTAACCTCGGTTCTGCCGCTTGCCACGCTCCGTATGAAAAGCCTTCGCGTTGGGCGGTAGTGACGCTGCGCGGCTGCAGCTTTCTATCGTGTTGGGGGCATTTTGTGCAGTTGGGGAGGTGCACTTTAATTCCCCCCTTACTCTGTACAAAATGTGGTTCAATAATGTTGAATATTACAGGGACTGATTATTGCAAATGCAGATCCCAATGTGTTCTGGTTAAATAAATTATATTTATTTATTTATTTATTGATAAGATTTGCATATGGTGGTGTGATCTTAATGACAGCTTTCCTAAAAAATATATCCTATTCCTAAAGTAAGAAATATCCCAATATATCACCTTGCTTACAGTAAATGATATGTATTGCAACATATCGTATTACAACATATCGTATCGCAACCCCAGTATCGTGATACGTATTGTATCGCCAGATTCTTTGCCAATACACAGCCCTGCTGCAGAACCCTTGTTAAAGACACCTGATATCAAAATATTTTTTATTATTTCTTTTTAAAATATACAAATTTAAAAATTTAATTAAAATGAAAATGTATTAAATTAAATACAATATTTTACTCCCACAGAACCTTTGCAGATGCCTTGTTAAAAGACTCCTAATGTAAGAATAGCATCTCAAAATAATTTCTTAATTATTATTTTTAAAGTATGTCAATTACATTTTTTTATAAAATGTGTATAAAAAATTAAATTAATAATTTCCTCTGTAGTGCCTCTATAGATTCGCAAAGGAACGTTTTTTTAAACATTTGTAAATAATAAAATTACATTTTAAATTAAATTAAATTAGTAGCAAAATTAGTATCTCCCTAAGTACCTCTGCAGACCCCTTGTTGAGGACCCTGATGTAAGAACAGCATCTCATTGAGATCCTAGATTTCTAGAGATCCATGTGTGAATATGCTTGCAGTGACTCTTTCACCTTCTCGTTGAGAATCTCACAGGTTTGCAGGATGTCCCGACTCACCAGATGGGGAAGAGGAACCTGTGTGTGGACTTGTCAACAAACACAGCAGCTGGATTTGTCCTAAACACCCCCACTTCAGAAAGTCAATGGGATGACCAGGTCTGCGCAATGTGATTTTCTGTTGTTACTGGGGGGGAAAAGAGGGGGAAAATGTTTTCTTTTGACCTCTGCGGTCCCTAACTTAACCAACCTCTCCAGCCAATGCCCGCTACTCCCGATACAAGACGGTGAGACAGAGAGAGAAATGCATTACTGCAGACCAGATGGGAACATTCCACATGACCAAACCAATCAATCACCTTGGTGGGACGCAGGTGCGCCACAGCCGTGCAGCAACACACCATTTCACAGTCTATCGGCCACAAACACATGGTCACCAATCAATGGCCCCCCTGAGGACGAATGCTTCTCCCCTACCCCACCGGTTCATGGCTGATGACTTCATAATCACACATCCCTCCCTCTCTTTCTCCTCCTCTCGCTCTGCCCCCTCGGCGGAGGAGTGTGATGAGCTATCTAATAACCCTTTCTTTCACGCACCCACCGCCGATCTCGCCACGTCGGCTGATGACTCCCCTCGAGCTAACCCACGCAGCCTCACGTGTGCGTGAGACAGTCGCTTGTGGTCAGAGCCGATGCTGTGCATCGAGAACGCGGTGGAAAAACAGGAGGGTGGGGCGTACTTTTATGTCCCAGGATGATATCGCATCATCTGAGCCACATCAAAGGCTCTGCAGCCGGATGGTATCAGATGCCAAGCAACTGTTAAACAATGGGGCCTCACTGGAAGGATGGAGAAGGATGAATGCAGGAGGGGAATTTTGATCCCACTCGGGCGATGCTGCCGGCGTACTCTCAAACTCACATGCAAGCACGCTCTTTAAAATCCTGTTCAAAACACATTCGAGTTGCTGAGAGACTCTGATAGCTGAGAACAGGCATATGTCAGCAATGAAAGAGTTGTCAGTATTAAAACATTTCTCTTTTCATACTGGAGAAGTGTTTAGTAACACTTCTCAAGGTTCTGTCAGAGAGAAATGGTGTCACAGAGAGGGAAGCGTGCGAACACAATTCACTCTGTATGTGTGAAAGTGTGTCGAGGGCCTAGATGCTACCATCCCACTGAGATATTTTTCATACTGCTGGTGGAGTGGACACTGTACACCCCAAATTATGCAAATATGGGTGCTGGGTGGCTTATAGTAAAGAGTACAACAGTTGGAGCTCTGTATTGTCCAATCGGAAGCCAGGACTGGAATGATCCATTTTATAATCTAGAGGGGTACAATACTGTTACATTTTTTTATTTATTTATAAAGAATAATGTTTATTCAGCAATGATAGATGAAATAAATTAAAGTAACAATAAACAAATTATTTAAAATAAATGGTTTATTTGACCTTTCTATTCATCAAAAAATACTCAAAAAATGTATCACAGTTTCCACAAAAATATTAAGCAGCATAAGTGTATTCAACATTTAATGTCCAACCAAATCAGCATATTAGAAGGATTTATGAAAGATCTTGTGACGCTGAGAACTGGAGAAAATTCAGCTTTGCCATCACTGAAATAAATTACATTTTAAAATATGTTAAAATAGAAATGGTTATTTTAAATAGCACAAAAAAACTCATAATAGTGATGTTTTTACTGTATTTTTTATCAAATAAATGTATCATAGGTGTGAGACTTCCTTCAAAAACATTGATTGTCCAGGCCCTAAACATTTGAACAGTAATGTACTTGTCAGCAACTGAGATATAACTAAAAGTATTTAAACATTAAACAATTAATTCAATTAATATTAAACTATATGTATCGGAAATGTACCCAAAAAGATATTTTAAAACAGTAAAAGCAGAAAATATGTATCTCTATTAGTACTTCTCTGCCTTATTAAAGGGCAAATGAGGATGATGTGGAGCAGAACGTGATCTTTATAAAAGTGCAGCAACTATAGCAACTGTCATGAGCTAACTGCATCTGTATATGTTTAAATCTGAAGTTTGCATTCGTTTTCCTTCACAAACAACGCCAGCCTTACACTGTATGTGTGTGTGTGTAATGCTGGAGAGTCTTACACACAGCCACTCATTCATGGGATTCGTCTCTCCTCTCTGGATTAGTTGTGGGGGAGGATGGGTTATTTCTAGGCAGACTGACTGCACACTCACCACCTGAGACCCCGAGCCAGGTGTGTGTGTGCATGTAAGTGTGTGTATATGTAAGAACAGCACCTGTGGGGCACAGCAGGAGCTCGGCTACATACAGGTGGGAGCCAGAAGCCCTACTGTCCATCCCATGAGCCCCCTCTCATTTCAACAGGTCGTTCCGTAATTATACTCAACACAGGCCATTAGCCATCAGCCTTCTGAAGAACATATGCTCCAACATCGCTACACACCGCATGCCTACGCGTGAAAGACTGTGGGGGTGATCGTCTTCCACTGAACACGGTGTCTGAGAATACCTCCAATCTGCTTTTTCTACACTGTAATATTCTTCAATGGCTGTGATAATGAGAAAAGCTGCAGAGGCAGTAATGTAAATATTCACAAAACAAAATGAAAAACACATATTAAACATTAGAACATTACAATTCTGGATACAGATTCGCCAATAACTGTTGTTTAATGTTTAATATCAAATATTAAAATCTTCACTATTTTATAAATGTCAACAGTATAACGTAGAGTATAAAAGCAAAATATTTATTTTGAGATTCGCTAAAGAGTGACATTTAAGTATTAATTAATTATTAGTGTTTTATATTTTTTTGTGCTATGCAGTATAACCAAAGATTTGTATTGTATTTTTTTGCGCTTTTGTTTTATAGTGGATTACTTTATTGTCAGGAGTACGCAGAATAACATTGTAATGTTAAATAAAATTACTAACAAGAAAGCTGATTATCAAATACATTTATAAAACTAACAATTTGGTTAATCTTTTACAATGTAATCAAATGAACAATGTAATAATGAATTTTATTCATTCATTTTCGAGAAGTATACTATTCACATTCAATTATGAATGAAAAAGCTTGTGGATAATGTTTTATTTGCATTATTATTATTACTTCTTTAAGAAGTACTACATTCTACTGTCCAGTAGTAATATACACTCACCGGCCACTTTATTAGGCACACCTGTTAAATTGCTTGGTAACACAAATTACTAATCAGCCAATCACATGGCAGCAACTCAATGCATTTATGCATCTAGATGTGGTGAAGATGACTTGCTGAAGTTCAAACCGAGCGTCAGAATGGGGAAGAAAGAGGATTTAAAGTGACTTTGAACGTGGAATGGTTGTTAGTGCCAGACGGGCTGGTCTGAGTATTTCAAAAACTGCTGATCTTCTAGGATTTTCACGCAAAACCATCTCTAGGGTTTATAGAGAATGGTCCGAAAAAGAGAAAATATCAAGTGAGCAGCAGTTGTGTGGACGAAAATACCTTGATGATGTCAGAGGTCAGAGGAGAATGGGCAGACTGATCAGAGATGATAGAAAGGCAACAGTAACTCAAATAACCACTCTCACAACCAAGGTATGCAGAATACCATCTCTGAACACACAACACGTCGAACCCTGAAGCAGATGGGCTCCAGCAGCAGAAGACCACACCGAGTGCCGCTCCTGTCTGCTAAGAACAGGAAACGGAGGATACAAGTCGCACAGGTTCACCAAAATTGGACAATAGAAGATTGGAAAAACATTGCCTGGGCTGATGAGTCTCGATTTCTGCTGACATTCAGATGTTAGGGTCAGAATTTGGCATAAAGAATCTTACTGAATTATTCTATTGTTTTTATTGCATTTTGTTTTATTGTATATTAGATATTATTTGTACTACCATTAGTGGCATTGGCATCTTTTTTCAGCACTATTCTTCATTTGTATTGATGTTTTGTATTGATGTAAATAAGGTGTGTAAAACAATCATGCCAATAAAGTTCTTTGAAACTGAAAGCTGAAAGAGAGAGACTGAGAGAGAGAAGTCTGGTAAAGTCATTGATAGCAGCAGGGTGCTCTGGGTCCAGACTGCATTTGTTTCACTGGCAGAATTCCTTCCTAATGATTCACTGCCCTTCAACTTTGCATTTTCATTTAACAATCACTAACATTTTCATTGGCATGAACTGCTGCTGAGTATCAAAGGATATAACTGGGGGGGCGGATGATGGAAAAAGACAGTGGACACACCAGAAGTCGAGACAGAGAGATAAAAAATGGCGACAGATGAGTGGAAAAGAGGGGGTTAACGAGAGAAGGGGATGACAGGGAAATGCGAGCGATGCAGGATGCTGAATAGAGGAAAACAGCAAAGAAAACATGAAGGACAGAGAAATAGATCCCAGAATCCATCACACACACTGCAGTAAAGACTAAAAGCAGATTTGGCTGTTGTTTTGTTCAGGCTTCGTTATGCATGTAACGGGATTGGATTAAATAATGCCAGCTAATGATACAGTCATCAAAGCCCAAAGTACCACATGCTGCTCGTGTTACTGAGTAAGCCCAACTGTGCTGCACATGGATGCAGAATGTAGGCGTCGCCTTTTCATGTGTCATTCAGCATTATTGAGATTTCTGGCACATTTCTAGACGCCATCATAAGTTGAACTAGTGGGTGCAAGATATTAAAAGATACAAGAATTCAAAATATTCTAAGGCCTGAAACATACACTACACAAGAGCGTTGACTCACACGATTCCAGCGACACAAGCATGATTTCATGCAGTTGCATGTTAATATGCGTCAGGACATAAATATGGGTTGCATTTAAAAAGAAAATATTGCAAGTTAGTCAAAATTATTCTATTTGTTAAATGGGATTTTAATTAGTTAAAATAAACACCATCTGACTACTGAATTTCTATGACTTTTCCAATTGTCGTGTTGAGTAGATAATAGTTAAAAAAAATTGAAGAATGACAATAAGTTAAGTACTTATTACTAAATTAATTTATTAAGTTCTTAAGTATTTAAGAAACAATACGAATACAATGTACCACTACCATTCAAAAGTTCTGGTTTGGTAATGTTTTTGAGTCTCTGCCTGCATTTATTTTGTTAAACAAATTATATTGCGAATATTATTGCAATTTAAAATAAATGTTTTACATGTTAATGTATTTTAAAATGTCATTTATTTCTGTGTTGGCAAAGCTTAATTTTTGTCGCAGCCATTACTCCAGTCTTTAATGTCAAACGATCCTTCAGAAATCATTCTAATATTCATGTTGAAAACAGTTATGCTGCTTATTATTTTTGAGGAAACTGAATTTCTTTTCTAGGATTCCTTGAACAGAAAGACCAAAAGAACCACATTTATTTCAAATATAATTATCTGTGACAAAGCAAAAGTCCTTGCTGAATAAAAGACTAAACTTCTGAACAGTTGTATCTATCTAATTCACAAAATCTATAATTGTATTTATACAAACAAATATATATTCAATAATTACACATATCAACATAAATCATAACAAATATAAGAAAATCTTTATTAACAACAGAAATGTTCATGAATTCTTGGAATTTTTTTCATTTCCATTAAATTTTCAGGCCTGCAAATCCTGCTTCAAGCAAGTCAACTGAATAATAATACATTGGCTTTAACTGGATCGATACCACCACCACAGTAACGCACATACAACGAGTCCGCATGCTTGCAATGATAAGGCTCAACATGCACATCCCCGTATTGGTTTCTGGCTTAAGCTTTTAGAATGGCCTTAATATTTTTGTTGTTTTTACTGTCAGGATTTTTTCCCCTGCTTGTACATTTGATAACAAAACTCTATAGACGGCACAGATGCATTGTAGACAGATTAGTTCAGGCGGTAATTTCAGTCACCCCCAATGGCCTGTGACAGCAGGCTTCCAGGACCTCTTTATCAGCAGGACTCTATCAGCTCTGCTGCCCACCCCCGCACGACTCGGAGCTCTCCTGGCCCTCCACGAACAGCCCCGCAGACATAAGTGCACCAGGCCACAGCTGATCTCTGCAGCTGGCCGTCCGGCCGACCAGCCTGCCTGCCCGCTCACCTCACCCCCTCCGCACAGAGGCCCGGGCCTGTGGAAGCCAGGGCAAGGGCGGATGACGGGTGGATGGATAGATGCGTGAATGCAAGGAAGAGAGGAGGGGCGTCGTTGGAAGAAGCAGTGAAGGAGAGGGATTTGTGGCCTTTCAGGCCGTCTTGGGCTCTTCACGCTTGGTTGAGCGCAGTAACAGATAAGCGCACCCTGGAGCTCTGCATAATGACCAGCTACATCCACTACACTTCACACTAGTGCCACCAGACTCCCGCACCACTACAGATGTCTGCTCTGAGCCTGTGTCAGCACACACTGCTTCCAGCATCTTAATCACTCCTGTGTGTGAGCGGCTAAAGTTGAGGCTGCTCAAATGTCATGTACAGTGCCTTGTTAAAGTATTCACAACATTGACTAATTCATAATGGACATTCACACATGACGCGCTGCTGCATTCAAAACAGCTATGCAGGGCAGAGACAGGGAAGAGAGGGGTGTTTTAAAAACGTCGCTTCTTGTAACTTAAAAACGTCTTTATATAGCTCTGCAACAACTAATTGACAATAATCAATAATGAAAAGAATCAACAATGAATATGATTATGGATTAATTTCATCAAAACATATACAAGCCATGTTACTTTTACAGCAGCAAAGAAACACATTTTCATCGACAAATCAACTGTTTAATCAATTATAAAAATAATTAGTTACTAGCAGCACTATTTATATAGATAAACTATTTAATGAAAGAAAACAGTGTGAACAGTCCCTTAGGGCCAGTTAACACAAACAGGTGTTTTAGCATAAAACATGCATTAGACAAACATCTTTGACCACTGAGCCACACACCGCTGCCTTTTCAAATGTATTTTAAGATGCCGTGTCAAAACAATAGCATGTGCTTAGAGGTGGTGTCTCTAAAACCTTTGGACTTTAAAAAAACAAAACAATTACACTTAATCAGCAAAGATGCATGAAACTGATCAAAATACTTGTATGATGTTACAAATTATTTTTTTTCAAATAAAATGCTGCTTTTTAAAACGTTTTATTCATCAGCTCCAGAATCAAAGCCTGGTTTAATGGCAGGTGGAAATTCTGCCTAAAAATATAATAAAACAGCAAACGGTTATTTGGACTTGTAATAATATTTCACAGCATTACTGTAAATGCAGTCTTGGTAAGTATAAGAGACTTCAAAAACATAAAAAAATGTTTTACTGACACCAAACTTTTTAATGGTGGTGTATGCGAACACAAAGGGAGGGTCATTATCACATAATTGGATGGGTAGGACATGCTTAATAGGGTGCATTAGTGAGCAGAGAGAAGAAGGAATAAGTGGCAGGCAGGAGGAGAATAAAATGGAGACACACAAGGAGGAGGTGGAGAGAGAGAGAGAGAGAGAGAGAGAGAGAGAGAGAGAGAGAGAGAGAGAGTTCTCGAATGCACCTGCAGCCCCGTCCTGCTGTGTTGTGTAGCTGCTCTACAGGATCGTGCACCTGAGCAGCACCTGGTCACAATCAGAGTGCCAACAAGAGGAGCGGCCCTCAGAGGCCCCACACACACACCTGCCTCTACCGCTACACACCAGGGAACCAGAGCACAGCATACAGCGTACAGCGTACAGCTTCATGCTCAGCCTTAAGGAATAATTAAAAAGCAAATAAATAAATAAATCACACGCATTACGAGATACGTACAGATAAGCCGAGCACTGGGACAAATCTTTTTTTTTTTTTTCAGCTGAACAAAAGAATAGCGAGAAGCATCTTGGCATCTCTGTGCTGCTCCTCTTGTGCACACAGAAAAAACACACCCGGGCTACAAAACGCTCTGCACACTTTGCTTTGTCACTAAATGACTGCATAATTTCATTTCCTGGAAAGCCATTAGGTTTCATCAAAGAAGATGAGAAACGGATGAGAACAATTTTCTTGCATGGAGAATTCATTTAGTGGCGCGGCATGTGCGGGAGCACCACGCTAACACCACACGCACTGCAGGCAGAAAGTTGGGATGCAAATTTCTGAAATTAGTGTGCCGTTCCACAATTATTTTGCACATGGCGTAAGCGCGCAAGAGAGAGATTAAATGACTGCAAACCACCTGTGTGCCACTCCAAAAAAATAAACGCTTCTCCAAGCATGCAGTCAAAACTGCAGTATATAGATTGATATGAACTAAACATAGAATTCTGCTAAATGAAATAGCCTTGCTAAGAATTATACTTTAGTTTCAAAAATTCAAAAACTTTTAGGGTCAGGGTAAGATTGTACTGAAACTTTTGGATCTCTGCATGCACTGATGTACAATTACTGATAAACTGATAATATAACAAGTCGTTAACCAATAAACCACAGTCATTAAACTTCTACACTACACTACACTTAATAAATAAATAAAATACTAATTAATAAAACAGACTGATTGTAAACACTACAAGTGAATGAAGGCATCACAACACTACAATGTCATTAAGATATTAGCTAAAGATTACATTTAAATTATTAATAATATTGACCAACAAAAACTCCTTAATAACAGCACCAGCACTTTGGTGTAGTTAAGCCACAAATCAGCATATTAAAATAATTTCTGAAAGACCATGTAACAGTGAAGACTGGAATAATGGCTGCTGAAAATTCAGCTTTGCAATCACAGGAATAAATTACATTTATCTAAAAAACTTATCTAAAACTGTAATAATATTTCAAATTATTACTGCTTTTATCGTACTTCGAATAAAAATAAAAGAAGCCTTGGTTCTAAAAACAATAACAATTCTTACTGAACCCCAAATTAAATCTTACTGTTGTAAACTATATATAATATAATTTAATATAATAATAATATATTTGTTAAATAAAATCATCACCATACGTGATAAATTAATTTAATTACTGAATTTAAATCATTTATTTTACACAATATTTGCTCAAAACAAAAATTGGAAAACAAGAACCAAGCAATTTAATGGTCAGAGTTATTGTTGTGTGACATCTATCACTAGTAAAGCTGAGAATCTGAGACTCCTTTCACACGTTCACCTTTGCTTTCTGTCGCTAAGGCTACATCATAATTTGAGAGAGCCAGAAAAACAGTAACACTTCAACAATATCTACTGCCGTCTTCATACAGCGCTCCTGGGAGAGGTGCATTTAGGTGCCACTCGGCTGAAAGGTGACAGACCAGACAGGATCTTTTCTCTGCGGATGAGACGGGATGGAGATTTGACCTGGGGGAGCGTTGGTGAAGCTTCTAATATCCCAGGGGAGGAACACAAGCTCTTGGGTTACAGTAGGTCAACTAATAGATTTTATCTAACAGGCGATATCACACGGGTGCAATCACTAGATGTGTCTTCAGAGATAAGCGCTGACAAACACAACTTAATATAGATGTGTACAGAAGGCCTGAACCCGGCAGAAGAAATCCAAGTCTTACTGAATCACTTCAGCAGCGAACGGGAATGTATGTGTGTGTGCATGTGTTGATGCTGCTAATAATAAGCAGATTATATTTAATAGAACAGAGAGGATGAGTGAAGTGTGAGTGAATCCACAAGCGTGAGTGAATCCACAAGCCAGTCAGCATTGTTAAAAATATAGACAGGCACATGGATTGAAATGCTGGCGAGTGACAAACACAGTCACATGCTCAAACACACACACACACACACACACACACACACACACACACACACACACACACACACACACACACACACACACACACACGCTTATGGCAATTAAATCAAATGGACTAATCTAAACCAACTGAACTCTTTCATGAGTGGCTTGCGAAAGAACAGAAGGGTAAAAAGAGAGAATTTCTCAGATACGAGGAAGTCCAGAAATGTCCTTGTAATATCTTTTCTCTCTCTTTGATGATCAGCCATCAGTGCGACCGAAAGCAGAAATCCAGAATTCCACAATGAGATGGTAACTTTACTGACTTCATCAGAAGTCCTCTACTCTCTCATCTCAAACTTTCATCTCATCAGAGAATATGTGACGTCAAAAATGTGATGCATGTCATTCTGAAAATAAAACCAGGAGGCTTAATGAAAAAAAAAAACTGTAAAAAGAGACGATAAATGCTAAAAATGAATCCAAGAAGCAGGAAGACATTTGACAGCTTGAGGTAAAGTGAGATCTTTATGAAGGGTCACTGAAGGCTAAAGATCACTGATGAATTTTCAGCATTTTCTGTGTTGATACGGATTGATAATGTGCAGATTCTTCTTAAAGTCACCATTGTAAAGAAAGTAGCAAAAAATATTTTCTTCCATATTGTGACATGCATCCGAGTGAAAAGGAATTTTGACAGGGACTGGGTTCTATCCATCAGTTGCTGATTGGATGGAGAGAAGTGAATATGAGTTTGCATTCAGTTATGAGAATTCAATTATTTCAGGAAAACAGATCCAAGCAGCACTGCACAGTTTTTATCCAATCAGATACTCTCTCCAATCAGAGTGTCCCTCCCTCAAATAAAAAGCAAATGATTGTTAATGGATCTTAAAAACATCCTGTTTGTCAGGATGCAGGAACACAGGAAAAATAATCCATTTAATGGGGTCTTCAAACAAGCTGATCTTAAAGTACTATATTTGTATGTGTGCAGTGAGGCACCAAAATGAACTTTTTACAGCAATACAAAGTTTTCTAATTTGGGTAATTAAGTAATTTAACTTGTATGCTTTGCAAGGGGTTGTATTCTCCGGTAATAAACCAGTGGGAGAGCAGTAAACTTAGTTGGTAATTAGCTGCCACCAACAAGTTCTGCTGAACAACTTTTACATTTGACTATTTTAGAATGCTTTTTGGTCAAGATGAAGTGAGTCCACAATGCTGAGATGTTTACCTGTTGTAACGTATCCACATTTTGTGAACAAAATAGATGATGCCACTGTAAAATGGAAGAATCTGAGAAGTGTAAATTAAATGCCACTGTTTCAGTTCAATTTCAACCACAGTAACAAAAAAAAGTCACAATGTGAACACAAACTGTACGAGTCATAGCGGTCTATTGTGCAGCTTTCCATGTAGTTCTGCAGACACAGATTTAATTTAACCCTGCTGATGACTATTTCACGATTTTGGGAAAAAGGTTCACTGGAAATGAGCGTGACCTGACAGACCAGCACTGAACTCCAGCAGAGGTGAGCGTTTTGCCAGGAAACACAGCTTCCTGAGATCATGTATGTGCATTATTCCCATCTACCGCAAATCACAAGCTTCCCTTGAGCTGCAAAGCAACAAGCTTCACCTTAGGTTTCAGGAAGTTTACAACAAAACACATGTACAACTGATTGCATTGTTTTTTTTCCAATGAGCATTCAATTTAAAACTCCTGTACCGTGTTTTGTTGTAGACCGTTTCATCAAGTCTAAAGCCAGGCCGGCTCTATCTGTGCCAACTGTTAGCCATGGAGTCTGGAATGTCAACAAAGTACTAAACTAATTTGTCTTTTGTGATGGTAATCTGTTTGACCAGTAAATACTGGCTGCGCTGAAGAAGCAGGATTCTCTACGTGCATGCAGATTTCTTCTTAATCTAAAGCTGCATTAAGCCTTATTAAATATTGCTTAAAACTTCGACATAGAGTCATCATTGTGAAACACGCTCCAGTGTTACAAACGAAACAAGCACAGTCTGTGCGCTATGGTCGGCTGATCAATTGATTATAGGGTTAAACTGCACTACAAATTATGTTAAGGCTTCTGAAAATGGAACATAAATAATTTATGTTTTGCAGAACTGAATTCACATCGGACAAGGTTTGTGATTACACATTACTCGATGTCATCGGCTGCACCCATCAGAGGATCGTGTACAGCCCAGAATGGTTTTAGCCGTCAAAGTGTGGGTGCCACGTGCAGAGAGGCGAAGAGGATGCTGGGTAAGAGGATTGGATCAGGGCGCCGGCACGTGCGGTGCAGACTGACTGACCTCTGACCTCGACACTCTCATGGGCTTTCTTCAAGTATAAACACAGACACATGCAGAAATACACACCGCCACATTTACTCTCACCAGCCCATGGGGCCTAATGCACCATATAGGAAGATGATGCAACAAAGCGAAATATCTATCCACTCAAACCTCAAAGGTGACGCGCAGTAAAGGCGAACACGGATCACATTCTGCTCCGATCCTCTGATACGTAGTTCTACATAAGCTCAAATACATTACCAACGCAGCAGAAGAGATTGTGACCTTTAAAATGGATCTCCATTATTCAGAACAAGCAGTGGTTACTCTAATTAAAATGTTATGTCAAATAAACAGTCATTACCAGCCATCTGCCTAGCACTATAAACCGTAACAAGTTCATTATCATACACAATAGCTGACCCCAGGTAACCTCCAGCTGCTCTCAACATGTCATACTTCACTTAGAGAGCGCATGGAACCAGGTCAATGCATGCAGCCCCCACAGGCATATTTAAGACTACTAAATGAAGCATTCAAATTAAACCGCTTAATGGGATAATGGTTTATGAAAGCAAATCGGAGGCATTTCTTATATTAACGTCGTAGACAATCTAGGTTATACGTGTTTTGATTATACAGTTTAAATGAAGCGACGTTTTATGTATTATTTATTAAAAAGCGAGATTGGACAAGGTTTTATCAGGCGCAAACAGTTTGAAAAGGTAAACAAACAAGTGTCAGCCTACGATTTCTATTTCCTTCAAGAAACCGCAGACCATTAGGATTTGTCTCGAGATAATCCACTTAGATTACCACGGCTCTGTTTTTAAAAAGGAGCATGCAGGAAAACAAAATGGGTCACATAAACCCACGAGTAACTCATCGACCAGGGTTCCCTCAGAAATGCCATTTGTGTGATGGTAATGCTTAATTGTATTACATTCGCATTCGAGCTCTGCCTTTTTCATTGGTGAGTAATAACCTTTCAGAGATGATTTAATGAGGTTGCTCCGGAATGGGTAATTCCATGTAAATCCCAGATATTACTGCTGAAATTCAATTTGATAAGACTCAGTCTCCTCGTCCAATCCCAGTAAGATAGCGCAGGAAATTTAGCTGTGCAATCAGATTGTCTAATTCCCTGACACATCATTGTTCCAGATCATTTCCATATTTTGCTACTTATAGGCATAATTAGTGCTGCATCAACAGTACAGAGGGAAACCAAACATCCTCCCTACCTCCACACACACACACAAATGTAAATCAATTGGTAGAGAGATAACGTTTTGTTTTGGTGGGCTTCGTGCAGTAGCACCCATTCGTAAACGTGCCACCTTACATGGCAACCAGTCTCCAGGGTGATGCGACAAAGAGCCGGGGTTCAGCAGCCCATAAAGCTGTCATGTGCGCGCACATCACAATAGCGGCAGACAGAGAGACCTCAGATCTAACAACATCCATCAATCAATCACGTTCAATGGATAAACAGCCCGTTGTGCCTCTAATCAAGCCCTTTTGTCTGATAAATACATCAAAAATGCTGTTTTTGTCAATATCTTAATTATCTGTTAAACAAAATAAAAAGTACAATTTAAAGCTTGATCACCTCGGCTCATGAAAAATAGTAAGAAAAAACACCTTAATAAACAAATGACAGCCTGCTTATTAAAAAGTAAATCTAGTATTTAGGGGTCCTATTATGCTCTTTTACAAAGTCTTGATTTTGTTTTGGGGTGTACTAGAACATGCTCTCATGCTAGGTGGTTCGAAAATCACATTATTTTTCATATAATTTACATTATTACAAAACCTCTCTCCCCAGCCTGGCACAAACGGCTCAATTAGTTCAGAGTTTAATGAAGGCCCGCCTTCCGAAAAATGAAATGTGTTGTGATTGGTTAGCTGTCCCAGTGCGTTGTAATTGGCGAACAGCTTAGACGGCGTTACTGCCCCGTCCCTCGCCAAAACAGCAAGTTCGTCAATACTGCCATTTAAATTCAGACCTCGAGAATACTGAACAAGAGGATCGAGCAGAACCATTGCATGCATGGATATTTCAAAACATATTAAAGTGGTAATGTTGTTTTTTTTGGCTAAAATCACGTTTTACATAGGATGTCAACAACAGCTGAAAAGTAACTGCATTGACTGTGTACAGATAAGTGCAACGGTTAAATGTATTATGTTTATTGTTCTTTAATTCTAACATTATAACATGAACTGCACTGAAATGGTTATACGGTTGAATTTATTTATACTATAGTCCCACACATTTACACTATTTGTGGCCGCATATATATATACAGATTAATTCTCTGCCAGTGGGAGGCGCTGTTGGAGCGGGAGAGCTTGAGGTTTCCCCGGTAACGCTGTACACAAAGCGAGTACACAGAGTTCCGCTCACAAACGCTGCTTTATCAGACATTATATGCAAGATGAAATGAAAATGACATCCAACATTTTCTGAAGACAGACGGTTTCCATCAGAAATACACTGATATTAGAACACCTGCATTGGTTTTCGATTTTAAAACGTGCAGAGCTCAACCAATCACCCCCCCCCCACCACCAGCTAACCATTCAAATTTCCGTAGGCGGGATTTAAAATTTGTGATGTCACAAATACAGGAAAACAACTTTGTAGTCCAAACAAACTGTTCGTTGTAGTTCTTGAAAATAGATTTTTTTACTAAATATCTCTCTTTGGAGTGGGCTTTGATATTTGTAACTTTGTAGATTGTTTTATGCCCAAACATACACACTACACACTGACTAAAATTAAAAAAGTGAAAAAGCATAATAGGGCCCCCTTAAATATACCTGTATAATATACTGATTACAGATATGCTACCTTTTGGAAAAAAAGGGCGCAATCTTTCAGAAAAAAACAGTTATAAATAGAATGTTCACTTCACAATGACAAAATTATCCACAACATCCACGTTCTAAAATTACACAACAGAAATAACTGTGTGCAATTTTCAGAATGTGCACTGCACGTCATCTTGATGCTGAATAATGTGTATTATGCTTTGTGTCTGTGGAGTCAGCAAACAAGCAGTAAAAGCCAGGGGCCAAACAAGCACAAACTCACAAACTGATACAGATGGAAAATTATTTGAAATATTTTTGGAAGCAAAAGAGGAAGTGGAGCGAGTTAAGTAGAGTTTCACACACCTCTTCGGAAAGAGGAGAGAGATTTGAGAGAGTCCGTGGCTGAGGGGGTTTGTGTGTGTAAAATTATCTTTGGCCCATCTGTTTGTTTCACTACCACCCCTGAAACCCTCCTTTACTCTCTCTCTCCTTTCCTTCCCATCCCTTCTCACTCTCCTCTGCAAAACAATGCAGTGTGCCACTGGAAGAAGCCGGTGGCTTTTCTGCTAGCTAGCAGACAGTCTTTTGTGATGGAAAACTGTACTGATGGTGTGACTTCCACCCTGGGGGAGGGTCAACTTCTGAAGACAGTCACAGCGCAGGAAGATGCTAAAGAAAAATGTATATATTGCATTATACTGTATATAATATATAAAATAAATAATGCATAATACAACATTATTATATATTATTAGTCAGTGCAGTCTCTTGTCCATTCATGAACGAATGACTAATTCATGAAAATATTAAAAAAAGATTCATAAATCTGTGTGAAACATTTTGAGGAATTCTTCACAGAATCTGTCAGCGTAGTTACTGTATACGACTCACTGAATTGTGACTTTCATATCAGCCTCAAAAAGAGATTGATTTTTAATAATAAATAAAAATCTATCATTTTTAAATGTATCTTTTACAATATATAACCATTCTAATTAGTGATCGACCGATATTAATTTTTTATAACCGATACCGATTATTTGTACGTTTATGTACTGATAACCGACATGCAGAACCAATATTTATTTACTGTTATAAAGTAAATAAATAACAGAGTGAAGTAAGTCCATACTTTGCTTTGGTTTTTCCTCCTTTAAGTCATCTTAACAACAACAAACAACTGTTGAAAATTAACTTTCTTTCATGTAAAATGTTATCTTAAAATTACAACAATATATATATTTTTTATATATAAAAAGCATCATCAGCAACACTGGTATTAACAATAAACAAAATAATGTGTAATGTTTTCAAATGGAGAAAATAAAGGACAGGAGTCATATCACCTTCATTTTAAACTACAGTTTTAGGTTTAAACGCTGTTTAATAAACTAAAGAGTGGAGAATAATTCACTGAATAATATTCTCTGGAATATTGAAATAAGCTATAACAAACAAAACATCGTATTTTATTGCATTTCTTAACTGGCATGTTTTATCAGAATTATTCAAATGTTTTTGTCATTCTAGATTATGAAAACGGCTGACAGCACGGTTTATCTATGCATTTACACAGAACTATACTCAAACTGCGATCGCTTGTGGAGATAATAAATGATTAATTTCGATAGAGATGTTTATTGGTGAAATAATGGTTCTATAGTAAATGTTAATATAGTTCAGCATGTTTCAAGTGAATCTTGTTAAAAGTTACATGCGGTGGTCGTGCTGGAGCCACTGTCCACTGTTCCAGGTGTGTGTGTGTGTGTGTGTGTCCACTGCTCCAGGTGTGTGTGTGTGTGTGTGTGTGTGTGTGTCCACTGCTCCAAGTGTGTGTGTACTTGGATTGGTCAAATACAGAGGACACATTTCACTGCTGGTTATACTCCGAATAATTGTCAATGTGACAAAAAAAAAAAACGATATCCGATTATGGTAAAATGCTTAAATATCGGGAAAAATATTGGTAAACCGATATATCGGTCGATCTCTAATTCTAATGTTCGGGGTCAGAAAGATGTTTGCACAAAATTGTTTAAAAGTGATAGTGAAGATGCTTCTAATGTTACAAAATATTTCAAGTTCAAATAAATGCTGTTCTATTGTGAACACACAAGTGTTCCAGGATTGGTTCCACAATCCTGGAACTGCTTTTAACAATAGTAATAATGATAAATGTTTCTTAAGCACCAAATCAGCATATACGAATGATGTCTGAAGGATCATACGACACTGAAGACTGGCTGCAAAAAATTCAGCTTAGTCATCAAAGGAATAAATTGACATTTATCCGATGTCTATTTTATTATAAAACATATTAAAATAGAAAAAAATATTTCAAAACATTCCAAGATGTCTCATTGTTAGTGTTTTTGTATTTTTGATCAAATAAATGCAGCCTTGGTAAACATGAGACACGTTCAAATAAAAAAATATATATTTCTGAACCCAAACTTATGAACAGTATTGTATGAAATTACTTTTTTATTTATAATATTTTATATTAATAGTAAAAATTTCAATAAGTTTCAGTGTGCAAATACAAAACATCCTCATCCATCTCTGGCACTTCCTGTGGTGACTGCCTTCAGAGAGAAATGCCTGATCAGTCCACACACTGCTAAATGGATTGATGACAGAAAGACGGGTGTGAAAGACAGACAGGGTCAGAATCACCTTGGATACTCACCCATTATGCTGGAGCTCATGAAAGGTGTTTGGGACAATCCTTCATGGGACACTAATCGACTGTCACTCAAGTGATCAGCATAATGAGTGTTGCCTCCAAACCCCTGGGGAAAGAGATCACAGCATTAAACACATTATTAGCTGGACCTGCTAATTGAGTGCTATGACACTCTTCTAATTACTGAGGGAAAAGAGAGGAGCGCGACTGGTCAACTGTCCCCCGAAACGATCAATATTTCTCCACTCTCCTCATTAAAAAGCACTTTCTTCAAAGTCTTTGATGAATTTCATTAAAAGGGCAAACAAAGCCCTGAAGAGAAGATAGCGCTTTGGGTTGCGAATGTGTAATTGTAATAAAGCTAATAGGGCACAAACAACAACAAAATAATCCATTTGCATTCATAAACAAAATTCATGTCACATTAAAATGGTTTGTTTGATTCCATGCTCTCTCTTGCCATTCCATATAGGGATATAATAATAATTCAGACATTACTTTTTTGTTTTCTAACGATTGAGTGCACTGTTTTGCTTAGTTTTTAAGATCAGTGCCACAACTAGCGGACATCTTTAGAGATGCTTCTAGAAGGTTCCTACTCGGTTGTAAATGGCAAAATTTTGGCTTTGTGTGGCAATCCTACTTTTTTGCCAACCTTCATTCATGAAAACATTTCTATGAGATATATTGTTAAAAAATTGCTAGACCGGTAAGGATTTGTGTGCATACGACGCATCAGAAATGACATAAAACTGATGAAGTGACGTGTTTACTAGAGCTCGACACAGACCCTAACTTAAAAGGTAGAATAAATAAGTCAGGTTCTCTCCTCGGCAGCTGAGGTCTGCCCTTTCATGACCGTTATCAGATTTGGGCGGCTTAGGTCTAAATATCGGTCACAGTATGGGCCTTTAAACCTCAGAGTCCCCCCCCAATAAAAGATACTCTGTGGCTGTGTTAATCCTGGAGCCGGTGAGAATCCGCCTGGCGCTACAGTCAAATGTGTCCCCCAAACCATATTAACTCTCTCCTGAGGGGCCTACGGCTGCCGGCTGTCCATTACTGTGGGCTTTTCCGTCTCTGCTTTCAACAAAAAATATATCACAGACTATTACTATTTGTGACTTTTTGTGTCTGTTTTCCAAACGGATGGCGATTGCGTAATTTCAAAGGCAATGGAGTGTTTTGCGGGGCAGAATCGATCGATGCAGAGAGGTTCCCTATCGTGTTCCTGTCGTTTGTGTTAATAACACTATGAACTGCCTGACTAATGGCTTCTCCCCTGAAGAGACAGTGGGAGGGGGTGGCAGGCGAAAAACAAGCGCCCGAACTGCAATGTTCTCCCCAGCAATTTGGTAAGCATGATTTAGTAAGCTTTCCGACTGAGGTTAGCACACAAATGCAGGCAAACGTATGCACAAATACAATTAAAGGGATAGTTCACCCAAAAACACAAGTGTAATTACTCATGACGATCCAAACCCATTAGACTTTCATTTATGTTTGGAACAAAAAGGAAGATATTTTTAAATGAAACCTGAGAAAAGTCTATTCACCCAAAACTTTCAAGCTTTAAAAAGTTCAAAAATAATCTACGCGAGTCAAACTGTTTAATTCATGTCTGCTTCATATGAAGGCCCTTTTCCACAACCAAATAAAATAATAAAACATCTAATCAATTTTTTCTCAGAATTGCATGTTATAAACTCGCAATTTCGAGTTTATACAGCTGTGAATTTATATCTCACAATTCTTACTTTTCTCGTATTTTCAAGTTCGTATTTCTCAATTCTGAACAAATAAGTCAGAACCGCGAGATATGAACTTACAACTGCGAGCTATAAAGTCAATTTCTGAGGGAAAAATAGACTGACAATTTTATTACAACTGTGAGTTTATATCTCACAATTCTGTATTTTTAGCTCACAAATTATGTTATAAAGTTAGAATTACAAGATATAAACTTGTAGTTATAAACTCACAATTGCGAGGAAAAAAAGCAGAATTGTGAGATAAAGTTGCATTTACCTTTATTTTTTTATTCAGTGGCAGTAATGGGTTTATAAATCTTATAAACACAAGGGTGAGTAAATGATAACAGAATTATAATTTTTGTGTAAACTACCCCTTAAACCTCTTTACTATCAATATTTTTCTTCCTAGCCTTTTGAGTCTGCCCAATGGCAGCTACCTGAATGTCAGAAAAGTGCAGTGGATGGGAAGCTGAGTGGATGAGGAGATCGGTGAGACCATTAGATCATCAATCATGCTGCCTTGTGATCTCAGAATGAGCTGCTTGTTACTCATGCTCTCAGCGGTGAATGGTTAGTCTGGTGTAAATAACTGCCGCGTTGCTGCTTAAGCATGCAAGCCAATGCTCCGTCCAAGAAAACATCTCTCAGATGCTCCTTCGCATCCCAGGTGAATGCCCTGGTCCCGTTTTAAGGCGTTGGGGACGGGTGATAGTGGCGTGATGGACGGGAGCGAGGCACTATGGGACAGCGGGGTGCGTGGCAGAGGTGGTGCATGCGGGTTGGGCTGTCAGATGGGAGGCCTGAAGCTACGGCTGCCCAGGATGTGATGCCTGGCTGTGAGCCAAGGTCGGCTAGCCAGGGCTCCAGTCTGTTCACAGTCCACTAATCACACGCGTACAGAGAGGGAGAAGAAGAGAGAGAGTCGCTCTTGTGAAAAAGAGCCAGCTTAAATGGTTCACAGTTTCCGTGTGAGAGAACAAGGGAAAGTTAGTTGATTGGATCCCGTGCTCTTTGCAGGTAACAGAGAAATACAGAAAAGCCATAGCCCCTATTTAGTTATCTGATAGGAGATCTGTGTGTAGCAAGACTGAAAAAGTAATGTGACGGATGAAGATGCTGATTAAATCTAGCGGGTACTTCACAGCAACCGGCTGCAGGTCTGCTAAAGCTCTTGTGGCTTTTTAAGGGTAAACCACAAAAGACCGAGAAAGATTCTCACGATAAGATCAAACCTCAGACAATAGCTTTCTAACTTTGTGGTTGGCCGTGAGCAATGGACACTGCTGGGATCCAATTAATATCAACAAGTAAGTTTGAGCAGTAACTTGTAAGTGTAAAGGCTGGAATAAACAACACAATTTGTAAAACCCGTTTAGAGTTCAAAACACTACTCATCATATATCAACTTTTTAAATTGTTACCGAACAAAAACTTGGCATCAAGGACTTAATGAGGGTCACACACTACCAGACTTTTAAGTCATTGCGAACAGAAAAAACTCACAGAAATGTGTTCCTCGTTGCAAGGAGATGCATGACAAATGAAAACAATGTGTTATAAATTCGGCTCAAAATATAAAATGTCTGAAATCACCAGACTGAATGGAATCAAAAAAAGAAAGCCCATCATGCACTACAACATTTGTTTTGGAGCATATCACCTGCTGGTTCTCTTCTAACTCTGAGGTCTTCTGAGAAATATAATTCTGTCCGAATAAGAAAGTCTGTGATTATGGTATATTATTTTTTCACAATGCTTTTCCTCTTTTAATCTGATCTTTGCTGAAGTGTCCTGTTTCACTGCCTGGTATACATTCATTATGCATTTAGACCTTTTACAAATTTCTGAGCAAAACAATGGTTGGAGGTCCGAGTACTGCTGACATCTAATCTGATGTAAAAATAAAACTTAATCCAGAGAGTATGATCATGAACAGCTTAGAGTGGCCACTACATACAGGAATAATCATCATTTTAATACATTCCTTCACATAATTATGCAATTATTAAAAGTTTTGGGGTCATAAAGATTTTTTAATGTTTTTGGAAGAAGTCTCATCCTCACCAAATGTTGTATTTATTTGATAAAAAAACTGTAATATTATGAAATATTATTAAAACTACTCTAATCTATTTTAATATATTTAAAATGTAATTTATTCCTGTGATGACAAAGCTGATTTTTCAACAGCAATTACTCCAGTCTTCAGTGTCACATGATCCTTCAGAAATTATTATATTATGCTGATTTGGTGAAAAAGGAACATGTCTTACTATTATCATAATGCATTTTTGGGGAAACAGTGACATATATATTTTGATATAACCTTACTGACTCCTAATTCTTGAACAGTGGTGTATGCAATTAATATTACACGTCATTTATTTCAACAGGTTTTATGAAACACGTACCAGATGGAATAGCAGGCACACTTGGTTAATTATTAAAATGTTTGTCTAATCCTGTCTGATTAGTCCCAAACTCAACTTTATAGGAAATCTCACAATTCTCTGGCCTTAAACATGCCATGCAGCATTGGACAGAGATTCATCATTTGGTATAAGGGGTAAACTTATGTCGCTTTGCAAGAAAAAGTGTTAAACATTTTTTTAGCAGGAGGCACTGGCTTGGAAATCATGATTATTATATTGCAGGTCGAATGCATTGGAAAAGTCTCTCTCTCTCTCTCTCTCTCTCTCTCTCTCACACACACACACACACACACACACACACACACACTTAAACAGTTTGATTGTGTTTATCTGATGTGTGTGTGTGTGTGTGTGTGTGTGTGTGTGTGTGTGTGTGTGTGTGTGTGTGTGTGTGTGTGTGTGTTTGAGAGTGTGTGTGTGTACACTGTATAGAGGTGCAAACAGCTGTCTCCTGATCCCATCCCCAGCAATGTCACAACCACTAATTTCCATGCACCTAGAGCAAAGATATCTCATGCGTCTCCGTCTTATAATTCAAATCAGGCCTCCGGCAAAGCTATCGCCTGTAGAAGTGCGGAGAGGAAGGGCATCGGAAATAAACAAGACAATGTTGTGTGAGAGCCTCCGACATTTGACTGATTTCTGATAGGAAGTGACAGGAGATTGACATGAAATGAAATTCATACAGGGCACCCTGAACACACCACCGTGGAAAAGACAAACAAATAGGAAGCGAGAGATCTTGACAATCTGCAGTAGGGTTGAGCGCAAAATAAAAATCACAACCATGGCTGATTTTTTATTCTCTTATTTTGATGAGGTGGATATGATTTGCATGCATGAAAATCAATCTGAGCTTATGGTATATGTCTGAAATGCATCAATGTTTCCTGCTACAATTGCGTTCAGGCACAAAAATACAGCCTGGAAAAACTTCAGCCATTTGTTCTTTGTCATGAATACAGCTAATATAATCATAATGTCAAGAAGACTGTATGTGCACTTTCATCTGTCTCTTCTAACAAACTGAATAAACAAAAAACATTTCCTTTTTTTGCCATGCAGGAAAAAACAAAGATGTGTTTTTTGAACACATTTTTGAACAGCTGCTCGCAATGCCTCTCAATAGAACTCTTTTCAGAATGTTACTAAGGAAATAACTTTATAAGTGGATTTCTTTCAACATGGGCTCTCCTCAATTAACTTTCAGATATAAAAACTGCTGTTTATTAAATAAAGTCATCAGCACATTTACTACAAAATGTTTACGTTTTATAATAAAAAGAATGTAAAAATGATACTAATCAAAATTATGCAAATAAGTTAACTACATTATCATACATTACTTGGTAAAGCACATTTTATTTATTATGATGACATGTAATTTTACTGGAGTATGACATTATGAATTATGGTTCTTATAATTAGGAACTACCTTATAATTTATGGCGAAAATACAATACTGTTTGAAAGTTTGGGGTCAGTTAGATTTCTTTAAAAATATGAATGAATAATTTTATTCAGCAAGGATGCATCAAACATATGGAAAGCAACAGCAAAGACAAAAACTGTATTTCAAATAAATGTACTTTTATCAAAAATGTCTCATTGTTTCCACAAAACTTTTAAACTTTTAAACATTGAAAATTATAATATTTATTGCACCAAATCAGTCACTTTCTGAATTTAACACTTTCTGAATTATCATGTGAAAGACTGGAGTATTATCTGCTGACAATTCAGCTGTCATCACATTCATAAAACATTTTCAAAATATTACTGTTTTTACTGTATTTTTGATTAAATAATTCGAGATTGAGCAAAGACTTCTTTCAGAAAAATTAAACATTCTTACCAATCCCCAACTTCTGAACGATAGAGTTATACTTAAAAGCATTTTACGGGGTACTACATGTATTGTTTTAAGTAAAAAAAATCAATAATAATAAAAAATACTATGAACAATTATGAAAAATATCCCCAGAATTCCCTGCATGAAGCATCATCACATTTGATTATATTTTCTTTAAACAGTTGCTTCTTCTTATCATTTATCAGTTTTATGTTGAGCAAGCACATCGATCAACAAGTGTACAGATGAAGTGTCTTTCTAAATGATTTTTAGAGGAAATATACGTATCTCTCAATAGTGATATGTAAATATAGAGCCTGTAAGTAAATCAGACGCTAATGTTTCATTTTACTGAGGACAGATAACTCTGAACTGGACTAATGGAAATGCACTGTACTGGTGTGAACACATTAGTGTGAGTGTATGTGTGTGTGTGTGTGTGTGTGTGTGTGTGTGTGTTAGGGGTGGGCACTATACCGGTAATAACGTGACTACCGGTATTCTGTTGTGACATGATATGGATTTTGCTATACCGTGGATTCCGTTACATATTTATGGATTTATGGACAGACAAAGATTTTTTTCCCCCACAGTCGTTAATGCGTCATCAGAGAGAGAGAGATGCCCACTTGATCGGACATAAATCAGAACTGGATGGTCTTTGCTCCAAACATAAGATCGGCTTTTAAATATATTTTGGCTGATCTCTTTTCTGGAACTGCACACAAACTGGATTATAATAATTTCTTAAATTGTAATTTGTGTGGGAATATTACTAAGTCTGTAAACGGCCGTTAACACACGACAGAGACTGACTGTAGCAGGCAGCGCAAGATCACGGTTCACAATGCTCGAAATATAGGAAGAAAAAGATCAATATTGAATTGGGGGCACGGAGTTAATATGAATAGTATCTGAAGGGAACTCTCTTCAGAAAACTTTAGATGGCATTTTCTCTTACCTCCGTGTATGGGAAGTGGGATGAAACGGTGCGGTATTAAAGAGTTTACGCCCTGACCTGTACAGGCACGGCTCAATGGACCGAGCGGCGTGACCGACTCGACAGCGCAGGGAGGACGTGTTTGTGAACTAATCTCACCAGCAGGTCAAACATAAAACGTTTGTGTTTTTCCCTGCACGTTAACATAATGAAGATCAGTATTAAGTTATTACATTTCTTTTGCTTATTATCTTTCACATTACTACATTAACAGTTGCTTTGAAGAACTGCACACAGGCTATAGCCTACATAAGTCTTTCAGTCCATTTGTTTTTCTTTTGTGCAGCTGTCTTATGTAGCATCATCTCACACATCTAAAATCAGACTAGTTTTGCCTTAGATCTTGAAATCATGTTTTTTCTAGTAATATACGCTTAAAATGCTAATTTTGCCTGTAATTTAACTAAGGTAAACTAAAATGTAATAATTAAAAAAATCTCATATCCCGATATAATATCAATATCGTACACCCCTAGTATGTGTGTGTGTGGCAAGTGAGGTGAGGTGAGGCGAGGCCGGTCTTACCCTGGAGGACTCATAGGACGGGCTGGACTGGCCACCTGAGGCCCATGATGCTTGGCTTGTCCTCTCATCCATACCTGTCCAAAACACAGATTCACAACTCCATCAAAATGTGCCCACCCAACACAACACAAAATGGAGAGGAAAAAAGAAAGGAGTTTTATCATCTGTTTTGGGCTGTTTATTTATTATATTAAAAATAACATAACACAATAAAATGAACTAAATAAATCAAGTCTCCTGATCCATATGTCTGTGAGCAGAATTACATTTAGTTTATGCATATACTGCGAAAGAGAAGGGGGGGGTCTGCTTCGTCACTAAAGCGAAGCAAAGACAACTGTAATAGATTAGGGTATTTTTAGAAAACATAACAAAACATTATTTTATTAACTATTTAATATTTTACAAAAGAAGGTAAAAGAACACTACTGCAATTAAGCAACAATATAAGGAATACAAACAGAATCACGTCTATTGCAGTATTTTATCATTAAAACGAAAACATTTAATTAAGTATACATTTTAGAAGAAAAACTTGAAACACTAAATAACTTTGAAAAACTCTATGAAAATGAGAAATTAACTGGAATAAATAGGCTTAAGATGAAGCACAGCAATTACTAAAAAATAAACCCGAAATAACAAATTAAAGCTACATAAATATAAAAAAATGACAAATAATTACACATAATAAAAGTACTAAAACTAAAAGCTAATACAAATGAATAAATAAACTCCATAATAGTATATAGATCATGCTAAAATAACATGTCTTTTTGGGGGGATTTAATTACCGTTAAAATAAATAAATAATTAAATCTGATTATGTTTCCTCACAGTAAACTGAGACTGCAGTATACATAACGCACTACTGATGACTGTATTTATGATAGAGTTTGCAACAGTTTAAATCTAATGAATCATGTTGATCATAAAATACTAGAGAACAATGCCCCTGGTGAAAGTCTAAATGGTCCCAGCGCAGCGTTCTCCTGTCTTCTGCTGTTTCAGCAACAAAATGATCTCATATATTATTTACTTGTGCATACAATTCAAATGAATGTAGTTTCTAAAACGAAAAGGAGGGAGGGGTCACTGTTTCCCATCATCATTCTCAGCCTGACTTCTGAAACCGCTTTCCAGGGCCAATGGCCGAGACTACAGGACACGTGAGGAGTGGAAATGTTGAGCTCATGTCCAGCACGGCTCTCTCGGCAGGAGTAAAGAAAGAGTGCAGCAGAGCTGTTAATCCGCTACACTTCCATTCAAAGGCTGCACTTTACAAGCCGACCACGCCACGTTATTTATTTTGCTTCGCATAAATCACTTTCAAAAATGCATCGCTCCCGTTCCCGCGCTGACGCTCTCGTGCCGGTGCAGTTGTCAGTGATGTATTACCGAAGCTCGTCAAAATAGCTGAGCGCTGAAAGTTTGATAAACCTCATATTTTATAAAGCCTCTCGGTTCCAAAAGACAGCCACAGAAAACACAGAAACAAATAAATAAATTAAAACGTAAAGTTGACGCAATTGACTTGATTCAACATCTGGTACGTGATGAACAAAAACAATATCTGGCTTTGAAAATTAGATTTGGCTGAGGCTGGTGGTAAAGATATGATTGCTGGCTTCTTCAGGCTGTTTGAGACAATATTGTTGTGTAGGTAACAACATTCCGTTCTTCAGTCTCATGAATGAGCCTCGAAATTGCAGAGGAAGAAAACATCAATATCTCTCCACGCTATTGATAATCCATGTTTGTCATTTCAATAATTCTTTCTTATCTGATTCCAGCCCATTATAACATGCAACATGGATCAAACGTAAGTAAACATTCAGGGAAACCATTCAGTGGTCTTTACACAAACGCTGAGCAGAGGGCTCAAAAAAGCATACCAAATAAATGTGGTGTTATTTTCATAATAATGTTTCATCTTTCCTATTTCCTATTCATCATCTATATATATTTTTAATCAATCTATCCTTCCTACGTTTTTTGCACTCATTAATATGTCTTTTCCCCTTTCTTCCATCCTTCTTTATCTCTTTCATCCATCCTTTTTTCCATCCTTCCATCTTTCTTTATATATATAGAGAGAAAGAAAGAAATTGATAGAGAGAAACTCCATTTTTCTTCTTCCTTTCTACACATCCTTCCTTCTTTCTTTCTCTTTCTATCAATCCATCCATCCAATATATCTTATAAAACGCCTACCCTCACATGATTAAAACAGGCACATAAATAGCTTCAAGTTAAAAAAGGCAAGACAGCAAGAGCAAGTTTGTGTGTGTGTGCGTGCGTGTGTGTGTGTGTGTGTGCGTGCATGTGGGCATGTGTGCATGTGTGTGTGTGGTCGGATGTGGCAGAGCAGGTCAGTCAGCACAGGGGTTGGGTTTTTTCTCTTAACACAACCCATAAAACATTATGACTGTACTTCACTAAAATAGCATGTTTCTGGATAATGTTTGGTAATTTGAAGGAAAATATTACTGACACAACATTAACATTTGTGTGCACAAGTTAAGACTTATAATCAGAGCACAACACTTATATCAACATTTATTCTATGCATATTACAGTGATTTAGGAAAAAAACTAATATTTGGTTCATAAGATGGATTCGTGTACTCTCGCAATATATAGGCTTAATTTTGTAAATTATAATAATTATAATAATAATATAAAAATAATAAATAAATAAATGGGTAAAAAGCAAACATTCGATTATAAGGTTAGATATGGGGCAGGGGGGTGTAACTCATTCAGTGTCAGAGCTGGAATGTGTAAAAGGGGAGACATGTGTTTAGTATTTGCAACAGAGGAAATGACCTCATAGGGAAGTTCCTCTCTGAGGACCATTGAGGAATTTTGTATATATTTACAACACTATCCATTTGTTATTGTTCCACTATGTTTTATTCCTGCAAAAAATGATAAAATCAGCACATCTAATATAAATTTCAAGCAAACAAGTAATCTTTAGCACTGTGTATGACAAGCTAACCTTGACAGGCTTCATACAGAAAAACAGAAAGTGTGTGTGTGTGTGTGTGGGAGAGAGAGAGAGAGAGAGATAGAGAGAGAAACAGCCTCCTCCTTTCTGTGGTTTAGTTTTTTATGAGTCAGCTGCTTAATTTAACCATCTGCCAATTCACTGAGGACCGATGTCATGAGATGTTCAATGTCAAGGTCAGTGATTGAAAAAACTTGACATTTCCCGAAAGGCTAATTTACAACTGCTCTTTTACTTGAGCCAGTCTAGCGGTGCAGAGCTTCACCTGCCTCTTTAGCTTCTCATAACGGCCATTCATCACTTTTATACCAGTAGTCTGCTGTGAGAGGTTTATAAAACATACACTTTTCCCACTCGCCTAGTGTGAAACATTACTTCTGCAGAGCCGGCAGCCAATTCACAGCAGCTCACACAACCAATACACTCACTGATTCACAATCCCCGGTCCTCTCGCTGCACATACAGTATGATTTCCTTAGCACAATTTCCTGAAGGCCAATTTTACAAGTAAAAATATGTCTGCTATCTATTGAGCATAACATTAGTGACATAAATGTTCCCCTGTCCTGGGGAAAAAACAAGTTATACCTATTTAAGTTTGACAAGTTATCTTATGGTAGCTGGATGGTTGATGATACAAGGGGGTCTAACAGGCTTTAAAGCGATAGTTTACCTAAAATGAAACTTCTATCAACATATATAAAAAATAAAAATAAAAACTTTGTCCATATGATGAACAGAGACACATAGGCGTAATGGTTTTTATACTGTACAAACTGTCTGTGCTATTGCCCTACACCAAAACTTAGCCCTCACAGGAGACTGTGCATTTTTTGATTTCCACAAAACACCATTTAGTATGTTTTTTAAGCCTTTTGGTTTACAGGGACATGGGCAGTGTCCTCATAAACCACCTTCATGTTGTAATACCCATGTTATTATACAGATTTGTGTCCTCATAAACCATATATACTAGTTCACACAGACAGACACACAGACACACACACACACACACACACACACACACACAGATACACAAAAATAACAGAGAGAGACACACACACACACACACACAGAGACAGACACAAATTGTAGTTAAAAATATTACATCATTTGTAAAAAAAAAAAAAAAAATTACATTAACTCTATTCTTTTTTTATATAAATATAAAATAGATAAGTCTATATAAATCACTTTTGTTTACATAAACTGGGCAGCAGATTTAGTTCCCAGCATGCTTTGAATTGGACTTCATTATTTGTATTAAATACATAAATTAAGTATAATGTTAATTGTTTTCCAGTAAAAAGAGAGATTTGTTATTGTTTAATATTCAGCTATGATGGATGTTTTTGAATTTTGTGGTTACCGATATTCTAAAGAGTAAAGCTTGTGCGTAGGCAAACCAGACTGATGTGTGTTAAAGAGCAATAACTGTTCTAATGCCAGAAGAACGGATACCAGTCTCTTCTGATTCTCTCATCTGATATTACATATAATAATAATACTAATCTTTAGCATGCCAACATGTTAACACTATCATCACACACGAGAACTTAAATCTACTTTGTCAAAAAAAAAGTTGCACTACTTTTTTTTTGTTCAAAGTGGACAAAGTTTATATAATCAGAGAGTACATCATAAATCCATCTTACAAAGCACTTGTTTCCCCTGAATCACTATAACATGCCTATAATAAGTGTTGATGTTCTGACCGGCAAGACACCAACAGCTGTGGAGTGGCCTACCTGTGTGACTAAGCTTCTTCCACTAGATGCATGCAACTCTGTTTATTAACGCTATAGTGCCAAAAGTTACATAGTGTACCTTTAAGCTGGTTTAACAAAACATTATTTGTTTAAATTAACTTGTTTTATTGATCTAAACTAATTGTGCGGATTAAGTTTCCTTAACTTATTTATGTTCACTAAACAACTACTTTTTGATGGTAGAATCTTCTGGAAGCCATCATCAGATCCAGTTTCATCTAGATTTTTCAGCAGGGTATGCTCTAATTGCACAAGTATAATCAAACTCCAAGCACGCCTTTGATAGACCCTCAGCTCGCTTTCCCCCAGCATCGGCAGCTATACATGTATCATATAGCTCATCTTTATAATTATTTCTGAGGCATAATTTTATGCTTAATTATGAAAATTAGCTCCAAAATAAATGCAAATTATGCACGCATAGGCTTCCCGACCTAACTGCTGCGGATTCCGCGCTCGAGCACGATGCCAAAGAGCATTCATTTACATGCAGCTCCCGTTCAGAGAAGGATTTAAATATGGATTTAACTTGGCACAGGCTCTGCCTTGTGAGCAAATCTTTGTCTTTGCTGTTTTAGCGTCTGGCATCCGTGAGAGATTCTTCTTTAACATTGTTTTACTTCTGCATTTCCAGACTAATCAAGACTTCTTCTCTAATATGCTTTCATGGAATTACTGAGGATTTTAAGGGTGTCTTTTTCCTGCATGTCAGCTTTAATGAGGAAAAAAAGCATGACGAAAACCGTCAGTGATGCATGGTGGCATTAATAACAAAAAAACTAGTCGACTGAGCGGTTTTGCATTGGGGCAAAAAGTCATAGTGGCTATACAGTTGAGAAGAGGAGTGCTGGTATTTCCAGTAGGCTAAAGTTGTACAGACATGTGCAGGGATTTTAAAACCAAACACAGACTACATGCCAAACATAAGTTTTGCGTTATGATCTTAAGCATTTGCAATGAGCATGAACAGACATGTAAAATATATCCTCTCCTATACACACACACATATATATATATATATAAATAAATGGTTCTATAACAAATAAGTACTAATGATAAAAAAATAGCAATAGAACATTATGCCAAACTGCAATGAAAACAAAATGATGCAGAAACAATTTTCTCTCAAATTGCTAGAAAATTTCATATTTAATTACAAAAAATGGCAAGTCACACATTGAATTAAATGTGAAATTTTAAAGTAGAGACTGAAATTCTTGTAAAACGTACTCCTGTAATATCTATTATTTATAACTACAAAAAATAAAAAATTAACGGTGTGCTTTTTCCCCAAGAATTGCGTCACACATTTGATTTTATTCTGCCAAAAGTACAATAGAAAAAAAAAATGTTTTTAAGTCATTGCAAATCACATTTTTCGTGCATTTCAGAAACTAGCAGATGCAGACAAACACAAAACAACCTCATTAACCCACAAGTAAATAATCATTGAACGTCATGTTAAGATGCCTGTATGTCCTTCATATCAACAGCATCCACACAAAATGCACTAAACATAGCGAACAACATGTGAATCTTGACCAACTCATGAACACACCTAAAAGTGAACTAAACTGATCGCCATCAAATCAAATGCAGCACACATGAACGCAACCTGGACTAATAGGCAAATATTTATCTTGGCACAGTCTGGCTCTCTTCTGGAGTTTAACTGTCGAACAGGTGTCCACACCCCTCCACAACAGACACACGGTGAGGGGGGCAGAAACAAAGGCAATGTACCAATTTTCCCTAAAGCAAGTGGCTCACTTATGTGCTCTGGCAACGCGGTGGCCGAAAAAAACATTCATTCATTACTTCAATTGACCTCTGCCTGCCACTGCTGCGAAAACAAGCGCCCCAGACGTGACATCACAAAGCCCAATGTCTGAGTCGTTCGGTGGAATTTTTTTCTTGCCTAATTTTCACGGAAACCAAACATTCCCCTCACAGGCCAGACGGCCACTGCATCGGGGTTCAACGGCGAAGCTGCGATCAATACAGAGCCGTAGGGAGGATAAATGATGTGAGAGCAGGCTGCTGGAGAGGTACCACTTCCCTCTCTGACCTCATCAAGAGGGGCGATGAAATCCCAGGCCTCTGGAGAGAGAGAGATGACCGCTCAGCGCTCATTAGAGAGACTGATGCCATACAACAGAACTACACTTACTCATCTGAAATAACATGATAAGACCGACCGATGGGTGCCACAGCTAAAGGAGGAGGCTTGAAAATGACTAGGAAGAAAAAATAAACAATTATAAAACCTCAAAGCTTGATACAACTCCAAAACCGTGATATGCAAAATTACATGGGTCTAGATTTGACTGTGAACGGAAGAGATAAATATCCAACATCCGATTTGTTTTGTGGAAATTCAGCTAGACAACAATTGGATCCGAGATATGGCACCTGGTTACACCAAGTGAATACAGCACAATTGACTTTATGCTGCTTTAAATGTAAATATTTAGTAAAACAAAAGGGATGATGGGGAATACACTAATTACATTCAATAGAGGCCTTTAAATCAAATGTAGGCTATATTTTAAATTTAGGAATATTATTCAAACTAAACGGACTAGAAAAAGAGAAACCACTGTCAGGAAAACTGCAGCGACCTTGAATCAGTATTTAATGCATCATACAGAACCTAACAAACAGACTAGACTTGGAAACAACTGAGCATTTCATTAACTGTAATCGTTTAGCGTGTTTAATAAATTAACTGTAATGTATTAATATGCCCATGATGTGATTACCGCTGTGCGCAACTCCTACAAAGTGTGGGAAAATGACCTGGGTTTCTCTGGGACAGGTTTGGAAGAAGCTAACTAGACCGCTGATTATAATGGAAGTTTTCAGTCATTTACAGACCCCAAATATGTGCAAGGAATCCCCATCCTAAAAGGTCAAATATAACATCCCATGAACACTGTGAAAAACTAGTAACATGTAAAAAAAAAAAAAAATTGAATACAAAAAAATTGGGAAATATTTAGTTTATATAAAAAGATGTATACTCCTTATAGTACTTTTACATGATTTTAATCATTTTTTTTTAAATACTGTTTACTTATACATTTATAAGAAGCTGTAGCTTTAAAAAAATATATAATCCCACCAAGCTAAACAGTTATGGGCCAACAGCAGATGCAATATAAAGTATCAGTTGTCAAAATTTGTTCCAAAGTTACCATTTTCCTGTTAATATGCGAAGGCAGCATCAGACACAATATAACGTTAAGTTATAGGCCTATAGTTAAAAATATCATAACATGAATATATCATACTAACATAATAAATTAAATGACCACATTAATTATTTATCTTATTTATTACGTATGTTTTTAATAAAAAAAAAATCCTCAAATAAAACTGAAATATTGCTCACAGTCTGTGCGTTTCAAATCCCTGCATTACTGAAAGAAACTGGTGACAAATCTTGCAGAATTAGGTGTTTCTGTGTATCTAAGAACATGTGAATCTGTGTAACTTTAAAACATCCTCACCAGCGGATATAAAAACCAAACCTACACTGTTGCATTTGAGGATATATTGCAGTTTGACAACATAAGAGAAATGCTGGTTGTGTAGAGGCAGTATGAAGCACAGCTGTAGTGACAAGGGACTTTGTCATGGCTGGAAAAGCATCTTCATTAGACCGGCCTCCTCGATTCCAACTGCAGCGAGTCACATCACGCTGTCTGTCATACATGGAGGACACTGAAGAGTCACACCAAAACAACAGCTCCTATACACACAACAACGTGTCACTAAATCTCTTTCACACACACACACACACACACGCACACACACGCACACACACACACACACGCACACACACGCACACACACACGCACACACACGCACACACACGCACGCACACACACGCGGCATAGAGATTAAATGATTGTGAGGAGATAGAGAGATCAACATGAGAATGGGTCACAGCAGCTTGAAATTAAAATTCAAAACATTGTGAAAGCAGGAGGACGGCTGTTAAGTGCAAGGCCTTGTTTTCCTATGCAAACAAGGAGCTGTTTTGAGATTTTCAACAATCTGCTTATACGCATGAAGGAAAGACTATTTGACTTTCAAAATAGCCCCACCCTTAAATTTGAAGGGGCGTGTCTCTGAGCTAGATGCCCAGCCTACATACAAGGGGTGTTCTCTCTTCATCAACATTTTTATATATGTTTACTTAAAAACAACAGCTAATCTTAATATATGAGTAGGGATGTTCATTTCCGTTATGTTTCCTAACCGACAACCGACACTCATTAACCGATTATTAACCGTTAACCGACAAGTTTAATTTATTTTAAATTAGAACTGAATTAAATTAGAAAGAATAAGTGTCTGTGACCCGACAGAACATGATTTATATCACATCACGCACCTGCAGTGCTTCTGCAAGCGAAGAAAATAAAGCTAGGCGCAATCTATATATATATATACAATGAATAAATAAGCCTATATGAGAAATATATTTTCACTTAAGACAACGAAAGAAAAACTGTGCAAGTAGTAGCCTAGTATGCAGAGTTTCGGTTCATTATTGTGCTGCGTGAAAGGAAACCAGACGGCAGAATGCGGCATCCTAATTTTTAGACTTATTTTACAAAAGCGCACATATTTGTTTTTATAGTGTATGTACACAAATAAAAGCAAACCTTTTACAATCCCAATTATCTTCATGATTAAAAGAAGTATTTGCTTCCACTGTTAGAAGGGAAAAAATCAAGTGCTTGCTCCAGCGCCAGATTTAAGCATTCTACCTTGACAATGCAGCCTGTTCATTATCATTATAAAAACAATCAATTAAATATGTGAAAAAGCACACTGCTCAGTTTAAATATGAAGTAAAATCTGTGCTGCTAAGCATTATCACATAACCGCCGTAAGTTATGCAAAACATTTAGTTTTACGTGGATATTGAAACGCGAGTGATAACATAAACAGTAAATAGCCTACTATTTTGCCATTCAAATCACGAATACAGAAACATTTGATTTTGTGTTGAACGAGAAACCAAACATTAGTTTCAGTTTTGTTTTAGACTAAATTGATTAGTTTTGGTTGTCATTTATATAGCGTTCTTCCATTTTTAATTCTTGTTCTTTTCTAAATAGCCTTTGTTGTCTTAGATTTGGTATAATAGTCTGTGAGTGAGGGTTAAACTAAACTAAAGTGAACTAAAATAGCCTAGCTGTGTTTACAGTGTTTATTATAATGTTTGTAATTCGTGTCGGCCTATTTCTGAATGAAATAATAAAATGCTACTTATAAGCAACTTATGTATCTCTCTCTCTCTCTCTAAAAAACCTTATATTTTATATGTGTAGCTTATTTTAACCATGCAGAAAACCTTTTAAAATATTTTGATAAATTACTGAAAAAGAAATTAAATAAGTGACTTTAAACCATTTAACTGATTGTATTAATCGGTCAAAATTCTTATTGGCCAGTTAACATTTAAACGGTTAAAATGAAGATACATACATATGAGTGAAGTATATTAAAGTATGAGCGTTTTACTGTTTTTTGTATTATTAAACTATGTTTTATTACACTAACGTTCAAAACTTTGAGGTCAGTATGATGACTACATTTAATCAGCATTTAATTAAACAAAAAGATAGACATATTTCAAATAAATGGCATTCTTTTGATGTTTCTATTAATCCAAGGATCCAGAATATTTGTTTTACAATTTCCACAAAAATAATATTAAGCCCACCTGTTTTCAGCATTGATAATACAATGTTTCTTGAGCACCAAATCGATTTAAATGAGGTGATGTGATTCATTTCTACATCACTGAAAGTAAAGCTAAATCACAGTTCAGTTCAAATGTTGAGTCAGTAACTGCTCTACAGGATTCAGTGAGTTTATTCTAGAGAGGGATTTCTTAGACCTCTCAAACTAGTCATTTGAGTCTTTCAGATCGACTAAAAAGGGCCAGTTCAAAAGAGTCATTTGCTCGTGAATTGGAGTAAACCAGTCACACTGTATGGTTTTGATTCACTACAAAGAACCAGCTCATTTGCTTATGAATCAAACTTTACTGGCCCTGTTGCTTTATAAATGCAGTGTGTGCGAGGACTACTCAATGGAAAAACATGTTTTATTGCCATTATTTTTCAGTAGTCTGTTTTTTTTATTTAATCAAGTACCATTCTGACTAAAAACATACATTCATTGTTGTAAAAAAATGATTTATTTTGTAGTGGCAATGGAGATTCAGCAGGGACACAAGATAAAGCAACATCTATAACAAAAATGAAAATGATGTCATTGGTTACTCAGCTGAAGCAAAACGAGCATGAGACAACAAGAGGACGAGTAAATGTCTAAGCAGAATATTTAATAAAAGACTAAATCTGATGTCTTACAAAACAGTGGTGTCCTTTTAACACTTACACACTTTAGGAGGCTGGCTGAAAGCATCAAAGTGACTCGTCTGAAGCAAATTACACCCCAGTTACTCACTTGCTCCAAAATGCCAATTACCGATTTGGACTGACTCATTTGTGGCCTACATTAGTTTGCATATTCCCAGTCACATACACCGAGTGCCGACAACCAGCACTTATTCTGGCATGCCCTTCAGCCCAGATAGCACACGATATCTGAGATCTTGCCAAACAGAGAAAGGCTATGGAAAATGATCACCAGCCAGATATTTCAAGAGCACTTGATCCCTTTTTGTCTAAAGAATCCTAGATATTATAAGGGGCTGTGAGCCCTCTTCTTGGTGTGAATGAATTTATATATATATATAGTTGTGTGTTAGCCACTCTATCTGTCGATGCTGGGCTACCTCATTTACCCAGCATGCCCGCTGAGCACGCTTCCCTCCACCCCTCAAATTCCTATCAATAAAGAGTGCTACAGCTCATAATGCAGTGCCTTTGAAAAAAGGCAGGGGTTTAAATGTTCCTTTACCTATCTCTCCCTTCCCCCTCCATTCCATCCAGCAGAGGGGCCGTTAAGGGGTCCGGGCAGCACGGTTGTGCTGGATTTGTCTGGCCATGCCCAGTTCAGATGCATTAATCCAAACTCTCATTCTCTGCAATTTCCACACTTCCTTCCTGTGCTGCGCCCCGCAGCATATGTTCCCAATCGCTAGGGAGGAAAGGTGCTTCTTCCTCCCACCTTGAGCCTCATCTGAGGAACTAAGGCACACAAGCCAAATAGATGAGAAATTTATCTTCCTCATAAAAAAGGGCCAGACTGCTGTGGGGCTTGCGGACTAAATCCAAGAGATTTCCCTTCCTCTAACACATAATTAAATTGAGTTGTGTTAGAGTGCACATTAAACTGCATATCTCTCCACTTCCTCTCCTCGCATTTCATGGGACAATGTGTGGAATAAACTCAACTAAACAGTCTGCTCAAAGGAGCCTGATAGCAAATCAAAACTATGCTTCAGCCCCGGGCTGTCGATCAGTTGAGATTTTTGTATTGTAGCTGACTGATACCGTTTTTTTTATGGGAAATGCTGATAACTAATATTTCGAGAACATGATGACCAATGAATATAATAAAATGTAAAGGGTAGCAAATAATTGCTAAAATTAAGTAAACTCAGATTTTGCACAACATTTACTCAATCTACAATAAATATTTGAAAAAAGAACCTCAATAGGACTGATTTGTAGTCACAGGTATGTGTATCAGCTATTTTACAAGAGTTATAAAATATAATATGAGGCAGATGTTAGGTTAGGCAAAGGTTTGCAGCTATCTAAAAAGTAATAATCTAATAAATCTCTTTGATTTGTAAAATATTCTGGATTTTCAACAAAAAATGTTACACAAAATAAAAGTCAGCAAAACAAATGTGCTACCATAAAATAATTAGGTCTGTAACATTTTGATATTTTTGAAAGAAGTGGTATATGCCCACAAAGACTTATTTGATAAAAATACAGTAAACCACAATTGCAAAGAAAAACTAAGCTCTTTCTGATTCTGGTATATAACAAAACTGTAAAAACAGTTCAATTGTGAAATGTTGAAAACAGTTGTGCTGCTTAATATTTTTCTGGTAACCATGATACCATTTTTCAGTATTTGTTGATAAATATAAAGTAAAAAAACTTTGCAAATATATGCAAATATTTGTGATAGAATTTTTTTTGGAACGATAACTAACTTCAAACTTTTCAACGGTATATAACAAAGTATTTCCAAGCACTTAAAATGGGAGTGATAGAGTGAGAAAGACAGAGGACGGTATGTAAAGCGCTATTTTATCAGACGAGACGTGCCTATGATTACTGCTGATTCTCAAGCATGCGCTGGATGCATCTAACACGCTGTGCTCAAAAGGATTACGCTCTCACACCCCCGGGTGCTTGCAATCAAGACAGTGTTTATTGCATCAGGAAGATTTATTTTTATTGAGCTGCTCATTAGCAGGGTTTAATCAGAGCCCTATCCTATGACTGTTCTAACACTGATATCGCATCGCTCATCAGCCGGGCCTGAGAACAAGCAAACAAACTCGATCCTTCCCCTCTGCAACTCTCAGCCTCTTCTCCATCACATACAAGAACGACACCGTGAATATGAATCAATTATGTAGAGAGATGCAAAGGCACGTGAATATTACCAGTAAACATACAGCAAATGCAGGCATGTACTTGGACACCTAAAGGATGCTGTTTCTGAGGGAATATATTTCCAGCTGAAACAAAAAAAAAATGTTTTCTTTGCACACAAAAAGTATTCTCATAGCTTCATAAAATTACAGTTGAATCACTGATGTCACATGAACTATTTAACAATATCCTTACTACCTTTCTGGGCCTTGATTAAGATAGTTTCTGTCTATACAGGGACAGAAATCTTTTAAAACCATCTTAATTTGTGTTCTGAAGATGAACAAAGGTCTTACAGGTTTGGAACGACAAGAGGGTAAGTAATTAATGACAGAATGTTTATTTTCGGTTGAACTATCCCTTTAAAACTAGTGGCAGTAAAACACCAAGTTTTTCCTGTTAACAGAAATCATGATTACGAGGGCAGATTATAAATGAATAAAACTTATTTTTTAGGCAGTTCCTTGCACAATGATATGTTATGGCATCAAAACACCTTAACCACAGTGTAAAATTTGTAAACTAATACATGTGGATGTTTGCATCACATAACCAGCTCCATACATATGGCTTTTCTGATAGTAAACTTGCTCAGTAGCTCACCTGGTATAGCACTGCGTTCGGGTACATTTGATTAAAGTTTGACTAAAACTGAAAGCTCTCTCAGCGCCACCGATTTCACTTTGAATGTGAAACATGCGAGAAGCAATGTAATATCGTTTTGCAGAAACATCCCAAGGCATGCAATTTTCCAATGAGCTTGTTTTGAAGAATATGCTCAGTAATGGTGATAATTAAAGTGAATAAGTAAAACCGTGGATCAGGGTAAGCGTCACAGAAGGGCCCTCAGACGTCATTCTCTCATGGGGTCCGCTGGAGGAGCAGAGGGTTCTGCTAGGGCTGGCAGGGCAGGAGATCTCACGGCAGCCAAGCCGAACAGACAGCACTGCCAAGCCAGAAGCACGTCTTCATACCTCTCCTGTCCTCCACAAGAAAACCAGCATCCCTGGTCATCCTTCTTCATGTCAGAACAGAGTCAAGGCAAGGGCATAAAGAAAAACACTTATCCGCCCATGAGGAGGAATAAAAGGAAACGACAGAGCGATATTAATGATGTAATAAACTGATTGATAGCCAATAGGAGCTTATGACCGCTGCCCTCAGAGATCCCATCTGTCACGGAGAACCGAGCCAAAATGACACGGGCTACATAACACATGCTAGCTTTCTATCGATTAACTCTGGCCCTGAGCAGGGGAAAACACACTGAGACTTAATCGCAAGGTAAAGAGAAGTGTCTCAGTGCTGCCAAGAGCGCTTCGGCCCACTATCACAATCTTTCCCTGACAACCACGAACACACGGAGCATTTATCATCATTATGACTGGAAGCCCAATCAAGCATCGGTTTCGAGCTACTGAGGGAAATAAGGCTAAAGCAGAAATCCACAAACAGAATAATATTATTACAGTTCATTCAATTTGACACTAGGACTTGTAAATGTGACAATTTCCATACATTAAATGAAAACAATGTAATTCAAGTAATTACCATGGTAACAAACAAGCACAAGGCTCCACAATGTAAATCAGAGAGCTTTGCAAAAGCTTTAGCCGGAGTGCATCATCTTTAATTTATTATTACTCCAAATCCTTCAAAAGACAAATTAAAAACGAGGAACAAATCAGTGGTACACACTAATCCTCAAGTCTTTTTCAAGAGAAGAGATTGAACTTCAATTTGATTGGTATTTCACACAGAAGGAAAGAGAAGAGGGGGGAAAAAAATCATTTCAGACTCCAGTCCTAAAAATACCAAGCCACGTTAAGTGCAAATGCGTTCGCGACTAAATCTATACATAGAGAGAGGTTGAGCTGGCTACTACAGAGGATTAGGACCCGCACTATGTGTTTCTCACCATCAGCGTTTTCTGCATCTGAAATGGAAATCCTGATAGAAGTATCAGGCCACAGGTCACGTACAGCCCGGCACTCGCTCTCTGACTCTGCCCATCACATGCAGTGAGTTTGGAGTGTATATTGGTGACCCCATCAGTGGCGCTATGTTCTTTACATGACGAACTAGGTATTTATTGGCTGAGTGCGAGTCGGCGTGAAGGAGCATCTTATTTTGGCTCACTTCACCACCTGTGCAGCAGGGCTGGGCCCGGCCGAACCGCTCGAACCCGGCTCTTATCGCTCAAAGTGGTGAAAGTTTTTCAGTGAACATGCGAGGGGTGAAGAAGTGATGTTTAATGAACAGAGAAGATGAGGAGTAGCCATGAACACAACAGAATCCTCTTGCACTCTGAACAACAGTGATGCAGGAGACACAAAAAAAAGCATAAAATGCTTCTGAATAATGGTGTGGACTGTAATAAATACTAGCAATGATGCACATTTTAAAGGTATAGTTCACCAAAAATAAAAACCTTTATGAATTAATTTTATTAATTTTATTTAAAATAAAAATATATATATATGGTTGAATTTTTTATTATAAAAAAATAAAACATAAAAACTAAATTATAATCAAAACAAAATACACCTAATTTAAATAATAATATTAACACAAAATTCTAAAATAGAACCGTTTTTAAACTGACAGATCACAGGCTGAACTAAAACCTGCACAAGCTTCACAACTATTGGGTCTGAAATTCAATGGAAAAAAGATCTGATATGTTCTCATTTTTAATAAGGATTTAGTTTTTTTTTTTTGTTCAAAGAGGACACATAACTTCAATCCCTGTGGATCATGCTGAGTGGACCAAATGGGCCAGTTCATACACTCAGCGCTGTGCCATCTCCTCGGAGAGCTCAGAAAACCACAGGGACACTGAGAGATCAAAAAGGTCATTATGCACCCACTCATGCCAAATATCTGCTCTCTTATTCCCCGTCGAAGTCTGCTCACTCTCTGAAGCAGTCCTGCTGGTGCACACCGGGCCAGGCGGAGTGTGAACGGCTACAGGCTGTTGGAGCATCAGAGCAAGATGACCCTCAGAACAGGAGTTAAAAGAACAAAACCAGGATATATTATGATTCTCTCTCACACACACACGCACAACATTTTTAAGAAAACACATGAGCATACAATTGAAAAGTAATTCAGTGACTTTTTAAATAATACAATAATAAAAATCTATACTGCTTTAAACATGTCAAAATAAACACCAAAACACTAAACATTACATCTAATATTTAAGTTTATTTCATTACATTAAATTAGCATTTGACTAGCAAATTACATTTTTAAGATATACTTAATAGTTTTGTTACATTTCATCAAAATATTTTAGAATAAAGAAATTATAGCGGTCAATTTTAAAAACTACAATTCTTACTCATTCCATATGGATATTCTTCATCTTTAACAACAACCGAAGAAATTGAAGTGGGACACGATTAATCCACATGTGAAAAAGAGAGGAAAACAAGCTTTTCCAGCATGCTTTGCTATGGTCTTTTTCAGGAGATTATGTTTTGAAATTAAGTGCTGTTTGTGTTTTTTCACAGGATTAATAGAATGGAAGATTATAGTAAATAGTTTGGCTGTAATGCTCAAACAACTTGCAAAAAAGAAAAAATGACATGACAAAGAATCGTGAAATTTCAAAAAATTTAAATGTACATTTTTGCCATACCGAGGGGGACCAAACCCATACACCAACAACCGCCCCATCCCCCATGATTGTGCCCTCGTAACGCCATTTCACTCGTGCCCCTATGGAGATCTGAGCGCGTCACTGATTTTACATATAAATAGGCTACCTAGAAACCATATAGTTGACTTTTTACCACAGTATTGAGGTGCTATATGTGTGGTTTTAACTCTGGTTATCATGATGTAAATGTATGCTACTATGGAAGAACAATGGTTAATTTGAATAAAACTCAAACAAAAAATTCATGAAATTTCACCATAAAAAAAGGAGGTTGTTGCAATTTTTACAGATGTTACTAATTTTGATAATGAACACAAATTTACATCTGCATCCTAATTCAAACTACTACTGTCAACTCAATGTCAAATGTGCACTTTTAAGAGACAAAACATTTATATTATTATTGCATATATATATATATATATATCAGTGGCGGCTGCTGATCTTTTAAAGAGGGGAAGCTCATTTTCGGCCTAAATCATAAAAATTGTCCATTTATTTATATGTAAATTCTGCCCTACGTTCCTTTTCAAGAAAATGCTCTGTAACCCTGTCGTACCAACTAGGCGTCTTTTCCAGTGACTTGACCAGTGTCCTCTCAATGGCCAGCAGAGCTAGGCTGCTTAAACGGCCTTGGCCCATTGTGTTACGGGTGTAGGACTTGAGCCGCTTTAAACAGGAGAAGCTCCTTTCTACACCTGCTGTGCAGTTTGCTAGCTGGTTCAGACTATATGAATTAATGAACAACGATCTAATATATATATATATATATATTTAACTCAACGGGAGGAAATGTGGGAATTATGTTAAACTGAAACAATGAATGTGGTGTGAAATTGTGTGAAATATACGATGAAGGTTGCAGCAGTTTGTCTTCGACTACATGCAAAATCCGCGATGGGACTGAGTTGGAAATGGAGACACAGAGTGATATGCGTCATAATCTGAAGACCACGCCCACGCCCACACCAACCGCTCTTTGCATTGCGAGTATTTATAAAAAAAAAAAACATGTCTAAAAGCTGATATGTGACAATGTGTATAGCAAACAAGCTAAAAAACAATAAATACGTTTTTATAAGCTGTCGACCCCAAAAACGAGCGCTTTTAGGACATAAAAGTGGATTAAAAGAGATGACAGACCCTCCAATCATCACGCAGACGCCGGAGTCCGGGCCAGCCCACTCCTCCATTCATCCCAGAGACGCTGAGCGTCCGTGGGCGGGACATAATCGCAGCATTATCCAATGACCGTCTTGTTTCTAAGCACTGAAAAAAACTGTTTAAAGCAGCCCCATTGAAGTCAATGGACGCTGGGCTTCAACAGAGTAATGCACTGTACGCTACGGGAATGAATGAGAAGGAAATCGAGTCAGCCGACCTAAGTAGCTGATTCTGAACGAAATTGTTTTCGTTCGAGATGAACGTGTTTAACGCATTTTTAGTCAATAAAATGTTAACATAATAGTACATATATTTGACCATTCATTTTTTGACAATTATAGGGGAAGCTGAGCTTCCCTTGCAGTCTTAAAGAAATCGCGGCTGATATATATATATTGGTTGGGGGCTCAGATTACCATATGTGTACGTAGGGGGGCCCCCATGAAAAAATAGGTTGGGAACCACTGGCCTAGAGTATACTAGATGTAGACTCTATATAATTGAAAGTGTGACAAATAATGAAAAGAAACAAAACGATTCTGAGTGTAACAACAATTCAGCATCATGATTCTGAAATAAGTGCTGTTTTGATTAATACCGATGGGCATGTAGGAAGACATTATGGATACACCAGCAAAATATTTCAGGTGCCTCTATGAGTCCTGGCTGAATACTTTAAAATTGAATTCTGAGGTACGGTATAAGCTCGCAGTGCCATAATCTTGTTTCAACATACAGTAGGACTTGGGTCAGACATGTAATGAAATTGGAATGTGATGGAAAGTTGATCTCTCATAAAGAAAGGATGATGTGGCTCCGCCCACAGGCCTCTAGCTCTGACTGGGATTAATAACTCCAGGGATTTCCCCCTCAATATCAAAACCCCCTTTCGCAGTTACTCATCCCTGCCCAAATAAAACAGCAGTTCAGAATTTCACAACCTGGCCTCTTGCTGACTATAACAGTTGTTGAAATGCAAGTCTTTTAATTTGCTAACGACACAAATAGGCTGTTATGAGTTTGCTGCAACTGTCGAAGATGATGAACGGAGAAAGGAAGTGTGCGGATAAAGACATCTTCAGCTAAGACTCTCACCGTCAGCTCAACAGCTTCTAGAGCAGTGACATTAGCGTGAGCTCTGGTGGATATATCTATGACTGTCAACAGGCATTCTCCACTCACTTGCAAACAGGAAAAACACAAATAGTCAAAACGTGTTTCAGCCATTCCCTCCAACTCCTTGTCTGCTGTTGTGACCACCACATAAAGCGTAGCACACACATAGATACCAAGGAAGCGGTTTTTCTACAAAAACTCTGTACTCCATCCCCAAACTAAGCTGGTTGTGGTTCTACTGGCTGGAAATTGTGCACTTTGAAGAAGGACTATCAGAAAGGCATTATAATCCCTGAAGGCTTCCATAAAATTTAAGGCAACAAGAAACAAGCTTTGCTTTGTATATTACTAGACTGGTCAAAAGTACTGGTACGTGATCAGCACCAAGGTACTAACATTTACAAAATGTAACTCTCCCAACATTTCTGTATTACCTGTAGTGCCAAGTCAATTTGGTACCCCGTGAAAAGTGTTTATTTACAACATGAGCACTTGTTGAGAACATAGCCAATCAGGCGTATTTAGGTTATTCAGAACGTGCCTAATACCGGTCAAAACCAGCGTTTTTGTTTTGCATGAGCTCACTGACTGAGTTCTGGACACTTATACCCTCATTACAATGGCAACAAAGTATAAACACAACTTAAAAATATGGTTGATTATGCAGTGTAGCAAGCTTTATTGATTTTAACAGAAGTTTTGCAAGAGTGCAGAACCCAATTACTGAGCTCACACTGAACTAAGGTGATTGACAGCTTCAGTGATTATAAAGGGAGCGGCCTTAACTGGTTTGTCCATTCTCAATTTAAATAAAAGTTTTATTTTTCACGTTGCCAAGTTCACATTACAAAGTCTCACTACAAAGTGACAACTGTATTTACAGATTTATTACAAATATTGCAATGACTGACAGAGTAAGAACTAGCAATGGATAGTAATGAATTAAAACTGTAAATCCTGTATAACAGATCTGCAACTTGTTTTGTGTAATGGGTTTCTTTGTAGTGATCGACCGATATTGATTCTTTTATAACCGATACCGATTATTTGTACGTTTATGTACCCGATAACCGACATGCAGAACCGATATTTATTTACTGTTATAAAGTAAATAAATAACAGAGTGAAGTAAGTCCATACTTTGCTTTGGTTTTTCCTCCTTTCAGTCATCTTAACAACAACAAACAACTGTTGAAAATTAACTTTCTTTCATGTAAAATTTTATCTTAAACTTACAACAAACATTTTAGTTATAAAAAGCATCATCAGCAACACTGATATTAACAATAAGCAAAATAATGTGTAATGTTTTCAAATGGAGAAAATAAAGGACAGAAGTCATATCACCTTCATTTTAGTTTAATAGGTTAAAGAGTGAAGAATAATTCACTGAATAATATTCTCTGGAATATTGAAATAAGCTATAACAAACAAAACAGAGTATTTTATTGCATTTCTCAACTGGCACGTTTTATCAGAATTATTCAAATGTTTTTTTCATTCTAAATTATGAAAACGGCTGACAGCGCGGTTTATCTGCATTTACACAAAACTATACTCAAACTGCGATCGCTTGCGGAGATAATAAATAATTAATTTCGATAGAGATGTTTATTGGCAAAATAATGGTTCTATAGTAAAAGTTAATATAATTCAGCGTGTTTCAAACAAGTGAATCTTGTATAAAGTTACATGCGGTGGTCGTGCTGGAGCTTCTCCTGAGTGAACAGTGTCCACTGCTCCAGGTGTGTGTGTGTGTGTTTCCACTGCTCCAAGTGTGTGTGTGTGTGTGTGTGTGTGTCCACTGCTTCAGGTGTGTGTGCACTTGAATGGGTCAAAGACAGAGAACACATTTCACTCCTGGTTATACTCTGAATAATTGTGTATGCGACAAAAAAAAAAAAAAAAATATATATATATATATATATATTTTATTTATTTATTTTAAACCGATATACGATTATGGTAAAATCCTTAAATATCAGGAAAAATATTGGTAAACCGATATATCGATCAATCTCTATTTCTTTGTTCTTCATTTTATTACAAATTCTGCAATTGACTTTTTTTTTTATCAATGCTGTTTTAATGTATTATTTACATAGATGTATTAATAATTAACTCATTAATTCAAATTATACAAAAGAACATACAGCATTACCAAGATTGTATTAATAGCCAATATTTATACAATACAAACAAGAACATTAGAACATTAATATGGTTCCAAATTGTTACCAGATAATATGTTTTTATTTTCAAATGTTTAATAGTACAGAGAACCACTGTAAGACATATGCTATACTTATTAAAAAAAAGATCCTTCAGAAAGGTATTTGAGAACATTTCCAAGTGCGAGTGTGACGTACATGGTGTTATTCAGAATGAAACTCTGCCAACGCTTCAGTTTGAGGTCTAATTTGAAAAGAGAATTGGATGCTGTTGGGATCCAGTGCACCCACAACAAAGGATTTCAATCAAAAAATAAAAGAACTGCAAAAATATGCAAACAGCCTGGGTGAATCATATGGCCTAAATGCCTTAGGCTGGTTTTCCAGGCATTTATTAAGGCAGGGCTCTAGACTAACTTTTTGCACTGGGTGCACTGGTGCGCCTAACTTTTTTTCTTAGGTGCACCGGCACAAAAGTTAGGTGCACCCACATTTTCATAAAGGCAATATTGACTAGTAAACGATTAACTAACAATCAGGTCAACATAACGTTCTTTATTTGAAGCACAATTCTACAAGAAAGGTAACTTACTGAAAAAGTGATGGTGCTTAAAGTGCTTCACTGAGCTAATATTTAAACTTAAAAACATCTCAAGATAAATTAAATAAAAAGAACATCTAAATTAAGTGTTTTAAGGCTGTCAAACTGAACATCTCATGGCTCAATGTATTATGGACTATCCTCCATTGCAGTCACATGCCCCTCAGGTGGCCAACTCCGGTAGTTTGTCCTTCTTGATCTTTGGCCTCGGCTAAACCAGCTGGCCACACTCTCTCTAGTATCAACATCTTCCAGACTTGATCCCACTACACTGATTCTGATCAGATCTTCCACTGTGTCTGAATGAAGGGATGCTCTATTGCAGTGCTTCTCAAACCCTCCCCTTAAACCTATTAAAAAATCCTTCAAAATATACCACAGACAACATTCTTCTAATATTGTTATGACTGTTCTAACTTCGAGAACCATTGTAGGGCTCCAGACTAGCATTTAAGGACACCAGCACCAGTGCCTTTAAGCTCTACAGAACCAGCACCTGACAGTAAAGCACTCACCCTAATCACACATGTACATCTCAGAGATGTCTGCATTTACATATTCAAGAGGTATTTTTAAGTGTGTTTGCTCATCTGCAATACGTCTCTAATATGTTTCCAGTAGATGTAAATATCAAATAGAGATTTATTAAATGCATGTAAAACTGCTTCTGAGACGTTTATCAGATTACACAGCAGATGTTTCCCAGATCTTTATCAGACGTCTTACAGATATACTTGTGCTGTCTGGGGAGTTGAGATGCAGTTCAAAATTAATTTTATCAATGTCATTCATAATGTCTAAATATAATTTAATAAATAAATATATATATACAATATATTAGGGAGTGGAAATGGCTGATAAGCCTATAAGTACTTCTCTGCAGCCATCTAATAGTGGTAATTTAATGTTTTTATTTTTAAATAAGTGTTTGCTTTCCTACATTATGAAACTTTTAGTTTTATAAATGGGGTAACCTATGAAGGATGAACAAATAATGTCATCACATTAAAAATAACTTTAAAATTCAGTAATACTTAAAGCTTTGAAGTGCTGGGAAAAGTTGTGTGAAGCATTTAAAAACACTTTAAGACATTAGACCATTTCTGCCACAAGTTATTCCTGTAACGTTAGTTATATTAAATCCATGGTGAATGGTGGAGATTTGTGTTTATTGAACAATTTTTCTCCTGGTTTCCACATCAGTGGCGTTTGTTCTGATGTCTTTAGCTTTAACATAATTATGTGCCGAATTTGAATGCTTCTCACAAGATCTGACAGAGATGTTATTGATTCTACTTTATTCACTGTATCTCCCAGCGCTGTGTATAACGGTGTCGCGTGATCGAGAGCAGCCCGCGGCTCCGGTCCGAGCAGATACACGGTCTGTAGCCCAAACGAGTAGCGCGGATTCGTTCCTCTTTCGGTTCGTTTGTCCGATGTAGCTCTTGTAAATCGGGCATGAAGAGAACGCAAAGCTGTTCATTCCATTTTTGGAACTGAGAAACAACCTTTCTTTGACTGAATGCGCATTGCGATGACGTCACAAGACGCGTCTAAGAGCAAAATCTGCAGCAATTTGGAAAATAGCGGAGTTTGCTTGATTTTGCGATAAATTCAGGGATCGCATAATCCTGGAGTAACTGTCAGACGTTCACTGAATAGAGCAGATTCAGAGAAAGAGCTGCGTGCATCTCTACTACTAACCTCTCTCTGTTTGACAGCAGCAGCACACGCATCTTCAAACGCACACACACACACACATACAGGAATATCTGGACCACGGCCAATCAGAGGGGGGTCCGCCCTTCACTATCTCTGATTGGTTTAGACCACGATATGAGACTAACGTGTCTGTTGTCGAACAGCAGAGAGACTTTCTGAGTCGCGGAGACTTTTGTTTTGTTTTCTCGAATGGCTGGACGCACCAGTGCGACTAAAGTTTTATTTTAGTCGCACCCTTGAGAAATTAGGTCGCACGTGCGACCAAATTGGTCGCACTCTAGAGCCCTGTAAGGTTAGTTAAAAACTGCAGAGGATTTTTAACAGAACTTACTATTGTTTAAAATGTAAAGCTTGCGGGCACTTAACAATCTTAATAAAATCTCATTGTTTACTCGTCATAAAGCACAAAAGAAACCAACTTCTAGAAATACCATGCATTATTTTCATGTTGTCATTATTTTGTTGTAACTTCCAATGACACACCTGAGACATCCAGCAGACTGCTCCACAACAGATGTGAAAGTTTACAACATCTCTTCTTTGTTTCAAACACAGCTGTCCTCCACAAGACATTTATTTATTCATCATTGCCAGAATAAACTCAGCTTTCTCAAATATATTGAAAGAATAAGCATAATCTAAATATGCTCTAATTTAATTTCCATTCTTTGAACTCACATCAAAGTTGTTGTTTTTTCCCCTCTAAAATCCAAATCAATCACCAAAAATGGCAACAAATCCGCTGTTGGGGGGGATTTGCTGAAACGCTGGAAAAGATGCACACGCCGTGCCAAGTAACCTGCCTTCAAAGGGCCTTGATCGCTATGGCAACAGCATGATCTTCCATAACCAAGCCATGAGGTGACCTGAGATACATACAGGAGATGTCCAAAAAAAACCTCCCAGAATTCTTCCTGCCGTGGCGGCACCAGCCTGCCAGAGGAAGCCACTGCTCTGACGGCATCACATGCGCAACGTGGCCCAATGGTTCACAGAGCAAGCAGCAGGTTAGCTAAAAATAAACAGCCTCCTGCCACAGAGAAGGGGTCCTTCACTAAAACACACGGAGCTTTTTTAAAGACTATTTTCAAACCACATAAATGATGCATTTCTGCTAAATAATAGCATGTTTTCCCACAAGTTCTATATGTGTGTAATTATATTATATATATAATTACACACACATATAGAACTTGAAAATATAGATTTTTTTTTTCTGTATTTCTTTTCTTTTTTTTTTACTTGCATCATGTCAGAAAAATGTACAAAATCATGTAAAACTCTCCAAGTTGAATCTAGCAAGCTTGGTTTTAAGAATGAATGTTTCTCGAAATACAAGAGGGTATTAAAATAAATGACAATATAAAAAAAGAGATATGAATACAGAAACATCAGAAACAGAAGCTGGCTGAGGGAGTCTCAGGAGACAATGGCTTCCGGAGTTCAGAAACATAACAGGTTCGTTTCTTTACCCGACACTACTGAAAGCCGGTTTGGTGGTTATAGATGTGGAGCGGTTATGAAATAATAATCCATTCTGAAACAAACGCATGCTTAAAAGGGAGCGACTCAGTCATTGTTTTAAACAAAACTCACAAATCCGCCGAGAAGCCTTTGATGATAAGCTGTGCTCAAGTGAGGTTTTGTCACCTTTAATATCTTCATTATACAGCAGGGCACTTATTTTCCTTGCCTGAAATTATCTTAATATTTGAGGCTTTTTCGGAGTTCAGAGACTTTTTACAGAGAGGATATAAAACGCTGAATACTAATCATACAGATTCTTCCCCTCTCATTAATTATTAATCAGTCGATAAAGCCTTTTTCTAATCCACAGACAATAAGGACAGTGATGTCTGAGGTTTCCTCGCAGCTCACTCTCGGAGGATGACTTCAGGTACAAGTTCAAAAGCTCAGAGCAAAGCCACACTACAGACAGCTTTGTTGACAAAGCAAGAAATAAAACTGAATCAGGGAATCGAAAATATAAATAAATGAATCCAGAATTCTCTCTTATTTTAATAAACAATTTTAAATAAACGAGAAGTAGTGAATTCAGACTTCATCAAGGAATTTAACGTTACATATTTACATTTTGCAACATAATACCTATAATAACTACCGTTCAAAATTAGAATTTGGTAAAATGTTAAAATGTTTTTGAAAAAAAGTATCTTATTACCTATTATTACTAATTCAGGGCTGTCGTGATTCGTCGATTTTTGTAAATATCGTCGACTTAATTTTGCTTGCGCAAACTTAACCGACAAAATACCGGAAGTGGCGCATTTCACGGACGAGAATCTATAAAACATATTATTAGACGGTTTTTCAAAGCAAATTTTCCATAATTAAGCATAGTTGTGAATTCACAAACGTATGATTTAATAAAATTATTTTATACGCTTTAATTATTTACATGTATGTTAAGTAGTACGTGCATCACACAGCGGCTCCGTTCACAGTAGCTCCACAGAAACTGTAATCATTTACATGTGGAGCGTCTCAATCTCCATCTCTGCATGTTGTTGTGAGTTTGGGTTTATTATAACGTTCATCTGGGAACGCAACGTGCGTCATTTCATCAGATTTGTAAGGTAAACCATTTACAAACCTACACAAACAAAGGATACATCGCGATTTCAAAATAAAAGCTCAAACATTCACTCTGAGTTTACACCTTTTGATTTCCACATATTCATCAAATAACAGTGGCTATAACATTTATTTCCTAAAGAAACGGCCAATTATTAAAGATTAAGTGGACATTTGAATGGTGTTTGGTCAATTTTAAATAAGGATTAGATCGTGCAGTAGTGTATAAAAATAATCATCAGGCGGTCAGCGCCCCCTGCAGGCCTTTGTTGTAATGTGTAATGAACATTAGCTCTATTGTTTATGTATTTTAACAGATTTGTTCAATAAAACCATATGATTTCTTGCTTTTGATACTTTATTTTAACTAATTATTATTGCATCATTGCTATTATATATGTATTTTAAGTCATTTTAAAAGATATTGTTAACTTGCATCTATTTTTATTACCACAAACAATTATATTATAATTATAGGGTTTTATTTCCAAATGCATTTTTTTTCCATTTTAATTTTTCTATACTTTTTTTAATGGTTCCATTAAATTGTAATAGTTAAAAGCTTTTTTTCAGATATACTGCACATTGACATTTTTCACCTAAATAAATTCTGATAAATAATATTTCTGGTAAAAAAAGAGTTTTTTATTATTATAATGCTATTATTAGTAGACTATAAAATGTGGATATGTTGTCGTCTATAATACTGAACTTTGATTTCAGTGATTTGGACTAAGAGATGGACACTCACTTCTTGCACTCTGTTGCACCTAACTTTTGCTTTAAAAAAGGATTTCATAGAAATGTGGATTTCATTTGGTTTAATAAAATATTCTTAAGAAAAAATAGTTGTGGAAAATTAATCGTTTAGATTAATCGATTAACCGACAAATTAGTTAGATTAATCGAAATAAAAATAGTTGTCAGTGGCAGCCCAACACTAATTTTGACAATAGTTGTGCGCTACATTTTTGTCAAAAATATGACAATATTTTTTTTCAAAGAAATAGTTAAAAAGAACAGCATTCATTTGAAACAGAAATCAATCAATTTGTAACAGTATAAATGTCTTTATTGTCACTATTGATCAAGCTAATGAAAATAAACCGAATTAAAGTGTGAATTTCTTAAAAACGTACTGACCCCAAACTTTTGAACAGTAGTGCATGCATTTGTGATACTTTCATTCAATTTATGAACTGATCTGACATGCAATTAATTGAACACATGAAGAGGCACTGGGTGGGATCTAACAGAAGAAGAGTTGTGTTTGCAGAAATATCCTCAGATGGCACTATTCCACTATTGTTTTAGATGCTTCTTGGTGGGTCTGTTTCAACAGCTTTTTTTTCTAGAAAAAGCAAAGGACATTTATCTTTGCACAATGCCTCATGCCTGTATAACACAGCGGCTATGACATGAGAAATAACAGTGTTGGAGACAACAAAAGAGAATTTGATTTCAGACAGGTGATACATGCCACGCCGAGCTGTGAATGAAACAGAGAACACATCACAGCATTCCCACACAAGGGCTGCTCTTTACAAAGGTCTGACAGATTAACGAGAAACATGACCAAACCCTTAGCCCACATTTACACCATCAAAACCTCCTAATGCACAAATGGATATTTTTATGAAATATTGTAGGTTCAATACAAGTTATGCCTAATCAACATCATTTAGAGTACCAAGTTGATTTCAATTTAAATAAATAAAAGTCCTCCATTTGATGTTTTTTTCATTGTTGTCTAAGAAAGCAAACGTGAAGTTTACAGTGAGGCACTGACAATGGAAGATTGTTTTAGGATTCTTCTGTTAAAACTTGTGTATTATTTGAGCTGTAAAGTTGTTTTAATAATTTTTATGGTCATTTAAGGTTTTAGTTTAGTTGTCATGGCAACAAAGTTGTAAAATTGGATAGAAACGGTTAGTAAGTGACACTAAAATCATGTGAATACACATATTGTTCACAATTTGTTGCTATGTAAATGCCTCACTGTAACCCAGCTTTTTTTTATAGAAAAGGAGAAACAAGTGAAATAAAATGTTGCGCTAATCAACACTATGCCAAAAATGGTGTAATGACCTTGAAATATTACTTTGAATTAGTGCAGTTAAACGATTATTCGCGATTAATCGAATCCAAAATAAAAGTTTTAGTTTACATGTCTACCAAATTGGCATCGGACGATGTCTACAGTAAAACATCGTGAGGGACGATGACATCGGGGGGCGGGGTTAGGGGTGTGCCCAAAGTGTGAATCCGCATGCAGAAACGCACAGAAAACAAATAACATTTTAGAGCGATCATTTGAAAGCGGTTTCAGTGCCCTGCTTGCATATTAGTAGCGGTTCCCTGATGCCCTCAATTTAATTATAATTACCCAATAATATAATAGGTAGAGAACGTATTTAAAATAATATATATCCTCCCATCGCAGTCTATTTATTCCCCTTAGGGGTTCCGTAGTATACTTAATTTCCTTTCCGAACACGGAATTGGGATGCCGCGAATTGAGGAAGAGGGGGGGGGTCACAATGACGGCTCAATATCGTAATGTCTGTCAGCCATCGACGATGGACGATGACATCGTCTATCAGCCCAACCCTAGTATGTGTGCTGTGTATATTTATTATGTATATATAAATACACACATATGCATGTATAAATTATTATAAAATTATATGAATTATATAAATATAAATACAGGCATGTAAATACATTATTTTCAAATGATATACTGTAATGTGTGTGTGTTTATATATATATACATAATAAATATACACAGAACACACATATATTGTGCAGACAAAAACTTTTATTTTGCAAATTTGCATGCGATTAATCGTTTGACGGCATTGTTTTAAATTCTTTATTCTAAAACGGGACTCTGCTCCTGCTGGCCTAGATTAGGAATCAGATATTTCACCTGATCTAGGTCACCTGATGATCAGCAATGCCAAGCTATATTGAATTATCTAGCATAGATGGATTCAGCAAAATGGCTTCTCTCAACTATCTTGATGCTCCGCACACACAAATCTCTGCCGGTGCTTGAAATAACGCCCCACAGCGTTTCCAACCCGTCTCTGAAACACTGCTGTTTTGAGTAAGTTGTGTGAGGAGCAACAAACAAACAAGAGATGTATTTATAACATTTAGCATCATAGCACATCAAAGCCAAAAACTGATTACAAGATCACATGTGCGTAGACTTTATATTTATTATTGTTAGATTCTGGCTGATGTGAGCCAAAAAAGTCAGGTTATTTTACAAATCTTTCTTAAAAGGTTTACAAAAGCGTTTTGCAGTCTCGGCTCTGCTGCTTTTCAGTAATCCGCTAAAAGTGTCCTCTAGTCTAGATAGTAGATGAGTGTAACAAGGGCTCGGTTTTGTTGCTTTACATAAAACAAGCATTGAGATAGAATAATGCTTGATTGTTTCCTTCTTCTACGGCACATTAGACAATGGATTATCTTTACAGCAACATGTAGTCACCTATAACAGGATCCATATATACACTGGAACTCTATCAAAGTACAACTTTATTGTGAAATCTAAGAAAAGCAACGATGTATGCATGTATGTAAAGTATGTAAAAAATTGTACTGCCAGCCCTGGCAAGTTGACAACAGTGGTGCCTTTCATTTCAGTGTAATTAAAACAGCAGATGTATCTGATTTCAAAGGCCATTACTGGCATTACTGAACCCTTATCTACACACTCCTTATTAATCAAGAAAAAAACTACAATCAAAAATAACTTGAGATGGAATTCATAACTATAATCAACAGCAACAAGACTTCATTGAGAAGGTGACAGGACAGTGTGAGAGGAAGACAATCTTTCATTAAAGGATTTCCACAGGAAGTCCTACCTGAAGTGGTGAACTGACTGCTTCCAAGAGTGGTTGGCCTGTGTTTCCCACTGTTTGCAGGTGGAGAAAACATCTATTGGAAGACACACAAAAAATGTAATCTGAAATACTGCAGTACTACCATTACACAGACAGTGTCTTGTGTTTAATAAATACAAAAAAACATGTGCAAACAATAAATAAAATAAAACAAGTGCATGTTTTATATATTACATATTCTAAAATATATAAAAATGCATACATGTATGTGTGTGTGTTGTTTGTCATTTAACTGGGAGAAAAATAAACAAATTTTCACAACATAAAAAAGTAATAATTCAACTTTAATAATACATAAATTACACGTGAGTGACTGAAACAATGACAACAACTGGAAGAGAGGTAAAATAACTGATGGATGTCTTACCGCGCTGAAATCCAGCAGATCACTCAGCTCCTTATCCGTCCCGATAGCGGCAATCCGCTGCTGAGGGTTCATCCTTACGATCCTTTTCTCAATCTACAAAACACAAACACCATTCCCCTCAATCTGAGAGCCTGAGGTGTGCTGGGGCTTCATGCTAAGCAGCACAGGTTATGCAAATGACATCGATGAACGTCAGCAGCTTGACATTTGCTAAACATCCCCATCTCCAGTCTTTTAGCAGAACTAACTTTGCGCTGTTCAAAAACCTCGATACAAAGCAAGGGTTATCGAAGTACCTGGTTGTCTTTGATCAAAACCTATGTATTAACCGTTAAATAGTAATAAAAAAGCTCCTGAGAGACAGACCCAAGAGCCCTTCTCCCGGCCTCGTATTACTGACAGTTTCAGACGAGGTTACGGAATTTCTTTTTGTAAACAATAGCAATCGCATGACATGAGGTGACACAGTGGACACAGGTTTGATTATAATGTTAGAGAGCAGGCCTAATGTTTTTTTTGGGGGATGACCAGACGTGGACATGTTGCGAAAGACGCTGTGCTCGATGGTGTCACACACATGGACCCGCAGCATCATTTTTCAACGGCATGTGTTTGATTCTTAAATGTATCAAAAGTCACGAGCGTACAATGAACGCTCACGCGCTGTCAAAACATCAGCCGTTACACACGTTTGTTGTTGCATTACAGGAGAATTGACACTTACAAACAACGCCACTGCTGTTGTTGTTCTCTAATTGCCAGTTAACATGTTCATAATAACGGTGCGACCATGAAACGATTAAGCGAAACCCGACCATTAGCACTGACATAACACACATTTTATCGTGGAGAATGAACAGCGAGGTGTCAAGCCGAAATGTTAAAGCCAATGCCGACCCCTTTCGCTCCACATCGGCTCCTGTCTTTTCTTCTATCCCAACTTCTTTCACCCAGTCTGAAACCTCTCACAAACTCTCTGCAATATTTTACCTGTTTTGTTGTCAAAAATCCAACTAGGGCGATCGGGTGTGCCAGTGACGGCGTAGGTGTCCTTGTTTCGCGTCGGAAAAATAATTAAATCGGTATCTTTTACGATTGTATGTTGCAAATACCCACTATATAACTTGCGAGTTTCCCTTAGGCAGACATTTTTGCTTGGCGATAACCGATGCACGACAATGACGTCTGAATTTGTGTCCTTCCGCCAGCCCCGTAGACTTGACTGTTCTTCAGCGGTGCGGATGAATACCATGTATGGCGAATCATAAAGCCTGACACATAACCTTGCTAGGGGAGTAAAGGACCACTGGAGCTGGAGCACCTCCTAAAATCAGTTTGGTTTACCTCCCAACTCCCTCCACGTAAATGTGGGCTTCGTTGCTATGTATATTGTTAGTATTGGGAGAAACTGAGCACATTTAAAGCATGGAATACATCATTTTAGCTGAATTAAGTGTTCTGCTGGAACAAGTGCAGCAGCATAAATGCTCTGGAGACCGTTTGATCTCGTACACACTCTCAAAACCGTCAATGTCGACTTATGGACATTGATATTCTTCCTTTCAAACCTTATATAAATAAGTAGATCTAACTTTGACCACCACGCATTTCTTCCTTCCTTCATCCTCAGAACTTGATTTTTTTTGATGTGCCAAAGCAACCAATGGAACATCAAGAATAGGCTACAGTGCAACAGCTTGAAAATAATAGTGCAAAATATAGTATATGCCTATAGAATTGTGTGATTGAAAAAAAAAAAATACAATGCTTGAAATAATTTGATATTATTGTTGCTGTTGTTGATATTGTTAATCTTTTGACTGATGAGATTTATCAAATATATTTTAACATTTACATATTAAGATAATGACTGAATCCTTGAGTCCTATTTGTATTAAAATATATTTTTTCATTCATTACTATTTTACTATGTCTTTATGTCAAAACGGTAACAGTCTTTAAGTGGGCTCTACCAAACCTTTACCAGAATTCAGTAGACCAATCTCATCCCTTAACTTTAGTGCAAATGAAACTTTCAAAGAGGAAGAATGCAATAAATAAGCTGCATGTTGGAATAGTTGTTTGGTTTTAAAAGGACCCATAACCATTTAATACTATTGTTTACATATGTCTCTGGGTTGTCAATAATTAAGGGTGCTTAACTGTTATATAAAATTTGCCATAAAACTAAATGCACAGTACTCTAAAACGAACCACAGTGCATATTAATAATGAGTTGATCTTGACAATTAATTATGATAGGATGCTGTATATATAAATTAAATTACACTTAAATAACTTTTATATTCAGTGATATCTAAAATAATGATATTCGGTAAAACTATAGAAGTACTTCAGTAAAACTATAGAAGTACTTCATAAAGAACAAGAACAGTGGGAACGTGTATGTCATTATGTTCATTCAAACATTAACCGATTCAAGAGATGGGAAAAAGAACACCACAACACAATTGTCTGTACAGAACAAAGGGCTGCACAGTTTAACATCACTAAGCCAGAACAGCTTACAGATGTACAACATAAGCTCTTAAAACTCCCTTCCCTCCAAACTTTCTGAATGAAAGAACGCGATGTATCATCTGTTAGTGATGATGATGATGATGACACACATTATTTATAAAAGGCCTTCATCCCTAACTTACCACAGTACTCATAGTGCCACCTGTTGGTCAAAATAACAGAAAGGAGACAAAACTGCCAAAGATGCTACTGGTCAAATTGAACTCCTAACATAAGTGAATTAAATATTATTATTATGGTTCAGTTTAGTGTGAGTTTCCATTTGTCTCCATTGACTCTCATACTCATAATTGTCTGATGTTATTCTAGTGTTATTTGTTTTATGTGAACATCCATTAGTTCCCTGCTGAAAAAAACAATAGAAAATGTAATGGATTTAATGGGAATTGTATCGGTTTTAATGGAAACTATAATGGTGTCTACTGTACTAATGATGTGATGGATTCTATTGGTGGGATGTTAAATCCTATTGGAAAAATGCCCAAAACACACTACAAAAAGGAATTTTGTAATGGTTTTACTGGAAAAAGCTAATGGTTTATACTGGTATTTTAATGGAAACCATTGGGATTTCTGTGATGGTTTCTATTAAGCTTCTATAGTTTTTTTTAGCAGGGTTTCCTTTAAATGTTTGCAAACTTAATGTAATTTTTCTATAAAGTACCACGATGCAAGTCTTAAAATCTTAAACTCAACTCCATGTTCTGTATTTATACGTGGACTGCGTTTGTCTTTTTAATCTAGTTTTCAATGTCTGATTAGTTATAATTAGTTTATTTTCTTCTATGAACACAATTGCTTTATGTTCTGTATTTTAATGTTGTCATAAACTGTGACTTTCTGAAAGCGTTGTTAAAACAAAAACAAAACAAGTCTTGGTTCTGTGAGAGACGTGAGGACCTTGGTCTCAACAAAGCCCCTGTGATTTCCCATGAGCCTCCGCGCTTCACGCCGCTGCGAGCGTGTCTGAAACAACACTTATGTTGTTTGTAAATAATCCGAGATTTTAAAAGGTAAAACCGAGTTTCGCTTTTTTAATCCTACATTTTTGCTTGTGTGTTATTATAGCAAAGCCATTAAAGATTTCCGGTGTGATTTGCCGTTTCTCTCTGCAGCCGCTTGCTATTTTTCTTGCTTTTTAGCATGTTAGCATCCAGACAGAGCCGACTTGCCTGCTAATGGATTTAGGAATAATGTGCTAGATCTATGTCGACATGTGAATGCTTCTGATTTCTTAGCATTTATACACTTCTTTCTTGAGTGCATTTTGATTCTATGTATTAGTTGGGAGTAAACGGTGGGAATCTGAGTTAGCATATTAGCCGGTCTGTGTCCGCAGTAACTGTCTCGTATCTGCTAAAGGTGGATCACAGGTTTTGCATCACAGTAGTTGGGCGTTTAATCTTAACATGAATAGGTCTCGATATATCTTTCCATGTCGGAAGCAAAGATAATTGGGTTATTCTAACGCAAAACTTGTTTCGTGGCTTTTCGGTGATCTATATAGTGCCTTAGATTTGCTGGAGCTTTTGTTGAGGTGTAATTGTGCTGGTATGTCTAAACCAGATTCTGTTGTAGTTTGTGTCTTGTTGGCGTAATTTGATTAACCACATAGCATTGCACTGATATCTATGTTTTCCTTTCAGATGTCTGAGCTGTTTATGGAGTGTGAAGAGGAGGAGTTGGAGCCGTGGCAGAAGACAGTTCCAGAAATCAATCTGATAGATCTCGATGATGATGACGATGATGATGAACCAATATTTGTCGGTGAAATCTGTAGCTCCAAGCCTGCGGCCAACACAAGACCGGGTATGACTCTCTTTTAGGCACAGTCACATCTCTTCTGGTCTAGTATTTTAGATTGTTTGCTCATTGTTTCTTGTGATCTTCAGGCGCTGTTAACCAACAGAACCAGCGAAAGGTCCCGGTTCAAAAAGCTTCAACGTTGGCATCACAAAAGCCTCTGCAAGCTCCGCTGAACCCCGCTAGGGTGGCTACAGGTCCTACAATCATGGTCAGAGGTGCTGCCCCGTCAGGAGGAAATCCCATCCTCATCCCTATCAATGCAACTCTAGGACCTCAAACAGCCCCTCAACCCATAATTATTAACAATCAGGTAACTTCACTTTTCTTTGACTATCTCAGGTTAAATCAGATGCTAAGCACTATGATAGTTATTATCTGCTAATAGTAGCCAAAGGGTTTTTCCCAATAGGATTGCATTTTACATTAGTCATAACCAGTGTTGGGGAAACTTGCTTTTAAAAGTAATGCATTACAATATTGCTTTACTCCCTAAAAAAGTTACTAATTACATTACTTAGTTACTTTTTATGGAAAGTAATACATTACATTACTTTTGCGTTACTTTCGCGTTACTTCTTAAATATGAGCAGGGCTTGATTGTTTGTTTTTAATACAAGAAGTTATATTTATGGCAAATGTAAAAGACCTTTCACACCATAAAGTGTAATGAATAAACCTCAGACTGAAGGACGAGTAAATTCACTTCAATGCAGTAGAACGTAGAAAACTAAGGTTCAACACTTCAGCAATAAAAAACAAAACAACGAAGCACAATTGTTAGTTTATCTAAAGTAATTTTTGCTTATTAGTATGGTTGAACTGGATCATCAAAGGTCAGCAGCAAACACATCGGTTAATAAAATGAGATTAGATATATTTGTGTTGTTTAACATATTCAATTATTCCTGGTTTGCGTCATATTCTGAGTTTGTATTTCACTGTTTTAATTCATTTTGAAGAATAATGAATCAGTGTTTTTGAGAGTGGGATGAATTAATACACATTCACATTTAGTCTAGATTAGAATTACAGTAAGATAATGTTCACACAGCGCACTGTCAGCCAATAAATGGGGAAAAAGTAACTGGCGTTACTTTTTTGAACAAGTAACTCAGATATTTTCTAGTAAATTAAAAAGTAATACGTTACTTTACTAGTTACTTGAAAAAAGTAATATTATTACGTAACTCGCGTTACTTGTAATGCCAACACTGGTTATAACAAACATGCATGAATTCAATTTAGATTTATTCATGTGTTCATACGCCGAATTTGATGAGGGTACTGAATCTTTTTTGTTTTATCATTTCACCAGGGTTACATTGTGGCAACACCACATAACCTCAACAGCAGCAGCTCGTTCATCAGCTCTTTGGGGTCACAGTATCCACCAGGAACCACTCTTACTGTTGTGCCAGGTATAAATGTGTTTGTGTAGATTTTTTGTTTTTGCTACACTACCATTCAAAAGTTTATGGTTGAAAGATTTTTAAAAGTGTTTGAAATAAATGTATTTGATCAAAAATAAAATCAAAACATTGAGCTTATTGCATTTTAAAATAACTTTTTTATTGTAATATATTTTAAAATGTAATATATTTTTGTGATGGCAAAGCTGAATTTTCAGCAGACATTTCTCCAGTCTTCAGTGTCACGTTCCTGCAGAAATCATTCTAATAGTCTGATTTGCTGCTCAAGAATAATTTTGTTATTGTTATTAGCATTGTTGAAAACGGTGCTGCTTAATATTTTGTGCAAAGCGTGGTACATTTTTAATGATTTTGATTGTGACTAAAATGAATAGTGTTTATCTGAAGTATTTTTTTATTGTAAAATTGCATATTTTTGCAGTCCTTTTTGGTTTGTTCATCGTGTCCTCGTTAAATAAGTTATAATTTCTTAAAAAATATATGAGTGGTAGTGTATGCTAATTAGTATGTGTCCTTCATTACTTTGTGTTTGTTTCTCAAGCAGCAGGTCATCAGATATTTCCACAAGTCGCTGTCACACCAAAGCCGGGGGTCATTCACAGGCCTCAAGTGCAGCATATCCAGGACAATGTGGTGACCTTGTCCAATGTACAAGCTCCAGCTAACCTTTCTTCTCAGTCCCACACTACTTTAGGATCTCAAAACACAACAAGCCTCATCCCAGCAACACTAGCTAAACAACAAAATGTATCCCTGCAAGCTATGAACAGAAAAGGTAAGCCAGTGTGTGGATGGATAAGCTATATCAGTGTATCCACTACTTTTACCAGTAGATCTATTTTCTAGTTTAGTGTTATTCACTGAAGTGAACGGATTATAACCAAGGTTTGAAATTACCACCCATCCATCATCCTGCAACCACCATGGTTGCCCCCAAAGACTAAAGAATACCCAAGACATGTCACTGCAGTTTTGAATGGGGAAAAATGCAACGTTTAATATGTCCGCTCAATCGCAGGAAGCCCCGCCTTCTGAATGAAAGAGCCAATAGCTAATCGGTAAAGTCAGCGCGTCACTGCAGCTGCCGTTAGAAGTCCCGGTTGCTATAGAAACAGTCAGGGCTCTGAGACGCGCGCTCAGGACTGCGTATGCGCGCTGGCTAATCTAGCCTAAGAAACAAGATTTTTATAACGCTATTTGAGCAAAAGAAACAACTTTTATGACACAGTAGTCCGATTTCATAAGTTTAGTGAACAGTTTTGGAGAATGTGATGTTTCCCATACAAAGTGATAGGAGATGCACTTGGATGCCCGAGAGGTGTTTCAAAGATGGCCGCCAATTGACATGACTTGTCTTAAAGAGACTTTGGTTGCCACCCACCAACCATTATTTTTTTAACTGCAATTAGACTTAACAGCAACAAAATTTGATTTATTTGTTGTCCTTGTACTAAGCTACAATAAAAAAAATCAATTGCAAAAATACACCAAAATCCCAAAGGCCCGCTCGCTTTTCTGAAAGATGTGAAGGTTGTGTTTGTGAAAACTTTTAAAAGTTTTCTTCTTTTGAAGATGAAGAGTTGATGGGATGTTTCTTTTTATGACCCACAGATAATGGCTCAATGATAAATAACACAAACAACAGTGGGTCCAAAGGAGGTAAGCTTGACATGGGCAGGTTTTTTCCAGTATGTATTGCAGAATTTCCTAAAGCAACAATCTCTGTTCATCTTTTAATCTTTTTTCCTTCTTTGACAGCTGGAGAATATGATTTCCCCTTCAAAAAGAAGTGTCCCAGGTGTCAGCATTTGTTTGGCTTTCAGCCTTTAAAAAATCATATGAAGGTTGGTATGTTTTACTTTGTCTTTTTTGTTTCCTGGGTTAGTAACAGTTTTATTGAATGGTTATTACATCTGTAGAGTGTCATCTTCATCGTCCTGCAGACAGTTTTATGTACAGTGCTGTGAAAAGGTTTTTGCCCCCTTCCTGTTTTTTGCATATTTATCACACTTAAAAGATTCAAGTCATCAAACAATTTTTTATATTTCACAAAGATAATGCAAGTACATACAAAATGCAGTTTTTAATTGATGATTAAGGGCAAAAAAGCGGTCCAAACCTACCTGGCTCTACGTAAAATGTATTGCCCCTCCTGTTAAATCATGAAAGAACTGTGATTAACCACGTTATTTTAGAAAGCGGAGTTAAATTACTGTCAAAAACACACAAGGTTTACATAGACTCAGTTGGTTATGTCTAAAATTAAAGTGAACAGTAGAGATAGAAACTGATGCCTGCATGTATATTAGATGTGTGCAGCTCTTAAAGGGACAGTGCTAAACATGCAGCCGACTGTTATTAAAGGGATAGTTTATCCAAAAATGTAATTTCTGTCATTATTTACTCACTCGGATGTTATCCCAAACCTGCATTCATTTCTTGTGCTGAACACAATATAAGATATTTTGAAGAATGTGGGCAAACAAACAGTTGCTGGTCCACATTGACTTTGATAGAATAAAAAATACTATAGAAGTCACTGAGTCAACGGTTTGGTTTTCCACGTTCTTCAAAATAGTATTTATGTTCCGCAGAAGAAAGAAACTCATTCAGGTTTAAAACTAACTTTGAGTAAACCATAAATATAAAACATTATGAAAGAATCGACAGACAGATGACAGCATTTTTATTCTTAATGTTAAAACAACAAAACGCAATGAGAGAGAACTTTTTATTTTGATATTTGTTCATTCAATTTCTTGAATGCTCTGCTAAATATGCCTATTGTACCTGAAAATAAAACAGTTTATTTTATTTGTATATTAGATGTATTTGTAATGTGTATTTTGTTCTTATTTTTAATAACAAATATGAAATAATGACAGATTTTTATCTTCGCCCACTTTGGTCTAAATATCCACCATACCTTTTTATATTTTGTTACCTTGAACGGCTTTGTTTATAATAGGGAAATTAGTTTGGCTGTACTGCTCAGACAAATTATTAAAACCAACATGAAAAGAATCGTGATGAAATCGTGATATTTCAATAAAACCGTGATATGATATTTTTGCCATATCGCCCACCCCTACCGTTACATCTTGTGTAAAACCAGCACAGCATTTCATAAAAAGTACATCATAGTAACAGTCAAACGTGGTGGTGGTAGTGTGATGGTCTGGGGCTGCTTTGCAGCTTAAGGACCTGGATTGATGGAATCATGAATTCAGCACTATCTGAAAATCCTGAAGGAGAATGTACATTTGTGACCTCAAGCGCACTTGGGTTATACAGCAGGACAATGATCCCAAACACACCGGCAAGTACACCTCTGAATGGCTCAAGAAAAACTAAATTAAGGTTTTAGAGTGGCCAAGTCAAAGTCCGGACTTAAATCCGATTGAGTGACTGTGGCATTACCTTAAACAGTCCTTTCATTTGAAAACCTTCCAATGTGGCTGAATTAAAACATTTCTGGGCCAAAAGTACTCCACAGCGATGTGAAAGACTGCTTGACAGTTATCCCAAATGCTTGTTTGCTTGCAGTTGTCGCTGCAAAGGATGGCACAACCAGTAATTTGATTTAGGGGGCAATTACTTTACGTACAGTAGTGTCAGGCAGGTTTGGACAGCTTTTTTCCCTTAATAAATGAAATCATAATTTCAAAACTTCCTTTTGTATTTACTTTGTGTAATATTAAAATTAGTTTGATCTGAATATTTTAGTGACAAACATGCAAAAAAAAAGGAAGGGGTCAAAAACCTTTTCACGACACTAGTTATGAGCTGTGTGGGAAGCCAAACACTCCAACTGAACCAGTGTGTCATTTCTTTACTATATGTAACTGTCATTTTTGCAGCTCTCAGAATAATTAATTGCATAAATGAGATGTCGTCTTGTGCAGTGTTTTAAATAATGACATTTTCTGAAAGGGATAATTAACCCAAAAATTGAAATTCTGTAATCAACTATTCAGCCTTGTTTTTCTAAACTCTTATAAATCGCATAAATCTTTGGACCATAAATAAAGATCTTTTTATAATATTCCCATCACTTTTTCCATCTGTTGAATGTACAAAACAAACATTTTCATTCTACAAAAAGTTCATAAGACATTGTAAAATTAATCTGTACAAATTGAGCAGTTTAATCCATGTCTTCTAATGAATGATCACTTTATGATGAACAGATTTAATTTAGGCATTTATTAACACATACATCAACTATGCACATAAACTATGGTAAAAAGAATATCTAGGGTTGTTAGTTTTAGCCTCTGATGATTCACTGATTAACAAGAAAATAAAAATGGCACTTCATTAAAAAAAAAATGTTGCCACCTCCAGCTATACTTAGATTCCTCAGCTGAAAAGCAGTATTGAGATGTTATGACACTTTTTCTCTTTTCTTCAGCTGTGCTGCCCTGAGTTATTAGACTCGGTGTTCCCCTCAACATCGAAGCCTGACAAACAAGCCAGTGCACCGAACGTCTATGAGTCTGACAAAGGCAAACTCATCATGCTGGTTTCAGACTTCTACTACGGGAAATGTGAAGGAGATCCGTCTCTGATTCACAAATTCAAGTCCAACACCACCTTCAAGTGCAACAGCTGTTTAAAAATGCTCAAGAACAATATCAGGTATTGTTTTTAGCAGGTTACACATTTTTTGAAGTACCATCTCTAATCAGCCAGGTGCAGAGGGGGTTGAAGCTCTATAGACCTTAGTCAGGGTAGCTGCAATTTAGTTTGTCACAAATGAAAACTATTCAAACCGTCCCAGTCATTTAAGTCTGCTTTTTTGTATAATTGTATTGGTCTGTGAGGGAGCAACATCACACATGCGGTTTAGACGGAACATTGCTCATGAGAGCCATTAGCTTCAGGAGCCCAGAGATGGAGAGAGCAATAGTTAGTGAAAGAGAGACCCCATCACTGGATTCCCCCTCAGATGGATGACATTATCAGACCCTCGTTCCCTCTAGGGGCCCCAGATGAATAATGGAGGGTAGTTTGGCTGCTATAAGAACTGTTCCTGTGATTAAATAACTTTACTCAGCCACAGCGTGAGAAAAGCCTCAGTAAGCTCCTTTTAATGGGGAGGCGCGTTTGCAGCGCACCCCAAGTTCTGGCGGCGGGGTTCACAGTTCAGCCGCATAAAAATCCTTATTAGGGAAGCTGAGGTTGCAGAACACGCTGACTGAAAAATTGGCCGCTCAACGTCAGGTCACCAGTGGCAGGTGAGGCAGAGAGGATAGAGGCAGCCTGCACATCACATCATTAAACAAAGAAGCAGCGAAGTATAATTGCCGGTATTATAATGGCTATTATGCACAGTTAGAACATGAACTTTAAGTAGAATATTTGCTAATTTATCTCTTGAAAACCCTTGGGAGCGCAAACACTTCTTGAGTACACAAGCACATGCCTCACACTGTTCAAAGGTGACTTTTAATGGTGTGTTTGTAATTTGGATAATTATATTTAACTGTGCATGAGTTTTATTTTGTATTCCCAAAGGACGTTGAACATTAGCTACTTTAACTTTAAGGCATTTTCCCTTCCCTTCAGACGTGTTTGATGAATTACGGTTTATGATGAGTTGATAGTTCATGTACTGCTCATTTGTATCTTGAACATCCAGTGTAATTTAAAGACATAAATACGGCTAGTATGACCCGTTTCAAAATAGGATGTGAACTTCGGTTGCAGCATCTGAAACTGTGATTCTCAAAGGATGCTGTGTGTCTAATTTTAGGTGCCTTTTGAAAAGGAAACTCCACTCCTGAGAGAGCAGACACTCTGTAGTGGTTTACCTGTTTGAATGTTGTACATCTGTTTGACATTCACTTCCTTGCACATCAAAGGCTTTCCTGTTTAGTTGTCACACTTTGTCAACGGCGGTCCCGCTTGTCAGACAGAGTTCTCCACAGACGGCAGCTGTTTGTGGAGCAGGGCATTTACCTTAAAGAGTATCATTAATGTCGCATGTTGCAGGTGTACCCAATGCCTTCTGACTCTCACCACAAGCTGACATTTGGTTGTGAATGTCACACCTACAGACTATTTTTTTTTTTAAGAAATCTCTGCATGCACAAACAGAATAGATATGACAGACTTAATGATCCTGACACTTCTCTCCAATCATCTCATCTGTCACATGAAACTTGCCAAAATAGGTGCATGAGTGCTGCACGGACATAAACATTGTCTGGATGTTCATTGGGTTAAATTTCATTGATTCATTCATTGATTGTTAATCAATCCTTTTAAGGCTTTGCGGAAGTTCAGTGAGAATATTTTTATTTTATTATTTAAGGAAAGATGCCTTACACAATCACCATCTATAACAAGAAACGTTTGTGATATGTGGCTTTGCATTTGTGAAATGAAAGTAAAATTTGGGGCCAATGCCGCTTGAGTCTGCCCCTCTGTGAGTGATCATTTTGAATGTGTCCGAATGTGTCAGGGTCAATAACTTAGCAAGGAGTTGGTCGCTGTGGCTTTTAATGCTCACCTGGTGAGAGATGTGGCTCCCTGATCCTGCAACGACTTTGTAAATTAAAAATTAGCTAGGCCCTGTTCCAAATGGCACCCTAAACTAAATTCCCAGAGAACACACATACTGATAAAAAATGTATAGTCTGAATGCACTGTAAGTCGCATTCAGTCGCATTAAGACTATCTTAAGTTCTTAAGACCACAAGTACACATGCAGTGTTCCATTTGGGACAGGGCCCTAGTGAGAATGCCACCCGTATTTGTTTGTAATGCCATTCTTTGCTCCTCATCCCTCTGTTCTTTTTCCTCTCACTCAGGTTCATGAACCACATGAAACATCATCTCGAGTTGGAGAAGCAGAACAGCGAGAGCTGGGAGAGTCACACTACATGTCAACATTGTTACCGACAGTATTCAACTCCTTTTCAACTGCAGTGTCACATAGAGAGCGCCCACAGTCCCTTCGAGTCCACCAGTAAGTCACAACATTTTAGTCTCAAGAGTCTTTTTAAGTGGGTGGTTCTTGGCCAAAATAAAAGTCTGTTTGTCACAATGTCTAAACCGAACCTTTATTTTGACGGGTTGCCGTGAATACCTTTACAGATCTGTGTGTATATGATATTACGCTGGTTTTACTCAAATGAAACGGTCAAATGCTCGTGAAGTGACTCTCAGAGCAGTTCTGGAGATGTTGTTTATGTATTTATGTCCTCATTTATATGGCAGATGATGAAATCACAGTTTCAGTATATGTAGGAAAAAGAAACGGGTGTCTCTGCCATTCATTCCCACAGAAACTTGCAGAACATGCAGGATTCATATTTGACTCAAAAAAATTAGATTTTTGACCAGAATCACATGGACCACCCATCAGATCATACATTATTTTCAAACTAAAGTAGGAAGTTTCCTACAGGATTGGCGGTTATGTAAAAATAGTTTTTGTGATTGAAATGAGAATATTTCAGCAGAGGGAATAAGTTGATGGGTTAGGCGTATTATAAGTGTATGGTTATCTTTTCTTTCCCCAGCCAACTGTAAAATATGTGAATTGGCTTTTGAGACAGAGCAAGTGCTTCTGGAGCACATGAGGGACAATCACAAACCTGGAGAGATGCCCTATGCCTGTCAGGTAAAACTTAATCGTTGCTCTATATAATTTGTATTTCAAATACTTGGTTCTCACTTTGTTTTTGATCTCTTAAAGGTTTGCAGCTACAGGTCCTCTTTCTTTTCTGATGTGGATAACCATTTCCGCACAGTTCATGAAAACACTAAAGACCTGCTTTGTCCCTTTTGCCTGAAAGTCCTTCGCAGTGGCCATATGTACATGCAACACTACATGAGACATCAAGTGAGTGTATTACCTTGTGTGTTTCCATTTGGAAATTGATTTATTGCTTACTTCTTGCTTACTAATTTAAACCAAAGACTGTGTACATGAGTCTTTTTGACATGTTCTTGGATAAGACATCATCTGTCTCTTTCTGTGGATTTGGAGCTTGAGACTTCACTGATCTGAAGTCAGCACAATGTGCAACTCATTTGTGTGCTGCCCCATTGGCTCTCACTCTAAGGTTGGATTGATTTGGTTGTCTGCAGAACACCTTGGTGCAATATATAACAGGCTGACAGTGGTGGCTTACTCTATACGCCTTCCCTGGTTACTCCTTTCGAGCTTCTCCCTGGCAACAGCAAACCAGATTAACCACTAGTCATATCGGCCAAGAGCAAGATTTGTAGCAAAAACAATAATACATGCAGTGGTGGAATGATGCAGATTAGAGACCGCCAAGTTCATGGCATATTCCAATGTAAAAAGTGCCTGAAACTCCACAAAAAAAAAGTGTATATAAATGTATGTCATGGCCAAAAATATCAGCACCTTGGTAAATATGGGTGAATACCAAAGAAGGCTGTGAAAATTAATCTGCATTGTTAATCCTTTTGATATTTTATTTAAAGAATAGACAAAAATGTAACCTTTCATTGGATAATAAGAATTTAAAATGGGGGAAATACATTATGAAATAAATGTTTTTCTCTAATACACATTGGCCTCAATTAATGGCACCCTTTTATTCAATACTTTTTAAACCTCCATTTGTCAGTTTAACGGCTCTAAATTATCTCCTATAATGCCTGATGAGGTTAGAGAACACCTGACAAGAGATCAGAGACCATTCCTTCATCCAGAATCACTCCAGATCCTTCAGATTCACAGCTCCATGTTGGTGGTGCTTCTCTTCAGTTCATCTCACTCATTTTCTACAGGGTTCAGGTCAGAGGACTGGAATTGTCATAGCAAAGCTTGGTTTTGTGCTCAGTGACCCATTGTTGTTGTTTTTGAGGTTTGTGTTTGGATTATTGTACGGTTTGAAGATCCGAACATGGCCCATTATACATTTTCTGTAAATTCAGTCAACTCAACAATTGAGTCAGTCAATTGTTGATTTGTTTTTAATCTGCTGGTATTTGATAGAATCCATGATGCCATGTGTCTAAACAACATGTCCAGGACCTCCGGCAGAAATATAGACCCATAAAATCAAAAATACAGCAGTAGATTTCATTGTTCACATGAGGTACTTTTTATCCCTGTGTTCACCAAACCCATCTTGAGTGTTTGCTGCTAAAATATTTTTTTTGGGTTTAATCTGACCGTAGAAGCCAGTCCCATTTGAAGTTCCAGTCATGTCTCATAACTGAATATGCTGGAGTTTGTTTTTGGATGAGCTAAGATAATTTTTCTTGAAACCCTTCCAAACAACAAATGGTGATGTAGGGGCAAGTTTGACAATTTTTCTTAAGGTTTTCTGAACCCGAGACTCAACTATTTTCTGCAGTTCTCCAGCTGTGGTCCTTGGAGAGTCTTTAGCCTCTCAAACTCTCCTCCTCACCGTGCATTAGGACGATATAGACACACGTTCTCTTCCAGGCAGTCTCGTAACATTTTATGTTGATTGGAAATTCTTAATTATTGCCCTGATGGTGGAAATGGGAATTTTCACTGCTCTAGCTCTTTTCTTAAAGCCTCTTCACTAATTTGTGAAGCTCAATTATGTTTTGCTGCAAATCAGAAATATATTCTTTGGTTTTTCTCATTGTGATGGATGTTTAAGGGACTTTGGGCTTTGTTTTCAATTCAATTTATTTTTCTGTGAAACAGGAAGCCATGGCTGGATAATTTCAATGTTCATAATCACCCTGGAGTGCTCAAAATTGTGAATATGAATGGAATATACTTCAGAGATATTTTACTCATAAGAATTTCTAGGTCTGCAAATAATTGTCCAACATGTATTTGAGAAAAACATTTATTTCATAATGGTATTTAATTTGTACGCAATGCTCTGGACTGGGTTTTCAATAATATCTCAATATTTTGGTGCATTGAGCTTTTCTTATACTCTGGCGAGTCCCTACTGCTGTAAAACATCTCCACAACATGAGGCTTCTAGCAGAACACTTTTCTTTTGGTGATAAGGCATGTGATGAGCAGTGCCTGGTTTCCTTCAAATGATGCTTAGAATTGAGGTTCATCAGACCAGGTCATCTTGTTTCTCACAGTCTGAGGGTCCTTTTTTTGCTAATTCTTAATGTGTTTTCATGCGTCTACACTGAAGAGTTGATTGAGTCTTGCCGCAATGCCATAAAGCCCAAATCGATGGAGTGTTGCAGTGGTGTTTGTCCTTCTGTAGATTTCTCCTATCTGCATATACGATCAAGGCGCTCAACTAGAATGACTATCAGGTTCTTGGTCACCACACAACCAAAGCCCTTCTCCATCAGTTGCTCAGTTTGGCCAAGAGGCCAGCTCTAGGAAGAGTCCTGGTTGTTCCAAACTTCTTCCATTAAGGGTAACAGAGACTACATGCTTCTGTGACCCATCAAGGAAGCAGAATTTTTCTGAACTCTTCCCCAGATATATTGCTTGACACAAACCTGTTTCTGAGCTCTACAGGCAGTTATTTTGACCTCAGGGCTTGTTTTTTGCTCTGAAATGCATTATCAGCTGTTAGACCAACCTTTTAAGACGTGTGCTTTTCCAAATCATACCCATTCAATTGAATTTGCCACAGGTTAACGTCATTAGAAGGGTAGTAACATCTACAAGCAATATGAGTGCTCCAGAGCTACATTTCAATTGTCCAAGACAAGAGTATGAATACTTGTGCAGTGGAATCATTTAAGTTTTTTATTTTTAATAAATTTGCAAAGATGTTAAAAATGTATTCTGTTACTATCGTAACCTCAGTTCCCTAAGATATGGAACGAGTACTGCATCGAAGACGCTTGTATGGGAAAAACAATTTTTTTCCTCTTCAAATGAAGCCTTTTTTTAATCAGGCGAGCCTATGGCTATGCAGCCCGCCATAGCCTGCCAAAATGGGCGGGGCGTCTGGCTATATAAGCGGCTGCTTCGCTGCCACATCTCAGCTTTCTTCGAAGAAGCAACTGAGGAGTGCAGCTCATAGCACAGCCAGGAACGCAGTACTCATTCCATATCTCAGGGAACCGCGAGTGAGTGGAGCGTCCATTCCCCTGGGGAGACGTTGTTCCTTAAAACATGTCTGCTCCATGGTTCATCTTGCTCGGCACATGCATCACCTTCAATGAGCACAGATTGTTCTGAGCCCACACAAGAAGGTCGCTCGCCAGTCGCTTCAAACGTGGCCGCCCTGGTGATTTATGTATGACACCATGTACCTGCTGTCTGAGTGTACTAGCACATGGTGTCGCCATATGTCCGGCAGTACAAAGTTGCACAAACCTATGGATGTGCAGTTTCACTGCGTGATTAAAAAAAGGCTTCAGTTGAAGAGGAAAATGAGTTTAAGTGTCTTCGATGCAGTACGAGTGAAATATCGAAAGGCAACCATTGTTTTGCTTTACCATTATGGTGTATGGAGTATAGATTTATGTAGAAAAAGTCATTTAAAGCAGTTTAATGTAAGGCAGCAACATAACAAAACATGAAAAAAAAATTACTTTTGCAAGGCACTGTATATAAACATAAATAACAACCTTTTTTTAGTAATTGTTAATAAACATCCAAATTAAAAGCACAATTTAATTGTTTTATGTAACTTGTCACTTAACTTTGTATGTTATGTATTTCTTTTGCTTTGTTTTCTAGAAAAAAGGCATTCAAAGATGTGGAAAGTGCCGACTAAATTTCCTCACCTATAAGGAAAAAGTGGAACACAAGACACACTTCCATCGAACCTATAGGAAGCCTAGAAAACTTGAAGGATTGCCTCCAGGAACCAAGGTCTGCTTGAACACACATCTGTATAGGAACCATGTAATCTAAAGTATATCATAAACCACATTAAATAATGGAATATATAACAAATGATTGGCATTATTTAATCTTTTTAGGTGACGATTCGGGCCTCAATTTCTGGAGTGCCAATGGGTTCTGAAACTTCAAGCAAAGCCTACATCATACCCACAAGTCCTGAAACGACCAATCAACCTGTTAGAATGGCAGCAAACACAACCAAACCAAACGTAAATGGAGGAAAGGCAAAGACCACAAACCAATTCAGCTGGAACAGAAGCAACCAAAATAATGAGCTTAAAAGTTTGAAGTGAGGATTCTTAAGCCCAAAGTATACTTCAGTTTTGATGCTGACGCTTACTGCATGTGTACAACCAAACACACAAGTGCTCATCAGCACAGGAATCAGTAGTTGTCGTGTCCAGTGGTTTGTTATCCTTGTTCAAAGTCTTCCTTTTTTTTCTCAATGTGAAGTTGTCCAGCTAATTAGTGCAATAGAAGTAAAGCATACAGAGTATGCATGATTAGAAGAATCTGGCTTTGTCTGTACAGTATGCACATACTACACTCATAATGAAATTCACAGCATGCATACCTAGTGTACACGTGACATCCAAGTGTACTTTAGGATTCAGCTGTTGTATTAGAAGCTAAGAGTCACAGCCTATTGTTTTATATTAACAAGTATTTATTTTTCACAGGCTTCCAAGTGGAGGAAATAGGTGTGTTGAGTGTCTCTCAGAGGTTATGGACCCTTATGTTCATTATCCTTTATTGCTGAGATGCAATATATGCAAGTTCAGATCGAGTTGCCAGAAAGCCTTCAGACAGCATATGGTCAGGTAAGGGGAAAACTTGGATGAAAGAGCAATTGCAAATGAATTGAATCAGATCTATAGATAGTGTTCTGTTCATCTTCAGGTTTCACAGCAATTCTTCTAAAGTATGGTTTGGGACGGTGAGGAAGCCTCCACGTGGTTTGCGGTACGTTTGGATCTATTATGTGATGGTTAACTGTGATAGAGGAGTTTAATTCTGTGATACTTGCAGAAAATGAAAGTTATTTTTTTCTTCTTTTAGGAGTCTAACGCTGGTGTGTCTCAAGTGTGACTTTCTGGCAGACGCCTCTGGCGCTGACCAGATGACCGAACATTTGCTCAACAGGTCAAACCACTCCTGCCAGGTCATCATGGAGCCAGGTATGATGCTCAACCAGCTTATTGCAAAAATATTTTTTCTTTGTGATGTCAGATTTTCTTACTTGCATACAATTTGTATTTCTTTTAAGTTGCCAATGGAGGATCAGAAATGAAGAGGTATGAAAGATGTTTGTATTATTAATTTTTAGCTGTTTATCAGTTTTCATTTTTTATTGCATGCAATTAAGTTGTATAAAAGTTTAGGGTTTTCTTGCTATTTACAAATCCCATTGTTGTTAATTGTGAAAGCTTGTGTCTGTTTTAAAAAGTCTGGTGTCGCTCTCTACTTTCTGTTATGCTCCCATTGTTAAGCGCATGATGTATTGGTGTACAATGACACCATATGCTTATTTGTGTTTCTGTTAAATGTAGAGGTTAGAGCTGTGAAGAGAGGAGAGTATAAATAGACTGGGAACTGTACCTCGCCTGATTGAGACAAATTACCTTTTCTGATGAAACGGGTGAATACAGACTCTCTGACCTATGAATTGTTTGTAAATATCATTTATTATAAAACATCTCTGTTTTTTTCATTAGTCTAATTGGGATGCCTATTAAGTGGTATTCGGGAGACCATGCTTAAATTAAAACAGGAGTTTTTGCATTAATTAAGGCTGAAGAACATATTCTTATTAATGTGGACCACAAAGAAAAGCTTTTGAGTTGCTGTGAAAGGCAAGTGGGAGAATATTTGTATTATTGTTTATGTTGCTTTCTTATTGAAAAAAACCCATAAAGAATCAATTCAAATAAGAGGAATCACTACATACTTGGACATCCTCAGTTTTTCTTTTTTTTTGTCATGTCTGTTTTGTTAGGACTTATGTTGGTCAGTTGAGTGCCGGTGTGAATTTAATGAAATTAGGAATTTCCCCTAAAACAAACAAAATAAGAATAGAAAAAAAACATCCAAACACATTACAATAATTCAAATGTTGGTAATTGTTATAACGCCATGTTTTATGCTCATTTGCTAAATTTCATTCTTTAATTGTATTCATACAAAATATTTTTTCTGACTTTTGAGGTGAAATATGACCTTTTTGTAGCAGTTTGTTACCCTTTTTATTGTAACTACCCTTTTTACTGAAACTTTTGTATCAGTCAGGTGATTTTACATCTTATGATCTTAAACAAGCATCTGTCACTGTATTCATGGTTCTTTGCTTTTCTCTTGTTGTTGCACCTCATAATCCAGTTCAATGGAGACCCACGCTAACTCCAAACAACTCCTCATTAAACCTTATACTGAGGCTAGAGATGAAACCCAACCCATTCAGATCAGTGATGTCCAAGCTATACCAAACAAGGTAAACATAAAGGAGGATGGGTCAGAGGTTCACGGAGCTGACAAATGTGACCCAGACGAGGTGAAGGATGACATGGTGGAGGCTGCAACCAATGATGTGTCCGTAGAGGAATCACCCAAGAGCCGTCCCTCTCACTCCCCCGTCAGCCCCCTTTCTGTCCTCACTGATGAAGGTGGCGTAACTCCATCGGATTTTCTTTGTAAAACTGATGGAATAGAGTCAATGAACACTGACTCGCAACTGGAACCTCTCACTCCATCCAATGTCCTTGAGGATGACGCCACTGAGAACCCCCAAGTGGAGATGGATGGTTAACTGCAACCCGGTACGAACAGAACCGACTCATTCTCCCTCTTTTTAAAAGAAAACTAGCATTTATAGGAGCTCTCTTTCTGACTCATACTGTGCTAAAAAAAGCATACTGTGCTAAAACATTACTTTGAAATCTTATACTATAGGAGTACATTATTTCTGTACTTATTTAAGGTTTGTAAAGAAGCACCCTCTAGATTGAAATTGGGTTACAAAGGCAGCAATGTGAATGTTCTTCAATACTTATGATTTTGAAGTCTGTCTGTCCACATTTGTGGTGTCTGTTTGGACTCTACTGATGATCACAAAGCAGAGACATAACAGTATCCAACTTGGAGCTTATTCCCACAACTGCCTTTTCAAGTGTTGAGTTTTCACAGGATAAAGAACAATTTCAGCAGTTTCTCCGTAATACTGTATTTAGGAATGATAAAAGGCATCCTGATTAATTTGTATTTTTTTTAGATTGTGTTTAATGTATTATGTATTTTTCTGTATACGACCCTGCATTGGGAATCATTTCTCATATTCAGACCGAAAGCATTGTAGAAATCCCATTAATTTGTCTTAAGTAATAAACTTTTATATGATATTCACTTGAGATCTGTTATCTATAGCGATTCACAAAAAGCTCAGCCGTGGTCCAATTTCATGTTTTGACTTTTGTCTTGATTTGGTGAAGAGCACCCTCTTGTGGTTTCATTCTGTTTAGTTCAATAAACAATAGTGTTGGAAGACTTGTTTATGCCAATAGGTTTTTTCAAAGCAAGATTCAGAGATTCTAAAAACACATTGCCGGTGAATTACCGCAGTATAAAATGTCTCTACATTTGGACACTTAAAGAAATAGTTCATCCAAAAGTGCTTTTTTTTCTTCTGTGGAACACAATAATGAAAGTTTATTAGGGTTCAATTTAGTTTGATATCGTTCAGTTTTGCAGTTCAATTATTATTTTGAAGTGCTCTGCATTAGAAAGAAATGTAAACAGTTTTAGAAAAACACAAGGGTGAGTAAATGACCTTTTTTCATAACTATACCACACCTAAACAAAGGTTGTCATTAAATATACATTCATGCATATCAAGCCAAGTAGTGCAGTATGTGTATGTATAAAGAAACATCTCAAGCTCACTTAAAGCAATAAATACAAATTGTATTAATACAACAAAAAATATATATAAACTGGCTTTACAATCTTTTGCTAGCCTTTGTAGTTCTAGATTTGTCAGAATGAACTGAGATGCTCTTCAACAATGTAACTGAAACTTGTACATATTGTTAAAGAAACCGACATAATCATGTAACTAGGCAGATTGCTTGTATAGAGATTATTAAAGAAAATCTAAAGACCATTTTAATATGATAGGGTTTGTCAATTGAAAAGGATATGTCACACAGTAAATTATGTACAGTAATATTTTAAATAGAGGATACAGAAAACAGGTTCAGTGTAAAATTGAGAGAAAGGAGGGAATAACCAATGCTCTTCCTGGCAAGCTGAGAACTGAGCTGGACTCTCTGGTTTAGGGGTGAAGTGCTTATTTATATCTTTTTCCCCACATAGGTTTTATTTTTCATTTGTGTTATTTGTATTGCTTAATTTTGCTGACATTGTCCTGTTTAAGAACAGACAAGAACATGTAATTCTATTGTTTTGAAATATAACTTAAATAAGTTTTTGAATAGAGGAGAAAACAGCATCATAGTTAAATGCAATGTTTATTTTCTGAATAATGCGAGATGGAAGGTACAGAAGATTATGTGCTTCATGGGCACAGCCTGCGCTGGGCATGGGTGCTCCCTCGAGCCGAGAGATAGACACGTGCTCCAGGAAAGGACTGTGTAGGGCAGAGGACCGGGGCTTCTGTTGCCTCAGATGGTCAGGAAAACCAGAGGACATGGTTGACATGCTCATATTGATGTTGGATTTGATGGTTAAAGACCAAAAAAGTAAAAATACTACCTTTGTGAAATCTATCTGTAAAACTCTGTGAAAGAAAAGAAAAGGGACAAGTTAAGTAAACAAATAAAAGCCTGGAAGCTGATTATCTTATTTTTCAGCTTTCAGTATAATTTCAATGTGTCATCAGATCTATTGGCTGGTTAATGAAAATATCTTAAAACAAGAGCGAATGAATGACAGGTCCTATGTATCCAAATTATCTGTACAGTGCCCTCTATTAATGAATAAATGTTTATTATAGCCATAGTCTGTATTTGGCACTGCAAGATTTGTTCCACTGATTTAATTTACATGTGACATAAGTGTCTACTGAAATCACATTCCAAGCAGGGGTGGCCCTTGGTTAAAATTCAGGGGCCACTACAATCGTCACCACCTTTCTCCCCACTGGCAAGGCCAAGATTACTTGCCAAATTGCTACAAAATGCATGATGCATCTGCGCTCAAATATATGTCCACCAAAGTTATCTGGCCTTCATAATAGCTAATGTTAACAAAGAAGTGCTAAAACAAAGCTCATGAGTTTGTGAGTGATGGGAAACCTGTTTTGTTCATTATAAAGTGGACATGTAACCTAATTAAAATACAAGGATGATTAAGCATTTGTAATTTTTTACCCATTTACATCTCTGTTTTACCTTCATACATGTTTATGACAAATAAGTGCTTTTTATCCGTTTATATTTGCAGCTGATAGCCGACATAAAAGGGAGCAAGTGAAGATGCAGATCATAGTATAGTGGGGCAAACAACTTGTTATTATCAATCACAACTGACCACTCAATCAACATTTTACAATAATAATACAAAAAAATTATACATTTCTGATACAGGCCATAATTCACTAGTTTTAGGGCCTGATATTTTAGCAAAACTGCATTTCCTCTGCACTAAAAGCACAGAGGATAAATTGCTCATCAAGCCTCTTGACGGGGTTATTAAAGTAAAGTGTTCGCTCCATAAATCAAAATTCTCAATTCAAGTCTGTCAGCTCAACCGATTAATTGAAAAGACTCAATAAATAAAATACACACACACAACGCGAAAGAACAAAAACAACTTTATAAATATAGTCAGTGTGTTTTGTTTGATTATAATTATAACAAAAACGTTATTTATGCAAATGTTGTAAAATAATATTCATGAACATATGACTTTTATTTTATACCTAGCGGAAATGACGCGCATTTCAACATGGCGACGCAGTCATGCTCTTGTGTGTACATATAACGCTTTACCGTAACCTTGCAACTGTCACCTGCTTGTTTGCGAAACTGATTAGTATAATTCATATAAATTGGACGCGTGATAGTGAAAAATGTCATTACTGTCTCGACTGAATTTATCGTGAAATAATAGAATGACGATTCTAACTACTGCGTTCTTATGCGTTAAACGAGGAGCGACGGTTTTGTGTTCTGCTAGCTGTTAAAGATAGTTTGTGTCATTCATGAAACCTTACATTAAAGGATGTGGAACCTAAACTATTTAAAATTCATAGATCAGGGACGTTTACTGGCTCAAGGACTTTGTAGCAACTGCATCGCACGTCTTCGTCAGTGTGACGGCAGTCATAGAAGAGGCTTGTTTCTGTTCAGCAGGAATCAATCTTTAGTAACTCAAATACAACCTGCTTCAAAACCACCCTGGAGAGTACTGTTCTTTGGAAGTGATGATTTTGCATTGGAATCATTGAAACGGCTTCATGCTTCTCGGTAATGATATCCAGTTTTTTATTGCATTACTATTTGTGCTAATAAACATACGGCGTTATGATGTGACGGTTTGCTTTTCATTTTGTAGAGATGACACAAAAGCTGGAGTCATAGGTTCACTCGAGGTTGTGTCGCTGTCCAGAGATGCTCCTGTCAGAAAGTATGCAGACCAGCACAGACTTCCTCTTCACCACTGGCCAGATGTGGACTTAAGTGCACAGTTTGATGTTGGTGTCGTGGTGTCGTTTGGCTGTTTAATCAAGGAGAACATCATCAACAAAATGCCATAGTAAGTAATTAGAAATCAGGGAAGAGCATGACAAATGCAGTGACTGGATGGGTCCTGTCCCATTTGTGTCTGTAGTCATTATGTGCTTTTTGACACGTTTTAACATGCCCTCAGCCCATTATAGACCATAATGTGTTTGTTTTTTGTCTCTCAGCGGGATCCTGAATGTGCACCCTAGTCTTTTGCCACGCTGGCGGGGTCCTGCTCCAATCTTTCATACGATTCTACACGGTGACCGTGTCACAGGAGTGACTATCATGCAAATAAGACCCAAGAGGTAAACGACCTCAATATGAAAGTCACAGAAAAGACAGTTCTGTTTATTTCTCTTCCAATTATCAAGTCTTTTATTTGTATGGTTTTATTTTATATTGTAGATTTGATGTGGGCCCCATTCTTCAGCAAGAGCTGTACGAGGTTCCAAAGAACTGCACTGCTGATGAGCTCGGGACCAGTTTAGCAGTTGTGGGCTCTGAAATGGTAACTCACCCGTTCCTCAACATATTTTACACCTGTAATTAAGTGCTTCGTGTGTATATCATTTGTAGGGCCCTATGATTTCCGCGATGCAGAAAACACGGACGGAATCCAGTCATAAAAACGGAATTTACAGTTTAACGCGGAAAGTCACGGAATTTGTCAAAGTTTTGATGAATTAATCAAAAGTAGGTCATTACACTTAAATCAAATCACGATATTGACCAGTATCTGTAAAATAACACCGCAAAAGTCGATTTAAATATGAATCCTTTATGTTCTGCGCGTCTCTGTATGAATGGAGCAGACGCGTGGTTTTGTTTACTAATGTTACATACATAGTGTGTGGCGCTCGACTGCAGTCTCAATGAGGACATAAATACATAAACAACATCTCCAGAACTGATCTGAGAGTCACTTCACGAGCATTTTACCATTTCATTTGAGTAAAACTAGGGTCATATCATATACACAACAGAACTTTAAAGGTATGTACGGCAAACCATCAAAATAAAAGTTCGGTTTTACTTATTAAAAACATTATGCCAGAAATAAGCTATATTACTATTAATTAGTTGAATGTATGTAATACTACTACTACTACTATTGTTACACTTAATAGTAAATACCCTTTATTTGCCCAAAATGTAAATGTTTAATTTTCATTAATTAAAATATACATTTTAAATAAATAAAAAAATGTGTATTAAAAAAAATCTATACATATAAAGACATATGTTATGCCTTCATTTGATAAATAGTAAAACTTATGTACACAACACAGTAATTCTGAGTGGGAAAAATAACATTTCATAAGATTACTGTAAGATTAAATAAACATTTTGTATGCATTCAAATAATTAAACATGCTAAAACATAGAATTTGGTAACAATAAAACATAAGGTGAGGAAAACAATTAAACATTTCATACGGCCCTAAACATGTAATTTTTGTTACACTTTTAATAAATTAATGTTAAATTGAATACGTTTCATGATTTTAATTAATTAGACATGCTTTTTGATTAATACAATTTAATTTGATTTTTTTACGCTAAAAAAAATTCAAACACAAAAAACTGAATTTAGAATTTTTTCAATACATTTTGGAAAAAATTAAACGGATTTCATAGGGCCCTACATTTGTAGAAATTCTAGGTGATTTTATTTTATTAATGTTTTATTGTAATTTTAGCCTATAGTGTTTCCTTTTAATTTATATATTTTACAGAAACATTTATGCAAAGACACTTCTGTTCAAATGTTTGGGTGCAGTAAGATTAAAAAAAAGAAATTAATAGAAAATATTCTACTGAGCAGATGCAATAAATTGTACAAAAGTGACAGTAAAGACATTTATACGCTAAAACTTTTTTTTATCAATAAATTATATTCTCAGCAAATTCTGAAGAATAAAGCACTCATTAGGTCACCATGTGTGAATAATGTAAAAACAGATAAACTATATTTAATACAACATCTACTTTACTGCTTTCAGCCATGAAAATCAGTTCCAGAATGGCCTGGATAATATGGGAAGAGCACAGCTTTGACTACATTGATCGATTGTTTTATTGGATGTCGGGTAGGAATTAAGAGATCTAAACATGTACATTTATATCAGTTATGCTTTAAAGAGCATCAAACACTGTGTTTGTTTTTCTCAATTTTCTACAAAACAATTGTCAACTTCATTGACTGGGCAATCCATGTCAAACTTCTGGATCTACCAGAACGGATAGCAAACAGAAAGGAGCAGCCTAAGGAGGGAGCATCATTTGGTAAGTGTGTTCTTTAGGTAATGACTAAAACACAAGAGTCAGCAAATTCTGAAGAATAAAGCACTCATTAGGTCACCATGTGTGAATAATGTAAAAACAGATAAACTATATTTAATACAACATCTACTTTACTGCTTTCAGCCCCGAAAATCAGTTCCAGAATGGCCTGGATAATATGGGAAGAGCACAGCTGTGACTACATTGATCGATTGTTTCGAGCTATTGGATATCGGGTAGGAATTAAGAGATCCTAAGACATGTACATTTATATCAGTTATGCTTTAAAGAGCATCAAACACTGTGTTTGTTTTTTCTCAATCAGATTCCTTTGAAAACAATGTGGATGGGCAATCCCATCAAACTTCTGGACTTTGTTGCCAAATGCACGGTGTCGTTTACAGGTAAACGGAGTTGGTTAGTCTGTGATTTTGTGGTATTGGCTGTGGCTGATTGACTAAGGGCTGTTTCACACCTTACTAATGACCCAATGAACCAAGCTATATCATAGTGCATAATGGGAAATGCGTAGCATAAAAAGCTGCAGTGTCTTAATTTTGTGGGTGAACAAATGACTTATCACACTTGAAAACCAAAGAGCTTTATCTTTACTTTACTTTTACTTTACTTTTTAGTCATTTAGCAGACGCTTTTATCTAAAACACTGTCTTCATCTAAAACATGTCACTGTTCTATTCTGAAATGGGTGCATTGTAATCTTAATCATTTATCTTGATGGATGATCCTAGAGTTTTATGCACACGTGACTTGCAAAAACGCATTGTGGGTGGGTAAACTGAAATGTTGCATTCTGAAAATGTACTGAACCAAGGAAATAATGTAACATTGTAACGTTTTAGGTCTCTGTTTGGGAACAAAGCAAACATTCTGCAGGTCTGAAAGTATCCTAACTTGTTTGTCCACTCAAAAGGTGATCTCACTTTCTTCCATGTTTCTTTGCAGCTGCTCCTTATTTATCTTCAGTGCCAGGGTCTGTCCATTATCAGAAAGAATCCAATACTCTACTCGTCCGCTGCAAGGTATGCACATGGAGTTAAGAAATGTTACCACATACACAAGTTCACTAGCACAGAAGAAAAGTGCTCAAGGCCAATCAAACCGCTCTGTTAGTGTGGATGTAAAGTACAGCGAGTCTTTCCCCTTCAGCTATTCCCATCTTTTGAATGATCACAGTACTCGTCTCTGATCTGCTGTCAGTCCCCTCTCTTCAGTTTAGAAAATTAATCTAAAAGCACCACTTATGAGGCACTCACTTTGTGTCAGTATTTTAGTACTGTGTTATTTTTAATATTGCTATTTTTATTTCAGTTTTCAGTTGGTTGCCAAGGCAACATTTCAAAAGTTTTTCATCAAATATTAGATTTTTATTTCAGCCCAATTTCTATTAACAAAAACTATTTTAATGGTTGTAGCTGTGGTTTACAAAAACAACATGTGTACCAGATGTGCTTTATATTGTGCTGTATTTCATATATCAGTTCTAAACTGTATCAGTGTTGATATCAGAAGAACAGTGTTGTTTTTAACATTTGTTGCAAAGTTAACATTATGTAACAATTTGCCTTCAGTGTAGTTCATGTTGTCTTTTTCATTACTTTGTAATGTTTTAGGATGGCTGGGTTGGATTCAAAGCAGTGAATTTCAAGAAAAGGCTGTCAGCAGCAGATTTCTTTAATGGTTATCTCCATCAGAGCGTGCTGAAGAAGTCTCCCTCCACAAACAGCTGTCTGTTCCAGAGTTATAAAGAGACTCCTGGAGGACACGACAATAACATGCTACTACACAATAACACTTCATCTTGAAGCCTGACTTTATCGCAATCATGCATAATTACATATAATCACATAAACTGTCATGTCATTGAAAACATTTAGTCTGTTTTAAGACAGTGTTGTATTTAATAATGGGCTGTATGTTTGCAGATCTCTGCACATTTGTATAGCCATGCCATGAATGAATATAATTGAATACAATACAATTATTTGGGAGATGTTAATTTAAATGTTTTTCTGTTTGATTTAGATTCACTGACCAGCTACGCAAGAATTCATTACGATTAATTTTTTTAATCTAAAATATTACACCGTTTTATCAAGAGAAAGCACTTTTTTAATACTCCAAAAAACATAGAGGCGACGCGAGTCCCTCTGCTGCCACGTAAGTCCCGCCCTGTTATCGCCTCATTCATCAGTCGCGGCTGTCGGGCTACAAATCCTGCTCTCTCATTGGCTGAAAACGTGTTTGTCTTTGCGTCCGATGTCAAGTTCGGTTTCATTTACAACCTGTCAAATCCGAGGACAGCTGTGAAACAGTCAACACCGCCTCGCAGATCACGTAGTAAGTCCTCACTAGAAAATGCCGTAAATATCCGTATTTTTGCATGAAACAAAAGAGATTTAATATTGCCCAAACTAAGTTTAATTAGCTTCCGTTGTCATTCAGTTCTCATAATGGCTAAAGAAAATTGTCTTGTTTACGTTGAGCTAACGAATAGCCATATTGCTAGCTAGCGAGCCTACACAACCTACTCACGAGTCACGACTTCTCTTAAATATTTATAAATGGAAAGCGGCAAGAAATTAAATGAGCTGTATTTATTCCCCGTTGCACGGTTTAGGGTTTCATTCGGCTTGTTATTGTCGGTATGTTCATTTGCTCATGTTATAATAGGAAAGTCACTGCAGTGTTCATTGGTATAACGTTAGAGATTTGAAACTGTTACCTAGTAACCTGATACGTAGATCGTGCTGCCACAGTTACACATGTGTAATACTGATTCTAGACATTAGTCATACACGTTTTATGTGTAATGTAAAATACCATAGACGTTGCCTTTCCTAATAAACTGATCAACATACGTGTCAGATTTAGTTATCAATAATGGCATAGACAGTATATAACGTGTTCTGTGAGAGTACAGCTAATGCATGGCTTATGGCCAAGTTGTGTTAAGAGTTCCTCGAGCAACTGAACAGGTGTAAATAGCGGATTTTAAGCGTCTAATACTTTGTGCAGCAGAAGGATAATCGAGTTAAGTTTGGAACCAGCTTTACCCAAAATAACATCGGTGCCAAGAATGGATGCATACTGTGGTCAAAGGGAAATAACGCAATTGTTTAAGAAGTTGTCTTTCGTTTTATTTTCTCAAGTATCTCTGTGATAAATGTCTTTGGAAAAGTGAACACGTATAGTTTGGGGCTTACAGTGTTACAATCTTAGATTTAAAACTGTTTTCAATCTTGTATTCTTTATATGAGGTCTCTCAGGCTTATTTTACAGGTGTATTCAATTGTTCAGGCTTGCTACCTCCTTCATTTTGTTACCTGGCTGATTTAGTAAAACATTTATGACTTGAAAGTGGTTTAGTAAAATAAGATCCAGGGGGGTTCTTGTTTAGAGACTAAACCGAAACTATAATCTAAGTAAAGGTCATTTTATATAATTCCGTGTATGTGTTTGTCAGTTAGCTGACGTGAAGGGTTGATTTTGCAGTGTGTGGTTAAAGCGGCACAAATGTCTTTTCAATCTGAGAACTTCGCTCTGTGGTTAGTCTGGACTGGAGAATGTGCTGACGTGAAGGCATGAGCTGTAACACGAGTGACAGCATGATAATTAAGCAATATGACACAAGCAAAAGTGCTGTTGTTTTAAGTTTTCAAAAAAGCTAGTTTGCTCATATATGTCTTTTCTGCCAATGAAAATATTTTCATGAGAAAGCAAAGCATCAAACTTTGGGTGTCACGAAGCAGTGAAAAAATAAATAAACAAACAAACGAACAGAGCATATTAAATATTAATAAATGATTTATTAGGAAATAGACAGCTATTAGCACAGCCATGATAACCTGCATAACTCCAGCTGAATCTGAATCGCAGCTGTGCTGATATTCAAAACAGTTTACATGTTTGTTTGTGTGAATTTGCTTAAAGGGAAAGTTCACCCAAAGAATCTGTACTGTTCTGTAACTTACAAAATAGTTGAAAAAGAATTGAGAGAAGATTGTGGATTGTGATCCTGCCTGAAAATAAAGAAAATATTTTTGCAATATCACTTACTCCTAATTTGAGTTTCCGTTTACTTTATTTGATGTGCTCTATGTAGGTGCATTGATCAATGCTTATGTGAATTAAAGCCTAATTTGTTCATCATATAAAATCTGTTCATCAAATAAAGTGATCAAAAGACTTGTATTAAACCGCTCAATTCACCTGGATTACATTTATGATGTCTTTACGAACTTTCTGAAGCATCTAACCTTTGGTGGGACGGACTTGCAGTGGAGGGACAGAAATCTCTGAGGTTTCCTTAAAAACATCGTCATTTGTGTTTCGAAGATGAATGAAAGTCTCATGGGTTTTGAATGACATCAGGGTGAATAATTGATGACAGAATCTTCATTTTGTGTTACTTTAGTGTAAATTAATTGTAGTATAAATTGTACAAGGACTACAGTCAGTGACCGTCACCCAATGCCTTTCAAGCTAAAACAAGCATAAGTCCTGACACAGAGATCACAGTTTATATGTGCACTGACTGATTTGATCACTTATTGATTATGCATGTTTGTTTGTTTTTGTAGGAAAGAAGATGCTTTTTTCATCCTTCAGTTCACTCTTTGAGGATCTTGTTAAGACACCTGGAGAAAGATCCTCTCTCATATAAACTGAAAAATATCAACCTTAGAAAGAATGAACTTGCGTTATCAGTCCATCACTTTACATCCTTCCCAATAACTATTTACCTGCACTTTGGCAGGCCTCATTCGGCCTCTCCTCTACCTCTCTAACTCACATTCACACCCTTCGCCACCCGCCAGTGACCCACCGCTGCTCCTGCAGGCTGGGTTCGGAGCTGGTCTGGCCGCGTGCCCCTCCAGCACTTTGTGTTAGTGTGAGATGGCGCGGCAGGAAGCAGAGGGTCGCTGCCGCTGTGGACTGTAATGTCAGATCCCAGCAGCCCCGGCGAGAGCCAGTGTGGCGCTCCCAGATTCTTCGTGGGCTGCGCGGAGGATGAGTGAAGGCCTGGACGACTACGCCAGCATGAGGACAGACATGGAGCTGTACGAAGACGACCTGGAGGATGACTCGGTACAAATGGAGTGCAGTTTGATTAAGTGCCCGGTCTATAGAGGGATTTTGCACAAAGTCCTTCACATACTTGGAGATTTAGTAGTTAGAGAACAGAAGCATGTAAAAAAAAAAAGATTTTAAGATTTGAATAGCCATTACTCCAGTCTTCAGTGTCACATGATCCTTCATAAATCATTCTAATATGCTGATTCGGTGCTCAATAAACATTTCTTATTATTATCAATGTTGAAAACAGTTGTGCTGCTTAATATTTTTAGAAACAGTTGTTCATTTTTAGAATCCTGTTGTTTCAGGATTCTTTGATTTAATAGCAAGTTTAAAAGAATAGCATTAATTTAACATAGAAATCTTTTGTAACATAATAAATGTCTTTACTCTCACTTTTAAGCAATTTGAAGTATTAATTTCTTACAAAAGGAATTACTTTTGAATAGTAGTGTTGAACTACTTCCTTTTACTTTTTACTATAAATCAAGTGTGTTGCTTAGAAGACAACGGCAGCATTACTAATCGGTAAAATTGGTGAAGTGCTGTGCAACAGTAATGCAGTCATCAAACGTGCTTCATGGCCATGCAGTTACAGAGTTAATCAATACACTTGGAAGTCAAACAGCCTGATAAAAAAAAACAACAACAACGCCGTGGCTTAACCTTTTTAATATTTTAGATTTTGATATAATTCAGGGATGTTTTTGTTATGCAGTATGTCTCAGGTCGTTCCTGGGGTTCTCCAGAAATGTTTGAAAACCCCTGAAGTGTTCTTTCAACATCTGTACACATAAGTATGGCCACTCATATGCGGTCTTGCTGCAGAGTTTGATATGTTTTGGTAGATACCGATATGTCTTATTTAAATTCTTGCTTGTTCTCTCAAGCCTCCAGAGTGTCAGATCGTGGTGGGGATTTGCTGTATGATGAAGAAATCCAAGTCCAAACCCATGACTCAGATCTTGGAGCGTCTTTGCAAGTTTGAGTACATCACAGTGGTCATCTTTCCAGAGGACGTCATACTCAATGAGCCGGTGGAGAAGTGGCAACTCTGTGACTGCCTGATCTCATTTCACTCTAAAGGTTTGTCATGTGCTTGTGTCCTTTTGAGCTGGTTGTAGATTAGGAAGTCTTACCCGTAAAATAATCTATAAAATCAAGAAGCAGCTTTATGGAAGGGGTCTCCTGTTCATTTACCAAGCAGTCCTGCATCATTAACTAGTCTAATGAGACACAATGAAGGTACGGTCACATTGGCAACATTTCTGCACATGTTTGTAATCTGCGATCTGCATTTTTCCCTCATGAATTTACTAATCACAAGGATTCCTATTGAAATGACTGGATTTTTGCCTGTGTAAATATGCCAAACAATGAATTTGTCCTTTGGTGTGCAAATATGCCTGATAAGCAGTCTACAAATGTATTTGCAGGTGTGTTGTGTGTTTGGCAAGTGATTTGTATGTTATAATGGCCGGTCTGCCATTTCTAATATGTTCTCTTGAATTAGGTTTCCCCTTGGATAAGGCAGTGAGTTACGCAAAACTCCGCAACCCGCTGCTCATCAACGATCTTAATATGCAGTATTACATACAGGATAGGTATTAGCATATTCTTCAACCACACTTTTGCATATTATCTCTAATATTTATATACATTTCAGCTTCCTGTATGATACACAAATAAGGCTTTTCTGTATTTTTTTAAAATCCTATTTTAGGAGAGAAGTATATCGTATCCTGCAGGAGGAGGGGATAGATCTGCCGCGCTATGCTGTGTTAAACCGCGACCCTGACAAACCTGATGGTTAGTCAAAGCTTTTTTTCAAATATACAAACATTATTTTGGACTTTTTTTCTTAATATGTTTTTATAGAGCTGTCTTTTAATGTTTAGTTGCTTATTTCTTTGTCATACAATAGTGAAGTAGAAACCTCAATCTTAGCAAAGTGTCCTGCTTTGTCTCTGCTCTGATGTATTTTAGTCTCTGAGTAAATATAGCCCCTCACGCAGTGGCGTAGCGTCTGGGTATACAGTGCATAGGGGCCCGGGCAGATTGGGGGCCCGCCGAGCCGAGGGGTAACTTTTAATTGAAACATGGGAATGAATATAGAGCCTTGTGCAGGCCCGTGTCTTTTTCTCTCTTACATAACTTCTGTTGCAGCCAGAGCATGTGTGCAGAGTGGAGCGGGAGCGTTCAATACGCTCAGCGCCGCTCGCTCAACCCAAAATGCCCTTTGGTCATTTGTTAATTCCAGAATCTGTGGAATAGGCTAAGCAATAGTTTGTCTAAGCTAATGTTTCTAAAAGAAATTTTTTAAATCCTTTGAAGATTGACAGGCATTTTAATAGAACACATTTCCCCGCAGTTTTGGTCTATTTTAATTTCAGAAAGTGTGTTTCTCTTATTTACTCCACAAAATAATTATTTAAGTGCTTTTCATCTTGTGTGTGCTTTAATGGGCTTGAGAAGCAAGGTGTATTTTGTGAAATTCTATATCTGCATTTCGTCTTGTGTGCGTGTTTTGAATGTTCTGTTGCACAATAACTGAAGCTGTTTTCATGGAAAAGTATACTTTTTCAGTTATTTTATTTTTTCACGAAGGTTTGCCAAAGGCTTCAAAAACAATATACGTTTTTTAATTAAGTTTAATTTAATACATTTAAATTAATAAAATTCTACAAGCTGAAGGTCTCCCTGAAACATAACCGTTACTTATCGGACTACTGCTTTAAATGAGACATTTATTCAATAATTTCATTACAAACAGGGGAAAAAATAAATAGGCTGGAGAAATGTAATGTCTGAGCGTGATTGGGTTTACCGCTGAGCGTGAGCAGTATTAGCGGAGCGTTTGCTTTGGCCGTGACCGACTGAACTAAGCGGAATATTGAGCGGAGCGTCACCGCTCCACTTCACTCACAAGCTCTGGTTGCAGCCATTAAAACGTTCAGTTTTGGTTCTTGATGGCAAAGGGGTTATATTTTGTTTTGTTTATTTATTAAGTTAATGTAGAAACATGATTGGAACATTTTATGTTTATTAAATTCAAGTTGTATTTTTTTTAAATACCAGCGCCAGACAGTGAGTTCAGCATATGTTTGCTCAGTTTAGCTTTAGCCTTCTCAAATAAACACGATTTGAGATGATTAAAAATAATTCAAATCAAAATTAAAAACTCTTTCATCAGACTAAGTAATCCATAAAGATGCATTTCTCCCTAAAGGCGCGTCCAATGAGGAGATATGGGGAGTCAGGATCGTCAAACTTAATACTATCTTTTTTGGGGGGCCACTGTGCCAAGATAATGTTTGCATGTAGGCCTAGTACAAACACCCTACAGTGGCATTTTAGTGTCACACTGAAAAATTATTAAACAAGATTACTAAACTAATTTAATAAAGTCAAAATTATGATAATACATTTTTAATTATATTGCGTGAAATTAATGTGAAAATTACACTCCAAAAAAATAAATAAAACAAACAGTCTGTGGCATCCAACCGGTTGTTAAATCTAATTGATCGATTTCAGGAGACATTCGTTTGTATAAACTGTTCAGATTTTTTTTCAGTATGCATTCTGTTCAATTCAAGATTATTTGTATAGCGCTTTTTACGATATAATCGTTGCATAGCAGCTTTATAGGAAATTACGTTTCTAAAATAGATTTATATTGTAAAAACTCAATATAATTAACTTATGGCAAAATGTGGTTCATTCAGTATAATCGCTTGGTTGGCTTCCTCTGAGTTCCTCCGAGGGGTTGTTATCATCTCTTCTCAGGTGTTCGATCATCTCAGATCATTTAAGGGTTGGATCTAGACTGAAGCTTGTGTAATTCCTAGTTACCACAGGATGTTAATCTCGTGGCAGAAACAGAGAAACAAATAAAGACAATTAGCGTAGCTGTTGTTCCATCAAGCAAAAATAATTTGTTCAATCCAAGCTAAAGCATAATAATGTGCGTTTGATCAGATATAACTGCAGTACTAGATTGTGAGATGCATTATATGAATGCTTGGCTAAAGAGATGTGTATTTAATCTAGATTTAAACAGAGTACAATTTTTTTGCATATGGGCCCGGGGCTGACTTGCTACGCCACTGCCTTCACGTAGAGCAATTTCAAGTGTTTTACAGGCCAAAGATACAAGTATTGCTCAGGCCTGTGATGTGACCGTCTGGAATCCAATGATCCATTATGTTCTTGGCAGCTATGACTGTTCCCCGAGGACCTGAATAAATTGATCCTATTCTAAACAAATGACAATTAAAGTGCTATATTTACCCAGTTATAAATCCACATAATGATCATATCTCAGTTGATGACTGTGTTATCTGTGTATCTGCTCAGATATTGTTTCTCTTCACTGTAATGCTGTTTTGATTGGCCTTTCCTTCTTGTGTTTTGTCATAGAGTGTAACCTGGTGGAGGGAGAAGACCAAGTTGAAGTTAACGGCGAAATCTTTCTAAAACCCTTTGTAGAGAAGCCAGTTTCTGCTGAGGACCATAATGTGTACATCTACTACCCAACTTCAGCTGGAGGAGGCAGCCAGCGTCTCTTTAGAAAGGTCTTTTAGTGATGACTTCCTGTTATCAATGCCATAGAGATTGAATTGCATCCCTCTCAGTCACACAGGCACATAATTAATTTTTGTAAATGGTCGAAACAGACACTAAGAAGAGCATGCTGACATTTTGTTTTGGCATTTCCTGTCAGCTGTTAAAAATAGAGATCAGTGCAGAGTTTATCAGTGTTTGGAACACTACTAACTTAAAGTCTTGTTTTAGCAGTTCATTCGTTCATTAAGACATATGATTTACCAACGAGAGTTATAGAGTGCTGCAGGAAAGTCTTAAAACCAGGAAAGTTTGCATTTTTGAACTTCCTGTTCCATCTACCCAAAGTCAGTAGGTCCTTTGAATGGGTTTTAGGTTAAATGCTTGACAAAAGGTCAGTGGCTAAATGGGACTACAGAGGCTGTCTTGGACATCAAACTTACATTTCTCTGATTATATTCTGTATAATTGTGTATGTGACGAATACAAATTAGTCCACATTTACATCATCACTTTGTTCATGATCTTCCTAACTATTCTGTTATTACTACTATAACTCAAACTTTTCTTAATTTTAATTAGAACATTGCTTTGTTTTTGAGCATCTTCGACCGTCCTGACACACTGGCACAACCAATGTTGTGAGTGTGGGGCAGAGCAGTGTTTGTTCGACCAATAGCAGATAGGGAGAGTGTTCATGAAACTTTTGCAAAGTATTCCATTCGGTAACACTAGTGTCACAGCAATTACACTTTGCAGCTTTAAATTTGCTTGTTTATCACTGTGTATTTGATTCAGTTATGTACATTTATGCTGGATTTTAATTTGTATTAGTTGTATAAGTATAAATGTATGCGTTTGTGTTTGGTGCTATTACCTTAATTGTAATGCTTAATGTTTTATAGCTTAAAGGATTTTATTTACTTGAAATAGTTTCATAGTAACTTCCTAGCACTGCCGAGAGTGATAAGAACTATTGTTTATTTACAAAACTGTGAATACTGCACATAATGCACAATGTTAAGTAAATCATTTGAGTGTGGATGTGTCTCTGTTTCAGATTGGGAGCAGAAGTAGTGTTTACTCTCCAGAGAGCAGTGTGAGGAAAACTGGCTCCTATATCTATGAAGAATTCATGCCAACTGATGGCACAGATGTCAAGGTAATAAATAATTGTGCATCTTCTTTACCCAGGAAGATTGCATTACCCTGTTTCTCTTGATCTATCTAGAGCAAAGTTTTGTTTTGTTTAGTTCAATTGTAAATTTGCTATTTTTAGTAGTGCAGCAACATTTCTCAGATTTTCTTTTTAGTTTAAAGCTCTCCTTTGAACATCAGATGAATATGTTATTTTGTGCGTGTTTGTATTGTTACAGGTGTATACAGTAGGGCCAGATTACGCTCACGCAGAGGCTCGCAAGTCCCCTGCTCTCGACGGGAAAGTTGAGCGAGACAGTGAAGGCAAAGAAATCCGCTACCCAGTCATGCTCACTGCCATGGAGAAGCTTGTGGCCCGTAAAGTGTGTCTGGCATTCAAGGTCAGATGGGCTGTTCATTTCTTGGTTTCTTGAAACAGAAGTACAGAATTAAAATGTTTCTGATAGATTACATTTTCTGGGCTTCAGAGTTTAAGGCATTTTTTCTTTCAGCTCAGTTAAACCTGTTCATATTGATTTTACTCTCAAAAACATATTTCACTCTAGCAAACAGTGTGTGGATTCGACCTTCTCCGAGCCAACGGCCACTCGTATGTGTGTGATGTCAACGGATTTAGCTTTGTGAAGAACTCCATGAAGTACTATGATGACTGTGCTAAGATCCTGGGGTAAATCCTAATGATAATCAGATAAAGATTGAAAGTGTTTGTCATTTAAACAGATTAACATAGAGTTAAGTAAATGCACAACATGTGATGAGTGTGGCTTGTTCTTTCTCTCAGAAATATTGTGATGAGGGAACTGGCTCCTCAGTTCCAGATCCCCTGGTCCATACCTACAGAGGCGGAGGACATTCCTATTGTACCCACTACATCAGGCACCATGTACTTATCACATGTTACACTACACACATCTTTTACTCATTAAAGTACACTATTCATTAATGATAGTAAAATTCATCTTTCTTTAAAATAAATGCCAAGTGAGCCAATTATGATATTGCATCAGAATGACTTTTTTGTGGTTCTGTCCGTTAGGATGGAGCTTCGCTGTGTGATTGCTGTGATCCGTCATGGAGATCGTACACCAAAGCAGAAGATGAAGATGGAAGTGCGGAATCCCATGTGTGTTCTTGTCATCTCCTCAAAAGACTTAAAGCATGACTAATGGATCCAAATTGTAAAACATACTGCTTTTTCCATTCTTCCAGGTTCTTTGAGCTTTTTGAAAACTACGGTGGGTATAAAACGGGCAAGCTGAAGCTAAAGAAACCCAAACTACTGCAGGTAACAATGTTATGTAGCTTATTTTAATTATTTTTTAATGTTTTGTTGAATTTACTCGAGTTTCTGCAATAATAACAAAAAAAAAACTCCCATTTATTTTAACCAATGTATCTACATGAAGGTAATTTGATGCATGTATATTCATTATAAAAGTGCCTATGGTGTTTTATAGTTTATTATTTACATGAATGTTCCAGGTCTACAAATCACATTTGTAATATTAGGCTACCTCATATATTCAACTTCTCCAAGACTCTTAGAGAAGAATCTTGGCTACTCCAAGGAAACAAAAAGTTGTTAAGGGGGTAAATTTAAATAAGAAATACCTCACAATTGTACTGTTTTGATTTAATACCAGTTTTGACTTGTTTTGCATCACTTTAAGTGATTTTAAGGCCTCTACATTTCTACATTTACATTTTGAGGCCTCTTTGGAAGTTTTCTGAGGCCCATAGTGAGCCAGTCGTTTCAAATATTGAATTTATTGTTAAAGACTGCGGTGCTACTTCATATCTGTGCTGTGCTGTTTCCACAGGAAGTTCTGGACATTACCAGGACACTTTTGGCAGATATAGGACAGCATACTGACTGTGAAATAGAGGAGAAGAAGTCCAAGCTTGAACAACTAAAGACTGTTCTAGAAATGTACGTACATGTTAGACGTAAACTGGGCCACGCTAGCTGGCACACTTGCAGTCTCCCGTGGTGGCCTCCTTTCAGTCTTGTGACATGACATATTTTCCAAAGAAATAGATCCATCATGTCTCATTTACATTTTTACTGGCTGAGGTTTTATATGAAACAATACTTTCATTGCGATAACAAATCTTAACAGATGCTTTCTTATAGAAAAACAAAAAAATATTATAATGCTTCTAGTGTGTCAAAGGAGACATCTGTAACGTCTTAAAGGAGATTCAGTTGATGGATGTTATTATATACGAACACTATGTTCAGTGATATTTCCAACATGCAGTATTTTTAGATTGTCAGTTGTAAGATTCATCTCGTGACACAATGAAATCACAGTGTCCCCTTTCAGAACCCTTGTCAAGAATCACGCATTTAGGAATAGCATAGATTTGCTGGATGGATTTTAGAGCAGCTGATCTGGCATGTCCTTGTGGCTAAATGTTGATATAGACATCTGAAGAAACCAGTGAGGTGAAGATTAAACTTCTTTTAAGCCTGAAGGATACAGCCTTTCTAAACTCTGGTCTCTGTCTTATTTTTTCAGGTATGGCCATTTCTCTGGAATCAATAGGAAAGTGCAGCTAACATATCTTCCTCATGGACAACCCAAAACATCCAGCGAGGAGGAAGGTATGAGCGTTGCTAATCGGGAAACGTGTCGTCTCTGGCTTCAATCATGTCATGCGTGATGGTGCTGCTGTGTGTGTTGTGTGCAGATACTCGTAAGGAGGGACCCTCTATACTGCTGGTGCTGAAGTGGGGCGGAGAGCTGACTCCAGCTGGCAGAGTTCAGGCTGAAGAACTCGGCAGGGCTTTTCGCTGCATGTATCCTGGAGGTCAAGGTAGACTGTCTCCTGTCTGTTAGTCTTTTAAGATTATGGACACATTATCTTATCACATTTCACTCATTAGTGGATTCTCAACATCTAGAGTTCACAAATCACATGCTTTAAGCTCCTCCTCACACCATTCTTATACAACAGCTCTTGTAAGCATTACACCTAAAAGTGATTGATTAACACATTCAGATTAATGATGTGACACAATGTTGACATTTTAATAATGTTCTTTTAATTAATTATCTACAAGCATTATAAAATGTTTAATCAGTTGTTGGTGAACTTTTACATATGAATATATTAATCCTAGTTAATAACTGACTAAGAGTGACTAATACAATACAGGTGCATAGAGTGCTGTTGGAATGAGTCCTAAAGCATGGAAACGATTGAGAGCATTTCTGTATTTATGGTTCCAATGTCCCAAGGGTAATTTTTTTTTTTTTAATGGGCTTTTCATTAAATGTCGTTGGTTAACAGAAGCTCAAGATATTTTCACAATTTATTACTATGACATAAAATATGTAATACCCCACTTGTGAATTTAAGATTTTTGTTGTGAAAAAGACAGTTAGGCTAAAGAATTGTCTTATTGGGACTACAGAGGCTAATGGGAACAATAAAACTCATTTACTCACTAGTCCACTTCTACTACAATCTGCACTCTTGCAAGTTATCCTAACTCACACTTTCCAACTTTTAGATTTCAATAAAAATGGATGTAGTCTTTAGAAGATAAATGGTGATGATGCTTGAAGTTTTAACTTCTTTACTTAATGCTAAGTAATGCTATTGGCTTTTTCTTCACTTTTGGATTTGCCTACAAAAATACATCATCACTGTAGTACTCTTTGAATTACTTATTGTAACATAATATATATAAGATCTATGAAGTATTTATTATAATAAATTATTAGAAAAAATATTATTTATATAATATTTTTATTAAATGTAGCATGAAGTTCTACCTAATGTTGGGATAAAACCCAGTGCCTGTTCAGCAGGCTTCATACTATTCACTTCCCTCTATATTGTTGACTAAACTATATTGTTCATATGAATGTATTGTCTTCTGATACATTTGTATGAAGATCAGACTTAAAGGGATAGTTCACCACAAATAAAACAATTCTGTCATTAATTACCCACCTTCATGTTGTTCCAAGAAGACCTCCGTTCATCTTCAGAACACAAATTAAGATATTTTTGATGATATCCGAGAGTTTCAGACCCTGCACAGACAACAACAGAACTAGAGAATACTTTTTGTGCACGAAGAAAACAAAAATAACAATTTTAATCAACAATATCTTCTTCTCTTCTGTCTCAGTCAACACACGTTCATGAGACTAGCACGATGCATGCATGTGATGCTGCTGACGCTGGAGCTGGCATTCTGAAATGGACCCCAGATGCACTGCGCCTTGTTTGCAAGCAGAGGAATGCACACACATGCGTTTGTGGTTCTCTCGTGACTGTGCATCGAAGACTAACATGGAGAGAAGAGATTGTTGAATAGAGTTGTTATTTTAGTTTTCTTTGCGCACAAAAAGTATTATCTTTGTCTATGCAGGGTTATAAAGCTCTCAGATTTTGAACAACATGAGGGTGAGTAATTTATGACAGAATTGAATTTTTGGGGTGAACTAACCCTTAAATTTCATCTGTTGTTCGCGGATTAGTCTCATACGTCACGCCCACGGACCGCTGGCTAAACGTCTGATGCATATGGCCGACAAAAGTGGAAACGCTTCAGGAGTTTCGAAGTTGTCTCGGATTGGTTGAATTAAACAGGATTTCCGGGAGACATGTGTGTTGTGTTCTTTAACGTTCAGCCTGGAAACAAAAATGCAGTGGCGCCAAACCCCCTCACGAAAGAAAAAAGCCATCGTGTTTACAACTGTGACGACGAAACGCTGGATTTTCAGAAGTATGTGAAATATTTAAAGGTCACGGCATAGAATCTTTCAAATCTGTCCGAGAGTTTTACACTCTGTTATTGTTGAGACATTTCCACACCTCGAAATAACGCTGAATGAAACAAACTGTGGTTGGTTGTTTGACATGCCGGTCAAATCGGCCTCATGGGCGGGCCTTGGCCAATGAAAGCTGCCATGGATTCCAGACCTTCAGCCGTCAGTCTGAAGGTCTGGCTACACGAGACTATTTGCTGATAAACTTCCGTTCTTCCTTAGCTCGCTAATTTTATTTGCAGTCATGTTTTATTTACCCATTGGTTTTGTGGCTAATGTTGCACAATTCGAATTGAACACAGGGATGAATGAGATTTGAGAGCAAATTATACCCATTTGCAGTTATGTTATGATTACTTTTGGACTTGTTAACCTTTTGGACATGTTAACTTAGACATGTTAACCTACCCTATTTCGGTTTGTTCCACCCTGCTCCTACAGACGCCTTCTTGCAGAGTTTTGTTCCAGCTCCAACACCCATGCCGCTTACTGTCAAGTAAGACCTTGATTATGTTTGGAGCTAAACCCAGCAAGACAGTGGGTTTCCAGGAACAGGGTTGATTGCCTCAGTTTTATATGGTTATTTAGTGTTTAAATCTGTGAAATCTTGTGTTCTTGTCCACTTGTAGGGGATTATGCTGGCTTTCCAGGCTGCGGCCTACTCAGGCTACACAGCACCTACCGGCATGACCTCAAGATCTATGCCTCTGATGAGGGCAGGGTGCAAATGACTGCTGCTGCCTTTGCAAAGGTCTTTAGCCACAACAAATACAGGTCATCTGAGGTTTAAAGATATTAAGTTATCGGAGGATGTTAAGTTGGTGTTGGTTGTCTGGTTGTCAGGGTCTCTTGGCACTGGAAGGGGAACTGACACCGATCCTGGTCCAGATGGTAAAGAGTGCAAATATGAACGGCCTGCTGGATAACGATATTGAATCCCTCAGTGGCTGTCAGCAGAGGGTTAAGGCCAGACTTCATGAGATCATGCAGAAAGATGAAATCTTTACAGAAGAAGACTTTGACCGGGTAAATCGAAGTATCAGATGTTTTATTTAACTCAGGGTGTATTTCAGCCCTCTGCTGACTTTATATGAAAACACATCTGTGTCTACTTTATCTCTTTTATTTATCCAGCTGGCTCCAACATGCAGTAGCTCTCTGGTGAACTCTATGAAGGCTGTGGAGAATCCAGTTAGTATATGTGATCAAGTCTACACCCTTGTCCAGAGCCTCACCTCACAGATCCGCAAAAGACTTGAAGACCCCAAATCAGCAGGTGATTGCTCTGTGCTCACATAAAAAAAGAGACAAAAACACTCTTTAAAAGGCCAAAAAGAGAAACCTGTGAAAAAGCGATCTGAGTAAATGAGTTGATGTTGCCTCTCTCAGATTTACAGCTGTACCACAGCGAGACACTGGAGATGATGCTGCAGCGCTGGTCTAAGTTGGAAAGGGACTTCCGCATGAAGAGCGGCCGCTACGACATCAGCAAGATTCCTGACATTTACGACTGTGTTAAGTATGATGTGCAGCACAACAGCTCTCTGGGCCTGGAGGACACCTTGGAACTCTTCAGGCTCTCTCGAGCACTAGCCAACATTGTCATACCACAGGTGGGTAAGGAAATGATGAAACGGGAACTCGTACAGCTTATCCTCAGAGTTGAAGTTTTATTTGTTTACAACTTATTTATTTTTTTAGCAACATTTTTGCTAAAATATTTATATTTCTCCAAATATGTTGACTAGCAGTAGCTATTAATTTCTTTGGGTGGAAAAACTTTCAGTTTAAATATTTTTTGGACACCACAACAAAAAGTTAAATTTAAAAATGTATTAAATTAATTTTATGAAACCCTTCATAGAATACAGTGCGGGCATAATTATTAGGCACTTTAATCTTATTTTTTCAAGTACATTTTACCAATTCCAAAACACATCAATCTTAATAACTACGATTAATTTTGTATTTAATCATTTATACGTGATATATAATTGTCCATGAAGGCTGGAAGTGAAAAACTGTATGTATTCAGTTGTGCAAAATTATTAGGCACGTTTTCTTTTACAGATAAAATGAGCTAAAAAGAGGTTACAGTAAAAAATTATAATAATTTTTAGAATGCTCATTAGAAATGTTCAAAACTAATGCAATACAGAAACTGCGAGGTTAAGGCATGACCATTGGAGAGCAAAATGCTCATTGGGTCAGCAGGATTATAAAAACAGGTGGAAAAGAAAAGACACGTTAACTGCAAAATAATTCATAAATAATGTGAAGAATTAGGTGTGAAACCATTAGGAACACGTTAGCCTCAAGCGCCACCATTTTCCAGAACCTCAACCTACCTGGAGTCTCCAGAAGAGCAAGCTGTCAGGTTCTCAGAGACTTTGCTTGGGTAAAGAATCCTAAAAATTAAATCATATTTCATGAGAATCAAAAGTGAAGTGAAAATCAACATGCCTAATAATTATGTGCACAGTATATTACTCTTATAGATTATTAATCCATGTTATTGTAGTATCATTGATATAATATTATAGTTTTTGTTAATATTTTGAAGTAGATTTTATTGTAATATTTTCTTTTCATTTTAATTTTATTTAAACTTTTCGAAAATAAATTGTGTTTTTATAATTGTTATTATTATTTTTAAATATTTATGTACATTTAATGAAGTTGTAGTTATTTGAGTTCTTCAGCTGCACTATAACTGTCCTTCAAACTACTGTTTTAGGAGTACGGCATTAATAAGGTGGAGAAGCTGGATATTGCGTATGCCTACTGTCTGCCTTTAGTGAAGAAGATTCAGCTCGACCTTCAGAGGACACATGAGGACGAGTCCGTAAACAAGCTGCATCCACTGTGAGATGCCCTGTTTTGTCACTTTCATCTCTATCTTTCTCTTTTATTTGCTCTCTCCTATTAAGCATGAGAGCTCACACTTGTCCATCTCTTTGTGTCCCAGATATTCACGTGGAGTGCTGTCACCAGGCAGGCATGTCCGAACGCGGCTGTATTTCACGAGTGAGAGTCACGTCCACTCGCTGCTTAGCATCTTCCGTTATGGTGGCCTATTGGATGTAAGCATTTGAAATGAATATATTTTAAATGTAATAAATTCCAACTTCATAATCATTACATGTTTGTAAGTCCTACTGTATTTAAATATGACATACAAATTTCAATAGAAATGACATTGAAGTATATTTTAGTTAAACATACATAAATGCTTGTCGGTACATTCAGCAGTACACTTTAATTGTCTTTCATTGTAGTTTAAGTGTTAAAGGAAACATATGATGTTTCAGGAGGTAAGGACCAGCAGTGGAAGAGAGCCATGGATTATCTGAGTGCAGTGTCTGAGCTCAACTACATGACCCAGATCGTCATTATGCTTTATGAAGACAACAACAAGGTACATCCTGCTCTCACTGTTCGTTCTGCTCCTTTGAGGCACAGAATAAACATAAGTGAACTGTAATAACTGAGCTGCCCAATGTTTTATGGTTGAGTGGGGACTGTGCAGTCTCAACAAAGTACTTCAAAGAGATGTGACAATTGTGTTAACACAGGACCCATCCTCTGAAGAGCGCTTCCATGTGGAACTGCATTTCAGCCCTGGGGTCAAAGTATCTGAGGAGGAGAGCGCTCCGATGGGCTTTGGCTTCCGACCAGCCTCTGCTGAAGTATACACACTTTCCTTTGTTCATGGTTGTCATCATGTGTTGGATTAGATTTTTATGCAGCTAATAATATCTTTGTTTGCTGATATTTCCCTGTCTATGTTCGTTTGTGTTCACATAGAATGATCAGAAGCAAACAGACCCTGGTAGTTTGGAAAATCTCATACGAGATGAGCCTGACCGCGCTTTGCCCCTTTCAGAGGCCATCAGCACCCTGAGGAAATCCCCTCTTATCCGGAATCGCAAGACTGGCTCCATGGAGGTATCACACTACTGTGCTGACCATTGTACAGTGTGCTTTAAAAATACTTTTCTAAATCTCTGTGGTGTCAAACTGACAGATTCAGGCTGGGCTTTATGTACTATGATTTAAAAGTGCTTCATTTATGTGTGTGCACAGGTCCTGTCAGAAAGCTCATCCTCTAAAGGGGGCAGCTATCGCCTCTTCCCCTCCTGCTCACGCCAGTCTCCAGAGATGAAGCAGAGCGGATTAGGTTGGTATCGTGTGTCTGTCTCTGACTCAGCCCCAACAACTGCTGTTTATCTCTTCCCTGTGACAGGAAATCACCCTCTGAATCCAAATAAACACTATATTCGCATGTTATTCCGGATGTAAAATCCAATTAGCTGACCGCTTTCATTGGCGTTACCAAGGAAATTGGTGGATACACATTCTGGATCCAGACAGGGATGGAGTTTGTGTGGGATGCCGTTCATTTTTAGACATCTTGGAGGGATCGTTCAGTGTTTCGGCTCTATTTAAAACTAGTGCTGTGATCTCTGATGACAGTTTAGTTAGTTATCTTTACACAAAGCTGTTATCTAGGAAAGAAAGTGCCATGATTTTACTGCAGTTTTAAAAACGTGAAAGTATTGCATGGAAAAAAACAGACATCTGACAACGGTGTAAATGAGCAAATAATCCTGCATGAAGTCAGATGTATTTCATAATTCATACCTAACTATCTGTAGATTTGAAATTATTAATTTGTGTAATCATACAGTTACTGTCAATGACATGTAAACGCTGATGTTCACTAATACTAGTATACTCAGCATACTCATGTTAATTCACTATATTTGTTTAGTTGTTGTATAGTTTTCTTTTATTATCATAATTGCTTGTAATAGATGTAAAGTCTACTTTCATCAACATCTCCCTGTCAAGAATATCGCTTCTGTCTTTTGTTAATTAGATTTTGCTCTACTAGCCCCTGTCATTGATGTCCGCCAAACCGTAATGGTTTTGACATGAGTTATATATTATGACTTTATAATCCTCTCACCCCCTCTGCAGTAACTGCTGTGTTTTGATTAATACGTGCATGTGGTTGGTGTGCTCACTAATTCCATGATCTAACCCCCTCTGTAGGCTCTCAGTGCGCTGGTCTCTTCAGCACCACCGTCCTCGGGGGCTCCTCTAGTGCCCCCAACCTTCAGGACTACGCACGCGCACACCGCAAAAAATTCTCCTCGGGCAGTTTGACCTATAAAGACGGTATGTGCTCAGTCCAGCTCCTTTTCTCATAGAGTTTAGAAGGTAGAAACTATAGTTGAAGGACACTTCCTGTACATGTGGGTAATGTAGGAGTTTAGGGTTAAGTTGCATCAGGTGTGTATCTATGGAAGCATATGTGTAGCAAAATTCAATTTGAAATGTAATATGCAAAATGGCAATGTATTTCTGTATTTACAGTGGGGCAAAAAAGTATTTAGTCAGCCACCAATTGTGCAAGTTCTCCCACTTAAAAAGATGAGAGAGGCCTGTAATTTTCATCATAGGTATACCTCAACTATGAGAGATAAAATAAGGAAAAAAATCCAGAAAATCACATTGTAGGATTTTTAAAGAATTTATTTGCAAATTATGGTGGAAAATAAGTATTTGGTCACCTACAAACAAGCAAGATTGCTGGCTCTCACAGACCTGTAACTTCTTCTTTAAGAGGCTCCTCTGTCCTCCACTCGTTACCTGTATTAATGGCATCTGTTTGAACTCGTTATCAGTATAAAAGACACCTGTCCACAACCTCAAACAGTCACACTCCAAACTCCACTATGGCCAAGACCAAAGAGCTGTCAAAGGACACCAGAAACAAAATTGTAGACCTGCACCAGGCTGGGAAGACTGACTCTGCAATAGATAAGCAGCTTGGTGTGAAGAAATCAACTGTGGGAGCAATTATTAGAAAATGGAAGACATACAAGACCACTGATAATCTCCCTCGATCTGGGGCTCCACGATCTCACCCGTGGGGTCAAAATGATCACAAGAACTGTGAGCAAAAATCCCAGAACCACACGGGGGGACCTAGTGAATGACCTGCAGAGAGCTGGGACCAAAGTAACAAAGGCTACCATCAGTAACACGCTGCGCCGCCAGGGACTCAAATCCTGCAGTGACAGACGTGTCCCCCTGCTTAAGCCAGTACATGTCCAGGCCTGTCTGAAGTTTGCTAGAGAGCATTTGGATGATCCAGAAGAGGATTGGGAGAATGTCAGATGAAACCAAAATAGAACTTTTTGGTAAAAACTCAACTTGTCGTGTTTGGAGGAGAAAGAATGCTGAGTTGCATCCAAAGAACACCATACCTACTGTGAAGCATGGGGGTGGAAACTTCATGCTTTGGGGCTGTTTTTCTGCAAAGGGACCAGGACGACTGATCTGTGTAAAGGAAAGAATGAATGGGGCAATATATCGTGAGATTTTGAGTGAAAACCTCCTTCCATCAGCAAGGGTATTGAAGATGAAACGTGGCTGGGTCTTTCAGCATGACAATGATCCCAAACACACCGCCCGGGCAACGAAGGAGTGGCTTCGTAAGAAGCATTTCAAGGTCCTGGAGTGGCCTAGCCAGTCTCCAGACCTCAACCCCATAGAAAATCTTTGGAGGGAGTTGAAAGTCCGTGTTGTCCAGCGACAGCCCCAAAACATCACTGCTCTAGAGGAGATCTGCATGGAGGAATGGGCCAAAATACCAGCAACAGTGTGTGAAAACCTTGTGAAGACTTACAGAAAACGTTTGACCTCTGTCATTGCCAACAAAGGGTATATAACAAAGTATTGAGATGAAATTGTGTTATTGACCAAATACTTATTTTCCACCATAATTTGCAAACACATTTTTTTAAAATCCTACAATGTGATTTTCTGGATTTGTTTTTCTTATTTTGTCTCTCATATTTGAGGTATACCTATGATGAAAATTACAGGCCTCTCTCATCTTTTTAAGTGGGAGAACTTGCACAATTGGTGGCTGACTAAATACTTTTTTTCCCCACTGTATATTTTCCCATTCATATGTGCACTTTTAGTGCAAAGTGAAAATTAAATTTTATCATTTAAATTTGCCATTTTCTGCACTAGTTTTAATATGCAAATTCAAAACTTATTTTAAAGCTTCATAAGTTATCAAATTAAAATGTATTACCCAAATTGATTAGATACGTTTAACATGTCCAAGCAAAAACTGTATCAAAATGATCACTTAAATGCTGTTTTTCCTAAATGCATTTAGACAGGGGTAGGACACTTGGGATTGTATTTTCATCGTGAGACCGCGGGATAATTAGCAAAATAGCAAAGTAGCAAAATTCAATGAGTTTCAAAATGCATTCTGAGCCAAAGGTGCAGCAAAATGGTGATTTAAATATCTTTTATTTTTTCTTAAAAACATTGACACATAAAAGTTATGACGTTTCAGTTGCATTTTCATTAAATACCCCACGATGAATATAGTTTCATTCATTGTGGATTTGAAAATGCATTCCGCGCCGAGCACGCCCCTTGCCTGTCAATCATTACATCAAAGAGGGGCTCGGCAACAGGAAGCACGATAGGTCAATATTCACCGTTAACCAAATGCTTTTCACCTGCCTCAACATCTCTCACTGTTTACACTCGGAGTGATGCACTTAAGCAAACACACAGTGCTATTCTACACATTGCCATTTTGCATATTACATTTCAAATTGAATTTAGCTATGCTTCCATATGTATCACACATCTCGCTGTCATATTTACCATTTCACATCTGGTTCATTTTCATGGTCTTGAATGTGTGGTGTCCAGAAGTCCATGGAGTCTGCAGTGTCAATCATTGTCTTTCAGAAATTATGTCTTTTGTTTCTAGTCATTTGACATATTTTGTGAGTAGTGTTTTATTTTGATATAATTTAATTGGAAACACATGTTTGTGTACCACTGCAGGAATCCAAAAAAGTTTGAAGCAAAAACATGGTAAAAATGTAGATTTTGTGAACAGCACACTGAATATAACTCTTGCCTTCCGCTAAATTAAGGGGGCTTTTGCTACATTATCACACTTTACCATTCAATCTCAGATACACCACCTTTCAAAAGTTTGAGGTCTGTAAGATTTCTATTGTTTTTGAAAGAAGTCTCTTATGCACAAAAATTCAGTTAAAACAGTAATATTTTGAAATGTTACATGAAATGTTAACAACAGTTTTCTATAAATTCTATTTTTTATTGTCTAGAATGTATTTCAAAAGTTATTGAATTCATTTTATGGCAAAGCATAATTTTGAGCAGTGTTCCGTGTCACATGATCCTTAAGAAATAATATCTGGATTAATAAATATTCCTTGCTACTATCAATGTTGAAAACAGTTGTGCTGCTTAATATTTTTTGTTGAAACCTTGCTACTTTTTTCAGGATTTGAAGAATAGAAAGTTCAAAAGAACATGTATATGACATACGTGATCTTTGGTAATATTGCAAATGTCTTTATTGTCACGTTTGATCAATTCAGTGCACCCTCGCTGAGTAAAAGTATGAATTTCTTTAAAAAAATCTTATTGACCGCAAACTTTTGAACAGTAGTGTATATTGCATTTGGATTACATCAATTTATTTGTTAAAACCTTACAATAAGGTTCTATATTTTAACACCAATTAATTTAGTAGCTGACATAAAATAACAATAAATAATTTTATAGCATTTATTCGTCTTGGTTAATAGTATGTGTAGGAATTAACAATACATTTGTAACATTTCAAGTTTTTAACATTAACTAATGTACAGTATTATGAAGAAATGTGAATTAACAATCAATTAACCTAAACTAATGATAGTTAGTCTTGATACGTAATGTTAATGAACTGAACATTATTATAAAGTGTGGCCCATTATTTGGGTATTGAAATTATTACTAAATTCCACCCTAATTTGAAATCTTATCTGAAACTGTCTCTCCGGTCCATACCGGCGTGCTCTCACACCCGATTCCTTCCAGAATGTTCTGTTTGTATGCTCGTGGTGAAACCTTTTGTCCACAAGGTGTCAGTGTGACATTGTTTGGAGTTCTCCCTGTTTCAGTTCCCATTTCTTGTGTCTTGTTTTGCAATTATAACTTTATTCTCTCATTTGTTGCTGTCGTATACACGAGCCTGTTCATTTAACCCTATTAGCTTCAGTTAAACTCTCCGGCTGGTCTCTAGGACTGGCAGGTCATCGAGCATAGTCCCCAGTCTCTTTGTCTTCACTGTTGTGTGTGGTTGTGTCCTGTGAAGGCATGTGCTGTTACTCTACAGGCTCTCAGAGCTGCTTATATTCCAGGAGCGAGGGGTCGATCGGACCATCTCCAGCTTTTCATGCTTCTGTCCACCATTTTGTTTGTTCTGAGAGATGACGTCTGATAAGATGGCATCTTTATTTATAGTAGAGCAGTTCCAATAAAGTGACAAGCCGAAAATATTACCACGGCTAAAGTGTTATAAATAGATCCACTAATTTACTGTGGCAACTCTGTGAAGGCATTTAAACAGTTAGGATAAAGATCTGTCCTCTTATTGTCATTTTCTTTTTTCTTTTGTAAGAGTTTATTTTCTCTACCTGAGCTAGGAATAGCCTCAGTGAACCCATCTGTGAGATTAACACGTAATAAGAACCATTCTCACTCGCTCTTTAGTTAGGTCTAAATCACATTGAGACACTAATGCTGCTCTTCTGTAGTCACAGTAGAATCCCAGCCCTACACCCCTCACACTACTATCCCTGAGAGTCTCACACCTTCAGCTCTGTAACACATCCTCATCCTCTACAGGTTTACTGTAAAATATGGTAACTCTAGTGACCTTTTTTATTTCCTCAGAGTTGTTGTCTATGCCGGCAGTAAAGAGATTTTCTGTGTCGTTTGCAAAGCATCCGACTAATGGTACGTCTGCTTCTCTTCAAGTATATTTCCACTCCCTCCACCTCCCTTTGTTTTGCATGTCAATGGAAAACTCTTTTCATTTTGTAATTTTTTTTTGTTGGTTTAGTTTTATTCTGTTTTCACGTCATTTCTGCCATGTTTCCTTCGACCTCTCCAGTTTCAGCGTCTTTTTAACCATTCGACAAAATCTCAAACCCTTCCCATATACAGCAGTATCGCTATCTGTAGCCTCCTGCGGACAGCTCTCACTCTCACCCAGTGACTCGGTGTTAATCCGCTACGGATGACTGTTTGTGTGAATGAGTTTAAGCACGTGTTTGTTTCCTGTTATTGTATGTGCACAAGTTTGTGGGAAGGTGGGTGTACAACACTGCAAAAAATCATGTTCTTAATCAGTATTTTTGTCTTATTTTTAATTTGGGAAGCAAAATTATATAAGATACACTACCGTTCAAAAGTTTGGTGTCGGTAGATTTTTTTTTCTTGAAATAAATTAATACTTTTGCACAATTGAATGCATCCTTGGTGGATAAAAGTTTTAGTAAAGACAATTTATAAAGTTAAAAAAGATTTGTATTTCAAATAAACGCTGTTCTGTTGAATTCTCTGTTCTTAAAATAATCCTAAAATTGTATTACAGTTTCCACAAAAATATTACGCCGCATAATCTCAATGTTAATAAGAAGAAATGTTACCCGAGAACCAATTTCAAGATTTCTGAAGGATCATGGGAGATTGAAGAATGAAGTAATTTATGCTGAAAATGATTATTTTCCATCACAGGAATAAATTACTTTTTATTCAATAAAAAAATACAAATTACTTTAAATTGTAATAATGTTTCACAATATTTTAGTATTTTTGATCAAAAATATGCAGACTTGGTGACCATAATAGCCCTTAAAAACATTTCCCAAACAACCCAAACTTTTGAACCGTAGTATGTGTCAGAAAGAATATATTTAATTTCATTAATTTGTTAAAAACAATTAGACAGTGCACTGTAAAATATACGTTAATTCAAGATAAATTCTTTGCAAACAAGTTGTAATGTTTTATTTATTGTAATTATATTTAGCTTGTAATATAAGGATGTTTTGATATCCCTGCTGAAAAATACAAATACGACTGATTAAGATCTTTTTTTTTTTTTGCAATGTACAATTATGAATAGATACTTAAGAAAATGAATCTGAACCACTACTGGACAGCACACAATGACTGAAACCTTCCCCTGTCAACAGTTGCCATTGCTCTGGTACTGTTGGACAGTGTTTCCCTATCGATACTCCACTCGTACTGCGTCTTGTAAAGACGCATATGGGAAAATGCCTTTTTTCTCCTGAACTGAAGTCTTATTTAATCACGCAGAGAAACTGCACGACTATTGGTTCGTGCAGGTGTAGAAAAACGAACCAATGGGTCGGCAGCGGAGCTGCACGAACCTATGGCGACGATACTCGCCAAATTCCCGCCGAAAGGGGCGGGGTATCTGGCTATATAAGCGGTCGTTTCGCCATAGGATCCTCAGATTTTTTCTCCTTCAGAGACGACGACTTCTACACTGATCCGGAAGCTTACTCGCCGTTGACACGCCTCGCAGTAGGACCTCGATCTGCTCGGCTGATCCGCCTTCAACGCGCCCCAGATCGCAGCAGTTCCGGTCCCGTTCGCTGCAGCTATCCGGCGATCATATCACGTAAGTCTCTAAAAGAGCAAATCGGCATTCTAATGCGGTGCCGTTACTGCGGCTCGTGCAGGTCTCCCCTGCACGCCGATGACGGTCACAGCGAGTGTGTTTCCTGCCTGGGGAAATCCCATGCGGATGCCGCGCTCGCTGGTTCTGATTGTTCTCTCTGCGAGAGCATCAGTCTCGCCTCTCTGCGCACGCGCATCGCTTTCTTTTCAGAGAGCGATCTCGCGCCCTCCCGTTTTCTTCCTCCCAGGGACCTGTGAGGAAAAAACAGCGGGGCAGAGGTTCTCAGCGCCCGGTTGAGAGCGAGCTCAAGCCGGCTCAGATCTCGCGTGCCTCGCTTTCGCCACACAGAGAGATGTCTCCCATCCTTTTTATCCAACCTGACCAGCGTCCCTCTGCAAGCATGAGCGAACTGGTCTCGTTCGGGGGAAGGGACGATGAGCTGGCCGATGACAGCATGTCACTGGTAGCTTCAGATGCTGAGGAGCTGTCGGGCTCAGTGACTGACCCCGCCCCCTCAGGTTTGCCCGCGCCCAGCGCCGCCAAAGCTGGGATGGATGCCGAACTTTTCCGTGTCCTCTCCAAAGCGGTTGAAGAGCTGGGTTTGGAGTGGTCTCCACCAGAGGAGCCCTCTCGCAGCCGTCTAGATGAGTGGTTTCTGCCGGGGCGCCGTCAGGCCCCTCAACAACGACCATCGCCGTTCTTCCCTGAAGTTCACGACGAGCTCACGAGATCTTGGCGCTCCCCTTACTCTGCCCGCCTCCGTACTTCCGCTTCATCTGCCCTCACTACGGTTGACGGCGCTGAAGAAAAGGGATATGAGAGGATGCCTCAACTGGATGAGTCAGTGGCTGCACATCTCTGCCCACCCACTGCCATCGGCTGGAAGGCGAAAGCCAGTCACCCGTCCAAGCCATGCAGGACCACTTCAGCGCTCGCTGGATGCTCCTACGCTTCAGCTGGACAGGCGGCTTCGGCGCTCCACTCTATGGCGGTTCTTCAGGTCTATCAGGCCAAGCTCCTCTCTGCCGTAGACGAGTCTGAGCCTGATCCTGCGACTCTCAGGGAGCTGAGAAGCGCAACGGACCTAGCTTTGCGAGCCACCAAGACTACCGCCCAAGCCATAGGAAGGTCTATGGCCAGCCTGGTAGTGCTCGAGCGCCACCTGTGGCTCACGCTGACGGAGATCAAGGACGCGGACAGGGTCTCCTTCCTTGATGCTCCAATTTCCCCCAGCGGCCTCTTTGGACCTGCGGTGAAAGGATTCGCTGAGCGCTTCACAGAAGCACAGAAGGCGTCACAGGCTATGCGACACTTCCTGCCCAAGCGCTCCAGCCCAGCAGCTGCTCAGAGTCGCCCCAGGACTGCGCCGACTCAGCAGCCCGCGAAACCTGCACCTGCCGTTTACGCCCCTCAGCCTGCTAGAACTCAGCAGCCGTGAGGGCGTTCAAGCTCAGCCAGACGCCACCCCCCTCCGAAGCGCCAGGGCCCCCGACTCAAGATAGCGTTGGACCCTGCGCCCCCGGCGTCCTCCTGATCTGCAGGACAGGAAGAGGAGAGGGTCGAGTCCTGCCACGGCCGGACCGCCCACCAAAAGGCCTCTCATGAGAAACCTCTTGGCACCCCGTTCTTTTCCGGGTGCAGAGGGAATTGTGTCTGTTGCTACAGGGTCCGTACAAGCGACCATGCAACTGTCCGCTGTGATAGCGGAAAAAATAAAACACAAACATTCTCAAAAAGAGAGCAATTTTCCTCTTCCGTCCCTCACGAGTGCCCTGCCTCCGTGCAGCCGGCCACTCGAGTTTATCCAACCCCTTGCCACGTGGGCCATCCCCGGAGTGTCAGAGTGGGTTATGTGGATAATAAAACGAGGTTATTCACTCCAATTCGCTCGAAGACCCCCGCGCTTCAGCAGCGTGGTCTCCACCTCGGTGCAGGGCGAGAACGCTCGCGTTCTGCGCTCAGAGGTGATGACGCTGCTGGAAAAAGGAGCCATAGAAATGGTTTCTCCAGCTTTGAGCGAGTCAGGCTTTTACAGCCGTTACTTCCTCGTCCCCAAAAAGGATGGCGGCCTCCGGCCCATCCTCGATCTCAGACGCCTGAATCACGCCCTCATGAGACGGCCGTTCAGGATGATCACGCTGAAGCAGATCCTCTCGCAGATTCGCACAGAGGACTGGTTCTGTTCTCTGGACCTGAAAGACGCATACTTTCACATCCAGATAGCCCCTATCACAGACGATTCTTGAGATTCGCCTTCGAGGGAGTGGCTTACCAGTACACGGTCCTACCCTTTGGGCTGTCTCTGGCCCCCCATACTTTTACGAAGTGCATGGACGCGGCTCTTTCCCCTCTGAGACAGATGGGAATCCGCATTCTCAATTACCTCGACGACTGGCTCATTCTGGCCCAGTCAGAGGTGGAACTACTTTCACACAGAACCCTCATCCTCAGCCACTTGGAGCGCCTGGGGCTCAGGGTCAATTTCGCCAAAAGCGCACTGTCTCCCAGCCAACGAATATCGTTCCTGGGTACAGTTCTGGACTCAGCTCACATGAGAGCGGTGATAGCACCAGAACGCGCTCTGGCCATTCAGAAACTCGCGGCCACCTTCAAGAGCGACACCGCTCGCCCACTCAAAGTGTTTCAGAGAGTGCTGGGCCTTATGGCCGCAGCATCGCCAGTGTTACAGCTGGGCCTGCTCCGCATGCGCCCCCTTCAACGCTGGTTGAAACCACGGGTTCCACACAACGCATGGCGTCACGGACGCTTGCATATCAGGGTGAATCAGGCCTTTGTAACAGCCCTGACCCCCTGGAAGAACCCACGGTGGATGGAGAAGGGCGTGGCAATGGGGTTGGTCCACACCAGGAAAGTTGTCACGACAGACGCCTCCAACACAGGTTGGGGGGCGCTGTGCGAAGGCAAACCGACCTTCAGCCATTGGTCGAAGATGGAGAGCGGCTTCCACATCAACTGCTTGGAAATGCTAGCAGTTTGTCGAGCCTGCCAGTTTTTCCTGCCGGACCTAATAGGACGCCATGTGCTGATTCGCTCAGACAACATGTCCGTGGTGTCCTATATAAATCACCAGGGAGGTGTCTCCTCGAAGCGCCTCTTTATTCTGGCAGAGTGCCTTCTGGAATGGGCTCAGCTCAACCTGCGCTCGCTGAGGGCAGCACACCTGCCGGACAGACTGAACCAAGGAGCGGATATGTTATCTCGGAGCAATGTCCCCTCAGAGGAGTGGATGCTCCATCCGCAGGTGGTTCAGAAGATCTGAAAGACCTTTGGCAAGGCAGAAGTAGACCTTTTCGCCTCCAAAGACAACTTTCACTGCCCAACTTATTATTCTAAGGACAGGGACGCGTTGGCCCACGACTGGCCCAACCTCCTCCTTTATGCATTTCCCCCGATCGCCCTGCTTCCACAGGTCGTCAGGCATATCAGGGAACAGGGTCACAAGGTGCTATTGGTGGCCTCCTTGTGGAGGAACCAACCTTGGTTGTCAGAGCTGACTCAGCTACTGACAACAGCCCCCTGGCCCGTGCCCCTGAGACGGGATCTCCTCTCTCAGGCGAAAGGAACAATATGGCACCCTCGACCCGAGCTGTGGGCTCTCTACATTTGGCCGCTCAATGGGAGCCTACTGGCCTCCCAGAGCGAGTGTTAAACACCATTTCTGAGGCTAGAGCCCCGTCTACGAGACGCCTCTACGCCCTTAAGTGGTCTGTTTTCTCCACTTGGTGCCTCAACCGTGGTGAAAACCCCTCTACCAATGAATTAGCGGTGGTTCTGTCCTTTCTGCAGGAACTGCTAGATAAAGGACGTTCTCACTCTACACTCAAGGTGTTCGTAGCAGCTATAGCGGCCTTTCATGCCCCTATAGCGGGCCAGTCGGTAGGCAGAGACAACTCAGTTGTCCGTTTTCTGAAGGGAGCCAGGAGGTTGAATCCACCTCGGCCCCTTACTGTCCCTACATGGGATCTGCCCACTGTACTGAGGGCCTTGAAAGGCCCTCCCTTTGAGCCGCTACAGTCTACGGACCTCCGGTCACTTTCGCTGAAAACTGCTCTGCTACTAGCACTAGCGTCGGTTAAGCGAGTTGGAGACCTGCAGGCGCCTCTATTAGCCCTGCCTGCCTGGAATTGGGCCCAACGACTCCAAGGTCGTCCTGAAACCAAGGCATGGTTACGTACCTAAGGTACTTTCAACCCCATTCAGAGCTCAGGTCATCACGCTCTCCGCGCTTCCTCCGTCTGAGGAGGACCGGGAGTTATATTTGTTATGCCCTGTCAGAGCTTTGAGAATCTACTTTGAGCATTCCGCCCCTTTTAGGCATACGGAACAGCTCTTTGTTAGCTTCGGTAACCGCACCAAAGGACATCCGGTCACGAAGCAGAGACTCTCTAAGTGGATAGTGGATGCTGTCATGCTGGCATACTCTTCTTTGGGCCTGCAATGCCCCATTGAAGTACGAGCCCAATCGACTAGAGGCATCGCCTCGTCATGGGCGTGGTCTAGCAGTGTATCCATTACAGAGATTTGTACGGCGGCTGGCTGGGCCACTCTGTCCACATTTGCTAGGTTTTATAACCTGGACATACCGGCCTTACAGGCCAGAGTCCTCTCTGCTTAGATGAGCTTGTACACATACGCTGTGGGAACAATCCTATATACAGTCGTTCATCTACCCTAGCACGGCATGATTAAATTCAGTTCCCATATGCGTCTTTACAAGTATCGATAGGGAACGTACTCGGTTACTATCGTAACCTCGGTTCCCTGAGATACGGAACGAGTACTGCGTACTTTGCCGTGCCAGGTAGCTGCACGACTCAGTCGTTGCTTCAGTCGAAGTAAACCTGAGGATCCTATGGCGAAACGACCGCTTATATAGCCAGATACCCCGCCCGTTTCGGCGGGAATTTGGCGAGTATCGTCGCCATAGGTTCGTGCAGCTCCGCTGCCGACCCATTGGTTCGTTTTTCTAAATAAGACTTCAGTTCAGGAGAAAAAAGGCATTTTCCCATATGCGTTTTTACAAGACGCAGTACTCGTTCCGTATCTCAGGGAACCGAGGTTACGATAGTAACCGAGTACGTTTTCACTGTATTTAACTAGCAGAAAGTGATTGTTCACAGGGAAATGGTTTACCTGTCACTCTTTTGCTCCATAAAGCTTCTCTCCAATTTTACTTCAAATGAATGCTGTTGTGAATCGTAATTATGTTAAAGGTTGTAAATGTTGAGCTTTGCAGCCAAGGAGTGTTTTTACTCCGTTTCCCCTTGATTCTTCACGGGAAGCAGCTTAAAATCTAAAACGACATGGGCTGTATCCGAATTCGCTCCCTATACCCTCATTCACTATTCCCTACATTAGTCCACTCATACAGTTCACTTGAAGGAGTGAATGAAAACGAGTGAGTGAATTCGGACGCTGAGAGCACCGGAAGGACTGGCGCTTTTGCATTGTTTGCTTGCGGTTTAATAATCCTTTGAAACGGGCAGCTACAGTAGTAAGATTAAAGGATTTATCTTGAACTCTGTCACGGAAATTATGTATAAACCCTAATAGTCAATTTACAGTGAATTTGTAACCGTGTTGTATTACGCCGTGGACAAGCGCTTCTAAAATAAATGAATGGATGATTCCGCTGCCGACGCCATCTTCTGGCGAGACGCGGGACTTCATTTGGCGCACGACTCTCATAGTGCATTATGGGGATTCTCTAGCCATTGAGTGTACTTCGATTGTACAATAGTTTTTGCAGTGCATTGTGGGATTGAATGAGTGCACTTGAGAACATCCACTATGGTGGCACTGTCCCAAATGGAACACTTCATGTGCACTTGCGGTCTTACAATGTCTGTCGCGTGTCCGTTTAGTCCACGAGACCGTAGAGTGTCCCATTCCTCATTTTAGCGTTCCGGATGGTGCTCGTGAGCTCCCCATTTGCGGCCGTTATGCGCCCTCGATCCGCACTTCTGCCGAGGCTGCACTGGGGCGAGCTTCGCAGCAAACTTCTACCCGACAGTCGAAGCGGCATTACTTCACGAAAGTGCAGACTCAGAGGAAGACCGTGAGGGTTCAGGGTGCCATTTGGGACAGGGCCACTTTCGAACACCACTTAAATTGTCTGTCCCCTCCAATAGTGCACTATTGGAGGATATAGGGGGTGATTTCGGATACAGCCATAAGACTTCTTTCAAATTGAAACCGACATCTTCAGTCTGTGTGAATAAAACAACCTACCACACTTGCAGATACAGATCAACTAGCCGGTGTCTTTTGTGGTTCTCTACACTTCATTGATAGACTCGTGCTGTGTATAACTGCATGTTGATGTTAAATGGGTTAAGATAATCAGTGTTTTCTCTCTCGGTCTTGCATATGTTGTGATCAAGAGGATGTCCGGAGATGTTGTCTAGCATAAACAAACCTGAATGGAGGTGATAACAAAGGTCAAAAACAGTGCAAAAGAACCGCTTGTGATGTGAATTACTGCAGTGTGTTATGTAGGTGTATTTGGACACAGTTCTGTATGTGTTCAGTACATCTCAGGCAGAGCTTAAAGATGGTCCCTGATCCACCTACGCAATCCCCATTCCCTGCCAGATCCCACACACTCTACCCACCACACATTCCAAGGCATCCAGCTCTCGAAACCGTTCACGTACGAGCCTTTCGTCCAACCTAATTATGTTTCTGTAGTTATTAAGAAATACTCCTTTACCTTCATGTCTCTGAAATGAGTGCATATACTCTTTAAACAAATTCAGTTGAATTATTACATTTTTGTGTTTTGCTGATAAAGTGTGCGCATATACGAGGATAGTTAAACCTGTAATCATCTACATTGTGGGCACCTCCCAATAGTACACACGATGAAACAGCTTAATAAAGAGACTTATAATGCCTTAATTCAAATCTAAAAAAGCTAAAAGGTTTCTGCAAGGAGTACGATGTAGCAAATATAATTAACTGAATTAATATAAACCGAAAATACACGGCATGATGTAAAAACAAATATGTGTGTAATGATTATGATTATGATTTAATGACAAATACTGTTAATCTGATAAAACTCAAGTATACACTTTTTGTTCAGACTGTTGAGTCTGATTTTTTTAATCACCTCAGCTGTTAAATAGATTGTCCCTTAGAAAATGCATTAACAACTTTTACAAATTTGTACAAATAGAATAATTCGTTTTGTAATAATTATTGAAATGAGTCATCATTTATGTTTTTATAAAATAATTGAATATTCAAATGAAATGGACTGAAAAAATATCAATATTTGTAACAATCAGCAAAATTACCAAGAGCGGTGGTTATGTTAAAGATCTATAAAAATGGCCTTTACTCTTGCATTCAAAAGTTTGGGGTCAGTAAGATGAAGTCTTTTATGCTAACCAAGCTTATTTATTTGATTAAAATACTGTAAACATCGGATTATTATTACAAATTAAAGTAAATGTTTTCTGTTTTAAAATATTTTTTTTAAATCCTGTGATGGTAAAGCTGGTAATATTTCAGCAGCCATTAATATGATGAATTGGTGCTCAAGAAACATTTCTTATTATTATCAATGTTGAAAACGGTTGTGCTGCTTGATATTTTTGTAGAAACACATTTTGGCAGGATTCTTTGATAATTAGAAAGTTTAAAAGAACACCATTTATTTGAAATAGTCATCTTATGAAATATTATAAATGTCTTTACTATCAATTTTGGTCAATTGAATGGATCCTTGCTGAATAATAGTATTTCTTTCAAGGAAAAAATTTCTTGCTGACCCCAAAGATTTCTGTAGTGTACTCCTAGTGTAGTCTAATAGGGGTGTGATGTTTGACTCCGGAGCACTTTATTCACTTTAGGCACACAGGATGACACTTCTGCCACGGCGGTTCATCCACCTGTATGGTGGTCTGGCTCAAGTAATGATAGATCTTTGTCTCACCGCAGCTTTAATTCAATCAGGTCGCTTGTGTTAATCGACTGGACCTAACTACACAGTGTCCATATGCACGCTTAAGGAAAAATAGATTTGTTCTGAAGTTCTGGATGTCCAACATTGTGGGTATGTAGACCATTTCTGTGTATAGTTTAGTGCAGGCATCCTCAAATCTGGCCCACTCCTGCAGAGTTTAGCTCTAACCCTAATCAAACACAGCTGAGCATGCTAATCAGAGATCATTAGAAAATCACAGGTAGATGAATTTGATCAGGGTTGGAGCTAAACTCTGCAGCAGATTGGACCTCCAGGGAAAGATTTGGGGAACCCTGGTTTTGTGAGTTAATTGAATCCCTTGTGGTCTTGTGCCTTAATCGATGGAAGTTGACCCCAGGAGATGGTACTGTTTCCTCTGCACAGTACATTGTTTGTGAATGAAGGCTGTGGACTACAACGGATTTAAGTGATGATGTATGTCTGCTTGGGATTATCTGCTGGTGCTCGCCTTTATTTAGGTATGTTTAAATGTGGAGAAGTGTCTATTAAACCCTGTGAGGCCTGTTGTAGGGTTTTTTCTGATAGCATGCTAAGTAATGAAGCAGTAATCACTGTCCACTATGTCCCCAGAAGAACCCCATGCCCTCACCCGTCTGCTTTTCAAACCCCCTACTCCCCACTTTTCTCTTCCCTGCTCTGCCTCTTCTTCCTCAGAACCCTTGGAAGAGCACCAGGTAGCCCAGCTGCTGAGGCGCTTTTCCATCGACCCCAATATTGGCCACCCGTTCTGTTTGGACACTGCTTTTGCCCACCACCTCCATCAGTGCTCCTACCATCTCCGCCTCTTCCGCAACTGGTTAATCTCTGGCCAGGAGCCACTAGAGTACCTCTACGGTCAGCCCTGGGGAGGTCCCTCCGTGCCGTGACTGCTGTAATGGCCGCTACCACAGCCGCCTTAGCTTTGCTCTATATCGCCTCTGCTGTTTGAAGCATGCTTGTGTTTTTTGGGAAAAGCAGCTTGCAATGACAGCTTATTATTATTTTTTTTACAACTTATAAAAATGTATGTAGGTTGTCTTTTTCAGCGCTATTAGGGAAATACTAAATAATCATGATTGATATTGGCTTTTGGCTTTAACTAAAAAAAATTTTTGAAAATGTTTTCATTTTTTACATTTTACATTTATTTTAATATATCTCAAATTTATAATTTTAAGTTAAGTTGTTTTCTTTTCAGTATGTACAACACTGTTTAAATGTTTGGGGTCAGTAAGTTTTTATTTATTCTAAGAAATTAAAACTTTTATTTAGAAAGGATGCATTAAATTGATCAGAAGTGTCAATAAAGTCTTTCTCACTTTTACGAGAAAATTATATAAAAATAAAGTTAGACTGAAAAAAAAACCTCTGTTCATCAAACAATCCTAAAAAATGTATCGCAGTTAAATATTAAGCAGCAAAACTGTTTTCAGCATTGGTAATAATTGGAAATGTTTCTAGAAGACCAAATTATCATATGTGACACTGAAGACTGGAGTGATGGCTGCTGAAATGAATAAATTACTTTTATTACTTTTTAAAATATATTAAAATTGAAAACAGTTATTTTAAATTGTAATAATATTTCACAATATTGCTGTTTGTACTTCTGATCAAATAAATGCAGCATTGGTGAGCAAAATAGACTTTGAAAAACATAACAAATCTTACCAACCTCAAACTTTTGAACAATAGTGTAGTACCTTGTTCATCTCGTAATAAAAGAAAACAAAATAATATGTGACTCTGGACCACAAAACCAGTCTCAAGTCGCTGGGGTATATTTGTAGCATTAGCCAAAAAACATTGTCTGGGTCAAAATTATCCATTTTTCTTTTATGCAAAACATCATTCAAATATTAAGTAAGGATCCTGTTCCATGAGGATATTTTGTAAATTTCCTACCATAAATATATCAAAACTTAATTTTGGATACGTAATATCCATTGCTAAGAAATTCATTTGGACAATTTTAAAGGCGATTTCCTCAATATTTAGATTATTTTGCACCCTCAGATTCCAGATTTTCACATAGTTGTATCTCGGCCAAATATTTTCCTATTTATTCAGCTTTCAGATTATGTATGAATCTCAATGTAAAAAAAATGAACTTTAGACTGGTTTTGTCGTCCAGGGTCAGATATAGAAAACAGATTATTACCTCTTAGGTGATATTTCAGACTTTTTGAGAGAAATTAATTCCACCATACAAGAGATTGTAAATGCCTTTGATTAAAGGTCCCAGTCAGATTTAATTTATAAAGTAATTCATAAATTAAAAAGTACTCTTCAAAAGTATTCAAATATTATAAAGAGAACCGAACAGATTAAAACATGTCAGGTCCAGTGCTCTGTACACACGAGGCTGAGTGGCATGAAGAGTGATCTGTCACTGCTGTGTGTTGGGGTGTGTGGAGTGGCAGATGCATGCCAGTGGCATCTGATTGTAACAGTGTCAGCTTACAGTCACATAGGCTCCCTGAAGTGCCAAAAAATGACTGACTTGCATGATAGTGGCATATGGTTTGCATGCCACAGGCTTACAGGGATTTGAAAAATAAAATATTGTAATTCTCTCTTCCAAATTAGATTGTCAGTTTTCACTTTTTTCAACAATAATTAATTAAACCTCTATTACTTCATACATAATCACACATGCACATTATGTTATTATTTGGATTTATTACATTCTCCAGAATCCATGGTCATTTTCATAAGTAATATTCATGAGTGATGCATTGTCATCTTTTATAAAATTAATGCTCTGATTACATGATAATCCACATTTCCAGTCTCCCATTCATTCCTGTTTTTATTATTATCATCTCGGCAGCTCCCTCCTAATTTGTGTTGCTTTAATCTACATTAAGAGTGTGGTTTTTCAACTAAAAGAAGTGCATAGAGACTAACAACTGATTAAAGGAGCTTTTTGGTTTTACTTGAAGTTGTGTGTGAGAGTGTGACTTTACTTTTACATTTAGATTTCCTATGTAATACACAGAAGTCTCGAATGAATGAAGAGTTTGTGTGGGTGTACAGTGTGCCCGTGACTGTGGTTCTGTCACTAACAAGGGTTTGGCAGTGGGTGGAATGAGTATTGACACTGGTTCGGTGGTAATAGACTGCTGTGTCCCTCTGGGTGCATACTGATGTCTGGATTGAGGACGGTCTTCTCTCATCACTTCTCTCATCTGCAGGTTTTGAAGGCTGCTCCATGGTGCCCTCCATCTACCCCCTGGAGACCCTCCACAACTCACTCTCACTCAAGCAAGTGAACGAGTTCCTGACGACTGTGTGTGAGAATGCAGAAGATTCCCACACCAGGACAACCAGAGGTAATGCCCATAGCACCACTAAACATTAGGACAATTTTAGGTCAGTCTCAGTTGTTTTGATACTGAAACATAATTCTTCAGTGTCATAACTATATGTGTTTGCCTCCCCTCCTGTAGCTCTCTCAGCCATGTTTGACTCCCAGAACCAGCCCACTGGGGACTCTTACATCCCTCACAGAGTGCTGTCCTCCTCTGTTTCAATGCGCCAGCGCTCTGATCGGCCACCCTGGTGTGAGTACTGCTGCCCTTGGCTACTTCACATGGACAAAACTCTCTCCGCACTCGGCCATTGTGCCAACATGTTACATATGGTGGATGAATCAGATGTACAATTGATATTTAAGTGCTAACAAATCACAACAAATGCCTTCAACAATGTAACAAGGTTGACAGTGAAGGGGTTTTATTTGACATGGCAGCTTAGTTAACATGGTTATCAGTTCTTTTCTATTCAAAGGTATGGTAACCGTGCTAACATTTTAACCACAACAGTAAAGTGGTGAAAATATGAGGCTATAACTTGAATTGAATCTCTTGTGAAAAAGAAGTCGGCTTCAGTGTATTAAATGTGCACTTGTAGTATACTTCAAATCTTAACAGTATATTAAAAAAACTGTTCATGCAGATAAGATAGCATTAATGAAATAAAAAGGCCACTTAAAGTCTACTTAAAAAATACACTTTCCTGACTGTTTTAAAAGTGCATTTGGTAAATGTATATTTTAAACCATTATGTTTTAATAATCTTTTGTCAGGCTTTATAAAAACACTTATTTTGTTGACAAACATACTAAAGCACATGTCAAATGCTTGATTATAATTTTAACTAGTGTGTTATTTTGATTTTGCATTTAAATGTAATATATTTTTTTTAAGTACCAACTTGAAGCTTCATTACTAATTTGTAATTACAAAAATATTTAAATACATCAAATACGTTTCAATAGAAATTACAGTATATTTTACCTTACCATACTTGCTTATAAGTACAGCATGTTTTATAGAAAACAGAATTATGAAATTATAAAAGTTGCACGTAAGTCCTACTTAAGTGGGTAAAAAAGCACTCTAAAGTCCAACTTATTGCATTTAATATCAACTTAAACCGTCACACTTTATTTTAAGGTCCAGTTCTTGATATTTACAAACCATTAACTATGACTTTTGCCTCCATAAACTCCTAATTTGCTGCTTATTAATAGTTAGTAAGGTAGTTGTTAAGTGTATTTATTGGGTAGGATTAGGGATGTACTATATGGTCTTACAGAATATGTGCTTCATAACTACTAATAAACAGCCAATATGTTAATAATAGGCATGCTAATAAGCAACTAGTTAATAGTTAATGCCTATACTTAAGTGTTATCATTTAAACTACAATACATTTTCATTTATTTGCAGTTACCATGCATTTTAAATGTCCTAAAATGTTACATTCTGTTTGCACTTAACTACATAAAAATTGCATTATTTCCATAGAAGTATTCTTTTAAATGGTACTGTGGGCTAAAGTGTGTCTTTTTCACAAGGTAGGATTTACATCCTGCTGGCTTTTAAAAGAGAAAACGTGATGGTTGACATGCCACTTTGGGTCACATCTTTAATTCATTTTAATAATACAATATGCCCACTAAAATCCACAAAAATAGAAAGAATGCTAGTACTTAATTTTCATATTTTTAAATCAAAATGTCTATATTTGCTATTAAAGCAAAAAGCAGCGAAAACAGCTGAAATGAGGCAAAAATGGCATTCTCTTGATTTAAAAATCAAATAAAATCAAAGCAAAGTTATTTTTGTTGATGCATTTAGAAAAATGTGTATAGTAGCAAATATTAAAAGTTGGCATAAACTACTCATTGTTAAAGTCATTTCTCAAACACACACACGAGACACACACACCTCTTTTGCAACATAAGCCAAGAAATGTTTGTGTGTATGTCTTCATGCAGACAGCAGTGGTCCCTCCAGTACGGTGTCAAGCGCCGGCCCCTCGTCTCCCACTACGGCTGACACCTCCCCACGCTTCAGCTTCAGTGAGAAGATCACCCTCACGCCACAGAGCAGCGAGGAGATCCACCCGGCCCCTCACAACAACAGCCACTGCGTGTCCTCCACGTCTGCACTCAGCAGCACTGAAACAAGCCTCCCCTCTGAGGACCCCCACCCGCCAGTACCATCCCCCATCCTGGAGAGACCCAGTGAAATAGCAGTGGACGGCACAGACTCTGCAGGCCAGTGTCTTACAGAGAGCCCCTGCTGTGATGAAGCACCAAGTCCGGTCCCCGCCGAGCCCAGCTCGCACTTGCCCGACAGTCCTCCATCAGAGTCCTTCTGTGGGCTGTCCGGCTCCCTGCCTGTGCTCCTGGAGCTCAGAGAGAGCAGCTCAGAGGCCGGCTCCAGCGCCCAGACCCCGCTTACCCCTGAGGAGCCGGATGAGTTCTTTGATACACACGAAACGGTCGATGTGTGGAGGGGAAGCCCGGGGACCCTTCCTCACCCTGGCACTCCTCTAGAAGTGGGAGCTCCACATGTGCCTGAGCCGTGAAGGAAACACCGACCGGGCAGCTCCCTCCTACATGTGTTCTTCACCCTGTCTCAGCATGCTCTCGCTGTAGTGCCTCAGACCTTTATAATGAGTCAAAGTGGGATTTGTCATGGGTAGAGGAAGTTGAGGAAATGGTGGCCCACTTGTTGAACACGAAGCTCAAATTCTCCTGTTAGAAATCTTAATAATCTCTCCATGTCTTTAATTCTGTAGTGTCGTTCAGAGATGCGTCGTATGTAACGTGTCACTCTAGTCTAACGGCCAGTGATCAAACATAAGCTATTAGATGCACTGAAACATTTTTACATCTTCCTCGTCTCCAAACGACTGCATTTTTCTTCATTAGCATGTCTGGAATATATTTTTCAAAGGGATGTTATATTTGATATCAGTCAAGCTGAACACTTGAATAATGAACTTACATAGCTAAATGCATATTAAAGGGATAGTTACCCAAAAATTCCAATCGTCATGAATTACTCATCCTCACGTCATTCAAAAACCCATGAGTTTCATTCATCTTCAAAACACAAGAGAAGATGTTTTCAATGAAACCGGAGAGATTTCAGTTCTCCGTGGAAAGTTCATTCCACCATGCTTCAAAATATTCATAAAGACATTATAAAAGTAATTCATATACATTGAGTGGTGAAATCCAAGTCCTATGAAGAGACGGTCATTTTTATTTGATGAACAGATATACTTTAGGCTTTGATTCACATATTAACATTGATCATAAATAAATAAGCACATCAAATATGGTAAATGCAAGCTCAGATCTCGAGCTTGCATTATGAACAAGCATGTTTGAGCTTCCAGTTATCCTGATCGTTGTGCTCTGTTTGTGTTGTTCAGTGTGTAAAAGCATTAATGAAATCTCATCATATAAAGTGATCATGTCTCCAGAAGACTGGGAATAAACTGCTTATTTATTTTACAATGTCTTCAGGCACTTTTAAAATAGAGCAAGAACAATTGAATGGAAAAAACTCATGTGTTTTTGAAGAAGAATGAGAAAGTCTTACAGATGTATCGACGTGAGGGGGAGTAAATGAAGGGATGTTCATTTTTGAGTGAAGTATCCCTTTAAATGAACGCTAACCATTTTATCACTGTTTGCCAAAGCTTGCTATACCACTGTAATAATTTATTAAATCATTATAAAATACATATATATGTAGACTATATATATTTATTGACTAATATGCAGCTTACTTTTAACAACGAGACTGCAAATGAACGGGTCTCATTTTTGTATATTTTAGTTTTTATTTTTGTAAATCATACAGTGCTGTCACAGTTTTAAATAATAGTGGTCTTCATTTCAATTACACTTCTCCTGCTTTGTACTGCTCACCTTTTTGACATTGAAGTGCTTTTTTGTATTATGAACCCTCCTCCGGTTTGATCAAATGAAGAGTGCAGTGTGATTTTTCCCCGGTATACAGTAAAGAGAGAGTGAGAGATGCTGCTTTTCACAAACTGTACTGTTTATCTGAACTCGAAAAACTGAACGTTGTTTACTGAGCATGCAGACAAAGTCTCACTGACGTAGGACCAGCCTGTAAGACAGAGCATTTCACCCCCCCGCTCCAGCAGCAGCAGCGTCTGTGACTGATTCCACTCCACTCGGCGTACAGCGAAGCACACGGTTTCTGAAATCACTGACAAAGCATCTGCCTCTGATAGATTCAACCCAAACGTGTCGTACTGTTAGTGCTGTATGCCGTCTGTGCAGTAGTATTAAATGGCACTTTGATTTACAGTGTTTCAAATAAAAGTGGCATTGTCTACAGAAAGCAGTTGTCTTTTATAATTTCTTGTTTGTCAATTACACTGAGATTAAAAAGGACCAGATTATTCTGTAATCTACAATTGGACTTTCCATAATCATTAAATAAAAAAAAATAGTTTTCTTCACTGAAGCTTGGCATTTCCATATTTTCAAAACTTGAAATGTCCTGTCTGTATAAGTGTACACTTGCATAAGCGTTATTATCTCTAACGGTTATTCATCCTCATACTTGTCGTTGGCATGACAACGAGGTTATTATCATTCATCACTTGGAGGCTTTTCATCCTGTTAACCGCAACTGTCCCACGACACACAGCTATAACAAGACCGAGTAAACAATCATCAGAGCATCACACATTTCATAATACAGCTTAATTCAAGTCCCGCCGCCAAACATAATCCAATATGTATGTGTTTCCATATGATCAGGATCATTGAACAGTCGCCAAACATAATCCAATATGTATGTGTTTCCATATGATCAGGATCATTGAACAGTGGGGCATTGTCAGCATTGCCCGCTGCTGTGCCAAGCACTGCGTTCGGTTTTCTTCAACACAAGGCCATTGTTCATTTCCATGCCTTTCTCTCAGAAACAGACGGGGAGGGGAACAAACGATGGGTACTAATAGATAATAGGCATGTGACCCAGACAGTGATGTCACCGTTATGTGAATTCAGCCGCTGTCAGATCTCAACCCTGGACTGTTACTGTGATACACCGATCCTCCATTCTCTCAAACCTTTCAATCATCGAGAATAAATCAACCCTTCTGTGTGAATGTTTCAATATTATTCAATTACTCAAAATGACTTTTCAGGCTTGAAATCTAAATAAGAATGTATTCAATTTAAATTTAGTTGTTTAGATAATGTGGAGATAATTTTGAGTGTTTTTTTTTGTCAAACTGTATTGAACATAAGATGTACCAGGGTTTTTATAATTAAGCAAAAACAAAATGTAAATAAATATTACTTAACACAAAACTTAAACTTTTTATTTCAGCTAGCTGCAGAGGAAACATCTAAGTTTCACTTTAAACGTGATGTAGTAAAGTAACTAAAACAACTATATAGACATTAAAAATCAAAAACTGATATAAATGACAAAAACACAAAATCACTAAAACGTAAAAATGTAAACCCATTCAAAACATTAATATAATATATAAGATGGGTCTCGACAATACTAATGTAACACTGATAAGTAACAAACTATATAATATTTGGCATATGTTCTTTTGGTCCCACTTTATATTAGGTATCTGTCTCTAAATACTATGTACTTAATAATAAAATAAAGAATTGATAGGTACAATTTAACGATAAAAACTTAAAAAATGCAACAATAAAATCCTGTTAAAAAAAGGTACAAAACAGATTTGAGTACTTAAATAGGTTGGTGTATTAGCATTATATTAGTTAATGAAACTATGGTAAATTTAAGTTAAAACCATTAAACCTAAATGTTGCTACCGTGATTGTTACGGTAAAATTTTACGGAATTTATTTTTACAGTGTTAAGGTTAGAGGCGGGTTTGATGGTTTGGTTAGGTTTAAGGGGTAGAGGTAGGTTCAAAAGTGTAATTATAGATGTAACTACAGAAATTAATTACAGATGTAATTACAGGACAGTATTTTCAAATAAGTACAATGTAAAAACATGCATGTACACAATAAGTACAAAATGATTAATCATAGGCCTACTTCACACAGTAAGGGTGCTTAATACAGTATAAAGAAGGACCGTACCTTTTATTACTTTTATCTGTATTCTCATATTTGAGTTTCATTAGAGACATTTAATAATTCGTTGTCAGCTGACTCAATGAAAGACAAAACGAGTTGATGTTTCCCATTAACATATTTTATTAGTGATTATCAGGTTTAGCTTTCTACAACATATTTGTAGACACTCATTTAGAGAGCTTAAAGAAGGATACAGAGTATTGCACATAAAAAAGAGAAAAAAGCAAAGGTCATGAAAATATGAACATAAATCCAAGTACACATCATTTTGTTTTAACAACACTGCACGCTGGAAATGATAGCGCGGTCTGGATATATGTGCCTTTCAGTACAATTGAGACAGTTATTTAAATACATGTTTAAAATAGTACTTTATTTAATATAACTATGAACTATTACATACAAGTTCAAACTTAAGATCACATGCATTAAACGGCTAAGCTCAATGGAATGCTAAATTTCAAAGTTTTGATGCGTTTTAGATGGCAAACTCAACATTGCAACAAAGGGATGTTTTGCACAGCACATCATGACTATTTAATTGTTTTAATCTTTTGAAACATTTAGTCTTCATCTTCAAAAAAAAGAAAGAAAGTAAAGATAATCACATGGACACTTACAAATCTTGATTATAAAATGTGATCTGTGATCTAGTCACTTGATCTGGCAGTCTGGTACTCGTTTGTGTTTGTTAATTTCTGGGGTATTGCGGAGTCACATCTGGGTTTCACCATGTCAGCAGCACAGCCAAATAACCAGTAGCTCAAAAGTTACAGCACCTTAAAAACATTAGAGGCAAATATTAAATGTGAATCCTCATACATTGCTCCTCAGAGAAATATAAAGGATTATGCTGAACCATATTCTGCCTTGTTGTAAATACGGCTTAGCAAAATTAATCTGAAGATGAAGGTCAACAATCACATTTTACAGACTAATGAACAAGACTATGAAATAGAAATTAAATCATCTTGCGAAAATTATGAATATTATAGATTACGTTTTGACTCAAATGCAGCTGATACAAGTTCATTTTCATTTATAACTTCCTTCTTTAATAAAAGAGTTAAGCCAAGCACCCTAAAAGCATAGCCGCACTCAAATGCATGATCAACCTTATGGTAATATACATGCAATGCATACAGTACTTTTTCTATTCATCAGATGAAGGTACACAATCATCATCCCTCTCATCTTTGATCCTGCTCTGTGACACGAGCTTACACCAGCCCCATCATTCATTTCATTCAATCACTTATTTTAAGCCTTATATGTTACACTGCTGACAACACACCAAGAAACATGTCTACAACTCTGGGCATTACATGACAGCATGTTTTCTGCTGTCCATTACTAATATTCTAATACTAAACAGACTGAAGTAGTGAACTTGCTTTGTGTCTTTGAATCAGTGGTCAAGAGTTCACTTTTATATTTCAAAATTTTATTTATATCCTCATCGTATTTTGACTGGGAAATAAAAGCTCTTGCGAGTAAGGATTTATGATTTAAGATTGAGGTTTATGTCCCATATAAAAGACACAGTGTGCTTTGAACAACTTAAAACACACTAAAACATTTTTGGGATAGGTTTAAGTGCAGTATCCATGGCTCATGTCTGTCATGTAACCCTACACAAAGACAGAGAAAAGACTTCCATACATAGATTATTCACTGAACACATGCACGTCTACTGCCAGAAACATTGGCTTACATTTGTATTCTCAGTCATCCTTTCTTTCCATTCCTTTACAGTAAGCAAATCTGTCCTATATACATTTTATAACCAATAGAAATCAAGGGGAAATCATTACAAGGTGTTAATGAATATATTTCTTCAAAACTGAATAAAATCAGAAATAAAACATACCTCTGAACTTCATAAACACTAAAAATAATCAATCTCTGAGAACATACACTTTATACATAATTTAATGACAAAATAAGATTTGATTCCACTCTGTAGTTCAATAAACTTACCATCCAAACATGTGTTTTCAGAATCAGTGTACAAACTAATTTTTGTCCTGATCTAGTAGCATTATATTATTTTTGTTATTATCACTTTAACATTGCTGTTGATGCTATCATTCCACTTTACAAATTCAAAGCATTAATATCTGAGTCAGGAATGTAAAGTAATTTGTGCATAACTCCATCTCCAGCTTACGTATCTTAATCGTTAGAATTGTTTAAATCTTATTTGTTTACTAAATTCTTATTTCTGAAATACTAGCACCCAGGTATTGGTTAATCTCTGCTGAGGTATATAGCCTCAATTGCAATTTGCACAGTAGATATCTGAATGTGTTATGACTTGATTAATAGATGATTATTGTATATATAGTGAATGTATGTGTGAAGCAATGAAAGAGGTTCTTGCAGGATGTGTAACTCAGGGCCTCAAAGCAACAGTGTCGATTGATGAACTAATCAGATGAAAAGATCTAGTTTAGCTGCAGTATTAGAGAATTCCACGTGTTTTTGTTCAAAAGTAAGTGAAGAGGTATACTTGTGCTTTAGATGCCACTGTAAACAAGGCTATATAGATTAACTTTGTTATTGTATTTAGCACATTCATTTGGTAACCTTGTTCAGTATAAAATTACAACTGGGAATATAACCATGAAAACTAGTTCAAACAGGCCCTGGACCAAAATCTAAGGGTAAATAATTTTAGAGACCCATTTACTGTATGTATGTGTGTACAGTATGTATGCATTGTACAACATAAAGGGAAAAGCCACCCTGAACAGTATATAGTGAAAGGCACATCTTCCTTCTGTTCTCCTGCACTCTAATAAGTTTCATTGAAATTATAATCAAAGTTCATATCATTTGACTGGGTTTTTTGGGTAATATACACTGTGTGCTGTTTTAAACCTTGGGAAGTTAAAAAGCAAAAGGTTAAGTATTTTACGCTGAGTAAACTACAATTAAGGCTGTAACAGACCATTTGAGTGTAAAGATGTGAACCTGGGAGCCGTGTTGAATTTAGAACTCTATTTTGCAGGCTGGGAATGTCTCGTCTTGCATCACAACTGTGCTGCTGCTGGCCAGGACCATGATGTTCAGCTCCTGTTGCTTCTCATGGGTCTGCTGATACCATTCGCGGGTCACTTCTGTGTCATGAGTAGGTATCAATGTTACCTACAAATAGGACAGAGTAAGACATTAATATATACTATGACATTAATAAATAATGGCTTTAACTATTTTGAACCATTTCAAATCTTCACTGAAATTGAAACCCTGACTGCTAATTTTGTTTTATTAATTAATAACCGAATATTTATATGCATAGCATCCATAAAATATCCATCAAATTAATCAGCAAATTACAAAGTTCCAATGTTGACATCAACCACAGAGAGAGCAATTAACAAAATAATATTATACCTGTAGATTGGATCCCCACTGTGCCTTTCCCTCTAGCAAGGCATCTAGTACACTGCGGCTCGGTTCTCCACTGCTGGAGTCGTTTCCACTCACTACATAATATGCAGAACGAACACGTTTGAAAAACTCCTGGTCCACATTTTTAGCACTGCAGTGGTTGGGAATGTAGGCCAGATCCACATAGATAGGAGGACCGGGGGGCACAGATGCACTGAATTTAGCAGAATTTGATCCTGTTGGGAAATTAAAATGAACAAAAATTCGCTGTTAGTGTGATGTTGGCAAACAAAACAACTGTTCTATCTTAATCTGCATATTCAAATGTTTATGTTCATACCCGCACTGTTCTTAAGGCCATTGGCAAGGCCTTTGCCGGTGTTGTGGCTTGACCTTGACAGATCGTCCTCCATTTCCTTCTTCCTAAGAGTGGTGTAAGTGGAGGACTCCTTGGATGGGGACCTCTTCCGCCTGGCATCAGTCTTCCGAGCAGGAGATGAGGACTTTGTCTTGCCTAATTTACGCAAACCCTTTGATTTGGAATCTTTCTTGATTGGTTTGTCGGTTAGGCTTGACAGAGCCTCGGGATCAACCATACATACATCAGGGCGAGGGGGACAAGGTGCAGGATCCATCATTGGAGACGGGAAGGGATCGTGACTTTTAGCAGGCGATCTTGATGAGTAATGCTTCACCCCATATGCTCCAGATGATTTATCTACAGGCAGGTAATCTGCATCCTCATCAGAGTCATTGTTTCCTTCTGCTGTGATTAATGGACACTCTTCCGTACCTGGTGGTAGATCAGAATCTGACTGGGAATGCAGTGGCTCACTGACAGATGTTGGAGGGGTGTCCTCTCCACTGGCACTAATCCCAGCAGCCATGGCTCCAGAGAAGTGTTGCGATTCGCTGTCTTCGCCCTGATGACTGTGAAAGTTATGACGGGGTTGTTTGTGAGAGCTGGTCTTCCCCGAAGGTTGCTGTTGATCGGATGCTTGGCTTCTCTGTTCCTCATTTTCTTCATCGCTTGAAAGTTGACATAAGCTTGGGTTGATAAAGGATGGAGATGTGTCTCCTCTTCTCTGCTTGTTCTCACAAGAGGAATAGCCTGGAGAAGCTGTGGGTGAATGTGGACGGATACCAACATCTGAAGGATAGTCCGAGTCATCATCGTGTCTGCCAGGATCATCTGCATAATAGGAAGTTTGGAAAGGTTGGTCAATGGAAGAAAGAGAAAGAGGACGGGCTGGGTGCTCTGGCTCAGTCTCTTCTTCTTCTTCTTCTTCTTCATACTCATCTTCATGTTGATAATGAGGTGGGGATGCTCCTGGGTAGATGTCTCGTTGCTGCTGCATTTCCCATTCACTTGGGCTTCTAATTTTCTTCACGTCAAATTCTTGGCCTTGCATCTCTATTTTTGTCAAGCCTATCCCCACCTTGCTGGTTCCTTCAAAAGCCTCTGGTGCACTCAAACTAACTTCTGCAGGACCATTTGTTGTGTCTGGTTTTGTGGGATCAGAGAAAGAGGAAGTATGTGAGGTTAATGCATCTGGCATAGTGGCTCCCAAACCAGAAGGTATGTCCTTTGTTAGTGTCTCACCCAAGGAAAATGTGGTATCTTTCTTGTCTGCTTGAGCTGTAAGTGGAGATCTTTTGTACTGAAGTTTATCCTGTTCAGTTTCATACATATAATCGTCCTCCTCTTCGCTACTCTCTGTGTCTTCATAGTACTGTTTTTCAGGGCACTCAAACTGAAGTGTTGATGAAGCACCGTACAGATCTTCAGGCATGGTGTCTTTCTGGGTGGTCGGAGGCATAGAGGTATAAGGTCCAGTTGCACCAAATTCATCTTGTAATCTTGAGTCCTCTTCCCACTCCGATTTGTAAAAGCACTGATTTTGTGGACCTTGATCTGAGATATTGCTTGTAGAGTAAGCAGGTTCTTTCTTATCACCTATACAAGTACCAGCATGTGGAGGGAAAGGCTTGATCTCCTCAAAAGGCGATAATGGTGAGAATCTCGCAAGGCTAGAGGTGGATTCAGCTGTAGTGGTTGCAGGGGTCAGCTTTTCGGACACTTCCAAATAGTCATCCTTAGCCTGCCCACCAGAACTAGAGAAGGATGAATCCATTACTGGAGAATGTTCATCTTTGAAAGATGAGTACTCAAATCCAGTACTGGCTGGAGTCTCTATCTCATCCCCAAACTGGCGGCTAGTGGACAGAGATGCTGAAGCTGATGAGGAATGACTGTATGAAGAGGAAGAGGAATATGCTGTGGCTGACATAGTTGTGTAACTGAAGCCCAATAAAACAGGGTCTCCTGTTTTTTTCTCTACTGCATCTGGTGTCTTTTGCTTGTCAAACTCAATATCTTTGCTATCATAGTGAGTAGAGAATTTATCTTCGGCAGACTTTGTAGAAAGGGGTAAATATGACTTGACATCTTTCTTGGGATTTTCGACAAACTCATCTCTCTCCTCACTTGAAGAATGTTCAAATCCAGATGAGCCTGTAATATGACTTTTAGTATGAATAGATGATGCATCACCTTTAACAGTTTGCAATGAGTCCTTGGGACACTCATGGCTTAGAATGGATTCAAATGTTAATGAACCTAAAGATTTCCCATAGGTTTCAGAGCCAAAGCTGTTATCCTGTGTAATGGTGTCTTTCTTTACATCCTGGATTTGAGTAGGTACAGTGCTGATGACACTACTTAGAGAGTACTGGGCATCTTTCTCTTGTCTGTCTTTGGCACCTTTCTCTGTATCACTATCACTTACTTGCTCTTCATACTCCTCATCCTCATCATCTTCATCTTCATCTTCATCGTCTTCTTCATCTTCATCCTCTCCATCAGCAAACATCTTTATGTCTCCAACCTTGACTTCTTTTGTGCTAAATGTAGACTGGCCTAACACAGAATTCATACATTTAGCACTGTAATCAGAGCTGAAGCTGTCAGTTGCATAATGGCCTGATTGTAATGCACCACCCTCTGTCATTCCACTGAAATCTGGCTTTTCAAATTTAACTGAAAATGGGTCTCTCTCTGCTGAAACAGATGAGTCTTTTTCCATTTTATTTTCTTCAACTTCCTTTATTTTCTCAGAGAATGTTCCTTCAGGTGTATCCTTTAACTGTGTTGTTCCATATAAACCTTGTGTTTCACTATATGAAGTTGATGATGCTTCCTTTTCCTCCGATGCTTTAAGGTCAGAAGTCTTGCCAGTGGAAGAATCTAAGGAATCATCCTTTTCTGTTTTCTTTGGAGTAACATCAGTATCATCAAAAGTGTGCTCCTTTGGCAGATTTGGAGAGTAGGAATCCACTGAACTTGATTTACTGTCGTACGCATCAGAGTATGTAAAGCTCTTCCCAGCATAGGGTGTATCTTGCCTAACCACCCTCTCAAATTCCCCTTTGGGGCCTTTTTCACACTCAGGGAAAGAATACAAGTTGAAGTGAACACTTTTATCACAGTCTTTAGAAATCCCTTTTGGGTCATTTATCTCTGAGAATGACACATCTATTTTGGCTTGGCTTGCTGACATGGATTCTAACTTGCCCTGTGGTACTTTTACGCTTGAGTAAGTACCATCTTCAGTTTCACTTTCATCTTCCTCTCCTGAGCTGAGCATCTGGGATTTGTACTCATGGACCAAGTAGGTCACATTTTGTGGTTTGTCTTCCTTATCCTTAGATTCTTTCTCATTTTCAAATATCTTCTCCTCTTTTAGGGGTGATGTCTCTTCAGAGTTTTCTTCATCAAGAAAAGTGCACTCCCTCTCCTCCTTGTATTTAGTTTGACCGCACACTTTATAGCTTTCGTTTCCAAAATAATCCTCTTTTTCTTCCTTTTCATCCTCTACTGGATCATATAATGCAGGTTTAGTGCCGGAGAGTTCCTTTCCAAAAGGATCCACTTCATCATCAATAATTTTCACAGACTTTTTGTCAGCAGGAGCCTCTTGGACCAAACACCTCTGATAATCAAATGTCTCCTTGTCTAGTTTTTCCTCTTTGTCCATAATTAGTGGCTTTTGTGACCTCTCCTTAGTGGGAGAGTAGCTACTGCTGGTCGGTCCTGATTGTGTAGGAGAGGCAAACCTCACAGTGCTGTCATCTGGGCTGAGGCATCTTTCTTCATTCTCTGAAATAATACTCGTCTCTGAGGTGCAGGGCAAACTTTTCTCAAAGGCGCCCAATTTAGATTCATCCTTAGAGTGTGAGATTCCCTTTTCATCTTTTTCTTGTGTGCCAGCATTCATCATCTGAGGAGGGATAGGTGCAGCTGATAAGGGAAATTTATCATGAGCTTGCTCTTCGAGCATGGCAGCAGTTGCATATCCCTCATGGAGCTTTCCAAGTGGCATATCAACATTCGGTGTCTGATCCTCATCCTCTTCCTCATCCTCTTCATCCTCATAATTTGTGGGAACAGTAGCCTTCACTCTAGTTTCTGTTTCTAGCATGATGGGTTGATATTCTTCTGAATGAGGTGATTTAAAACACTTATCCTCCTCTAAGGACGAAGTTGGAGAAATAGTTCCAGCAGAGTGGAGGTGCTCCTTTCCTTGAGTGGCATCTGTCTGTACGAATGATGGTATACTATTTACAGTGTCTAAGATTAAATAACTTTTTCCTGCATCTTCAGTAGGTGGTGCTGTCACAGATGCTATAGACTGATCTTCAGTAACAGATGTTGCAAAAGATGATAATTTGTCATATTCAGTGATGGAGGTGGCTGATGATATATGCTCTTCTTCAGCCAATGGAGCCGCAATTATATTGGTTGCGTAAGCTGATAGGACTGGCTCCTGGTCTACTGCAAAACCCTTTGATGATAACTCAGAAGCAACAGATATGGTTGGGGGTTTCATGCCGTGGATAGTATCAAAAGTCCCTGGCTCATCAGGAACTGAGATGTCATAAGAGCCGACATCATACTGCAGATGTGGGATTCGCTCCTCTGTTTCCTCATTAATCTCCTCATCAGAAATGGTCTGCTCTGTCTCAGAGTAAGCTGGAATGGTCTCATCTTGGATGAATGAAACATGCTCTGCAGCACCCAGCAGTTTGGCAGATTTAATGTCACTTTGTTTTGTCTCCCAGTCCTTTCCATGTTTTTCTTTCCTAGCCTCATCAGATGTGTACTTGAATTCCTCTTCATGGACTAAATCCTCTGCCTCTTCTAGCTCTGCTTTCTCAATTACATCCTCTTCTTCTTCACTGACACTCTTTCTGGGTTTCAGTTCAAACTCTTTTTCTTCTTCTTTTGCTTTTTCTTGGCATTCTTTATTTTTGCCCATCTCCAAAAAGTCAGATGTTTTAGCACTTTTCTGTTTTGTGGTATAGTCATCCTCTATGTCATCTTCTTTAGTAACACCATCATCCTCAAATCTATCAGTGGTTTTAGAGGGGGATTTAATTTTGTTTTCTCCATACGGTACTCTTTCCTCATGAGGGGACTCAGTTTCAACATCAGTTGTAGTTATTCCCTCATCAGAAGATTCAATGTGAGGTACAACACTGTCCGCTGCAGGCTGAAAATCTGGGAGCACTTTGCTCTCCACGGGCTTGGATAGCTCCACCTCTAGGCGCAAGTCTTCAAAATCCTTGGTAAGATCTTCTGGGGAGGAGACTAAGGACCTGTCACTCTCCCGTTTCTCAATTGAAGCTTGCTTAGCAGCTGGCCTGTTTTCTTGCTCCTTAGCTGCTTTAGTTTTTTCTGTTTTAGGCTTTACTTGAACCTTTGCTTTGTTCAGAGTCTTCCGGACCTCAGGGGTGAAGGGTTTTAAGTCAGGTTTTGTGATTTTTCTCAACTCTGGTTTAATTTTTTCTTTTTTCTTCTCCTCCTTACTTTTGAGGTCTTTTTTAATGTCCTCTTTTTTTACATCTACCTTTTCTTTCTTTGTGTCTTTCTTTTCCTGATCTTTCTTCTCCTCCATCTTAGATGCTTTCTCATTGGTATGTTTTTTAGGAGATTTTTCTCTATGCAGCTTCTTTTTCTCTAGTTTAATTGAATCGGGTGACAACGTCTTGGGTTTAAGTGTTTTGGGAGTTTTAACAGTCTCTTTAATTTTTTTATCTTTCTTTTCAACTTTTTTCTCTTTTACAGAGTCACTCTTTGACTCAATGTCTTCATTTGCCTCTTTCTTGCTTGCTTTTGTAGTGGAAGACATTTTAGGGGATGATTTGAGACTTTCTTTGCTATCAGTTCTTAGCTTAATTTTAGTTTGTTTAATCAGTGGAGATGGAGCTCCAGATGACATGTCCTTTTGAGTGGCTACTGGATATCGCAAGAAATCGAGATGCCGCAGTTTTTCAAGCCCCTCAAATATTTTGTTTTGTGAGGCATTTCCAGGAAATAGTACTCTGACAATCTTTTCAGTTGGACTGGCAGGTACCCACACAACCAGAGCTGTCACTGATGTGAGGTAAGGAACAGAAATCTCCCCCTCTTTGCCATTGGCCAGGACGATGCCAGTCTTAGCTTTACTGTTACCAGCCCACTTCTGCATGAAGAATTGCATTTCCTTACTGTCCTTGAGAGGATTTAGAATATACATATCTAGTTTGCCAACACCCAACTTGTGAAAGAGTGTTAAAGGCTCAATTGTGTTGCTCATAACTCTGAATAGAGGCTCAGGTTTGATGCCCAGTTTTTGAAGGTACTGCAATGTGAGAGAGGCCTCCTCAATGCTCCTGTTTGATTTTAGCGTGGGCTCAGGCGCCTTCAACTTATCTGGTACATTAAAGAACACAACACCAAGTTCCGGTGAAATCAGGTTTTTCATCCAGTCTCCATAAGTATTTGATTCACGGCTCTTCTCTTCCTCCTGCTCTGCAATTTTTCTCTGTAACAGTCCATTTATTCCAGCGAGATTATCTGCTCCAATGTGGGTAAGGAGAACAGAATCAATCCTATCCAAATGTCTGACCAGCTTCCAGAAGCAAGATTTTCTGTCTGATCCACCATCGATTAAAATGTTAAAACCATTGACTGCAAACAAAGCAGAGTCGCCCCGTCCTCCAGGAAAGATATAGCAGCATGGCTTGGATAACTTGAGGAACCCTCCAGAGGTTGGTGGTTCCAGGAGCTCAAAAGGAGAGGGAGCATCAACTGTCTCAGAGACATATTCTGTAAACTCGCTCACCCCTTCCATCTCAGGCAGCACAGGCTCTGGGTTCAGTCTGTACTTCAGTATGCTCTGTTCCTGTATGTACCCTAGGGAGCTCCAGCCCCCTTCTCCTTTACAGGACACAGTCAAACAGGCTTGCTGACCTGCAGATGGCTGGTTTAAGAATTTTTTTATCTAAAAATAAAAAAATATTTAAATTTAGTTTTTCTTTTTTTCAGTTTATATGTAATAAATCAGCAAAAAAGTAAATGCTGTTAAGCAAGTGCCGTGAAATATCATGGGACCTATAATGGTGCAGTGGCCACTTACCCTATGACTTGAGAGAATGTCAGAGAAATGTGTCCAACCAAACACTCCACTTTGCAGGATAATGTCACCTTTCTGTTCAGTACTTTGCCCACTTAGGATCAATAACTTATGTCCTGCTGAGTCACAGAGCAGTGTTCTGAACTAGAAAAGGAAGAGAATTAATGTAATGTTATATTTGACAGTTAAAGCAATAATTGAATATCTGGCTTAGATTATTATACGATTGCATGCAAATAAAAAAATTGGGAGGACTTGGAGAGGTAAAAAACCCATTGGGTTATATATAATTACCTCGATAGCAATATTCTCCTCAGAAGGATTCACCAACACAACAGTCTCAAGAACAACACTCTTGTATTGCAAAAGTCTTTGTCCTAAAAAAACAGAGTGAGTTATAAACACTGAATGTTTAAAATGCACTAAAATCTGCATATTCATATGATATTTCTCATCTTATTTGTATAATTATGGCATATTTACTGACAATTTTTAAGAATTTGTAAAATAATTTTTACACTTAGAAAAGTCAGAGATAAAAGCCTGCACCCTATTAGGATGATGCAATCAGTGCCTTCATGCATTTCATTACCGTTTATTCATTATTCTCTTCCTACCGCTGTGCAAGAGTACACTAATCCCGTGAAAGCGGTCTTCTCAATTCCATGCAATCAAAATAATATTGCAAAGCTCCTGCAAGCAAATCTATTGGCTGTTGCCATGGGGATAGTGAGCTGGCGATTGCCGCCAGCCAGGTTACACTGACCCAGTCTTGGTGCTGCGCGACGCATTGCAGCATTTCTGAAAGGGTGAAAAAATCCTCTCTCTAGCTGAAAATGTAAATCCAGCATTGCACAGTTAAAACATACAAACAAGTTTATGACCCTGAGCATTATTATCTAATAATAAGCATAAATCTCTCATTGGCTGTTTAAACATCACTAATTTAAATCTTTCTATAGGATATTATAGGGCCTTTGGATTTAAATAGCACACTGATGATTTGACTAGGCATCTCACACATTCTCAGTAGCGTAATTACATAACATGATAAATGTGATGAGCTTGAAAAAATTTAATTCATAAAGATATTTTAAATTTAATAAGTCTGATTTTAGATACAAGAAAGAAAAAATAGTGTGAATAAAAATGGATAAAAATAGTGTAGCTTAAAATGGAAAAAATTATATATATTTTTTCTGGCATAATGGGAGTAGTTAAAAATTCTACACTCCTGTGAGATCAAGCAATGGACTCTGGATGGTAGCAGTGGACTACTAACAGATCATATAAAGTATTGCAGTCACAGATAAAAAAAATAACAAGCGTGAAAACAAAATGTAAACATGCAAGTAAAAATATATTGCACAAGATTTAAAAATGAAAGCAAAATTTTCTGAATAGCAAACAATTGTCACGAATATAAAAATAATAAGCGTAAATCAAAAAATTAATAACGCATTTTTCAAAATACAGCAACAATATGACAGTAAAACAGCCAGCAGGTGCTCGTATTTAGAGTATATTTAGAGTAAGACATTAAATCATTCATTCAGCGAGGAATAAAGTGAATCATTCAATATGAAAGGCTGCTGTGTTGCTTGTAGGTCACTGTTCTGCTGTGGCTTTGTTTGGACTCTTCATAAAAATAGAGCAAAATAGTTACAATATTAAACTCACTCAAAATGTACTTCTTGTTACATTGATTTTATACTACAGTACAACAAATATTTTTAATGGATCTGATATTCGGCGAAAATACTCTTCCTCATGTGATATTCCTAACTTATGTGTCATTTTATAATCTCAGAGTAACACAAAATGTGATAAATCTTACAAAACCATCAACCTTATCAATTACATACTGTACATGAAATTAAAAGCTGCAACAGTGTTTATAAAAAAAACAATACATGACAAAAAATACGATAATTATTGCTTACAGACAGTTAACAATTATGAGCAATATACAGTAAACTAAACAATTGTGACTGGGATGTGTTACTCTCCTGTATTATCATCTCCTAACAGTAATAACCATAAGACTTATGCTGCATTCACGTGCTATTGGAATTATCGTAAATACAAGTTTCCTAGTCAGAAATTGGTCATATGATATATGCCTCTCGAAGGCTGTTCATGTCTAATTTCAGACTAGGAAGCTGGTATTTACGATAATTCTGATAACACATGAATGCAGTATTATTATCAGTCAGGTATGGGCGAGCCAGGTATATATAACAGTGACTTCACGAGGCCGGTGCATTTTGTGGCTGCTCCCTTTCGCGATGTGGCCAAAGAAGAATAAATACAGGTGAATATAACCACGACGGGTCACTAGGATGGCTCATTTAACTTTAACAAATCGCCAGGCAGGCGTACAACAGTGACATACAGACACATATAACAGTATCCTACGGTGGCCGAGAGAGCTCAACGCGCTGCAACTTCAGAAAACACATGCAAATAAAAAAAGCACCAGCAAATTAAGAAAACATCTTCATAGGTTTGACAGCACACACGCTGTGTCAGGGTTCTGTCACTTTGGTCTAGTGTTATTCATGGTTTTGTGACAAGAGCCCTGATACTCCCATCATGTCCGGGTTTTCATGTGAGCGCGCGGCTTCGAGTGTGCTCGAGTCGCGTGCTCTCTCGTCTGCGTATATTGTTTTGTGTGGAGCGTGGTGTTTGGATCCCGGCACTCATGTCTTGAGTTTCGGTTCGTGTCGGGGTTTGGACACTCGCGCTCCATTTTCTGTCATTGTGTGAGTGCGCGGTCTCGGGTTCGCTCGACACCACACACTCTTGTCCACGTGTGTTTTGTTGTGTTGCACGCAGTTCGTGTTTCTATCGGCTGCGTGCATTTATGTTATATCTTGTGCTGTGTGGCACGCAGCTTGTATATTCATTGGCTGCGTGCTGTCATGTCTTGTGTGAACACGTGGCTTATGAGTTTTCTCATTAGCTGCGTGTTCATGTCCTGTTTTGCACATGGCTGGTGATTTGTTTGCTGGCCATGTGCTTGTGTTTCTGTTTTGTGTGAGCATGTGGCTTCTGTCCTAGTTTTCTGTGTGCCATGTGCTCTCATGTCAATTTGTCTTGACCCCACCCATCTTGTTACCTGTTTATTGATTAATTTTACCCAGCTGTTTTCCCTCGTTACCCTCCTCATTTGCTCCCTTTATAATCTCCTTGTGTTTGCAGTCCTGGGCCAGTTCGTCATCTTTTCACCCTGAGTGTATCCTGTTCCTGCCTTGTCTTGTCCTGCCTTGCCCTGTCCTGCCCTGCCTTGCCCTGTCCTGCCAAGCCTGCCAGCTGTCCTGTTTTCCCCTAAGGGGTAGTTTTTGTTGTTGTTTCTGTTTTATTTTTATTAAATAAGTTGCCCATAACATGCATTTGAGTCCTCGCCTCATCCATTCATCCCAACCCTGACATGCTGCAAATCCTCACAACACATGCAAGTTAAGAAACGCTCTGCAAATCCTCACAACACATGCAAGTTAAGAAACGCTCTGCAAATCCTCACAACACATGCAAGTTAAGAAACGCGCTGCAAATCCTCACAACACATGCACGAAATATCACGAAATCCTCACTAAATATTTTAAATAAATATTATTATTATTGTTAATATCTAACCTGGTATCATTATTAATATCTAGTATTGTAAGGGTTAAAATTTGTGTCTGTGACTAATTTAGCTGAAAAATTTAATCTCTCAAAATCTATTCAACATCAGAATCAGATGTGGTCATTACGAACCAAGGTCAATGAAATATATTAAATTGTGCTTGAAATAAAATATTCTTATCAAATCCTTTGATAATGATGTGCTACACCCAAAAAAAGCCTTTATTCCATGTGCACAGGTACTGGAAGTTAGACCATGTTTAAATAATTTGCAGCGCGTTTCTTAATTTGCATGTGAGAACAGGAAAGGTGGATGATGCTGGTTACTGTATGATGAATGAAAATTGTAAATAAACTGCAGAAAGTTATGTTTTCTAATACACGCACGGATTGCATGTAATGCTATTCAAACAGCGCTGCACGAGCTCGCGGCACCAGGGTTCAAAGTCCAAAGCGCTAGAAAAATCTGCGCTAAATACTGTTACTCGTCAGCTGCTCAGTAACATTTTTATATGTTTTAAAGGCATGTGCCAATGCGATACGTGCGCCAAACATCTTCTCAAGCTCCTCAGAATCATTTATAAATCTGCTGTTAACAAAAAGAAGCACTTTTCTTGCTTTCTTGGTAAAGAGCAGGGTTTCTTAAATCTTTCCCTGGAGGTCCAATCTGCTGCAGAGTTTAGCTCTAACCCTGATCAAACTCATCTACCTGTGATTTTCTAATGATCTTGAGGACTCTGATTAGCATGCTCAGCTGTGTTTGATTAGGGTTAAAGCTAAACTCTGCAAGAATGGTCCAGATTTGAGGATACCTGCTATAGAATGTCTGATAGAATGTTAAAAAAAATGTGTTCAGTAAATATTTTTCAATTGTTGTTTTGTAATTGATTTTTGTATCTAACAGTAAAAAGCACTTTTTGGCTATTTCATTTATGTAATGGTGAAAAAGAAATAGCAAATTAGGCCTACATGGGGAAAACATGCGAAACTCTTCGGCCCAGAGTTTCATTTGTTCGGCTTCAGTTTCGGCAAGAAATTACATTTCGGTGCCTCCCTAAGATGTACTGGGATAAAAGTTTGTAGTTTGGGTATAAACACTTATTGTCTGCAGGAGCGATCAAAATGAAAGTATCTTAACACTTGTATTGTAAACGACAAACTGTTTAAAAAGTATTTGTCATTTAATCATTCATTCAGGAGATTCCAATAGTGAAAGAAGACACTGACTCCTTGATTTAATTTGTATTTTGTTCAAATTAATATATATTTTTAAAAGACTTAAGCAATGAACATTTTGTCAGAACCACTAGTAAATTACGTTATTTTGTTTAGTTTTCTAATCTTTTTTTCAGAATTGTGAGAGAATCGTGATCTCCAATTTTGTAAAAACAAATGTGATTCTCAATTTATCCAGAATCGTGCAGCTCTAGTTTACATGTTGTTATTACTGCATATGCACATTCAGTTGAATAAAAGACTATTTTTCCCTATATATTTCATCATTGAGGATTTAAAAAAAAATCTCATCTTGTTCTCGTGAACCGTCTCGTGTCTCGTCACACCCCTAATCCGTGACCATTGTTTGCTTTTCAGAACATTTTGATTTCATTTTTAAATCTTGTGCAATATATTTTTACTTGCGTTTTTACATTTTGTTTCCACACTTGTTATGTTTTTATCTTTGACTGCTATACTTCAGGCGGGAATCTGATCCGATAGACTACAAGTACTAACCCAGTTTATCCTTCAGACTCTTTTAATGGCATCATTTCACTTTGAATTATTATTTGAAGACGGGAACCTTTTAGGCAATTGTAGCTTGTTATATTTAACTACAAATAATTCTAGTCCTTTATATGCTAGGTTGAGTTTTGACCTTCTTCCAGACATGATTTGACATCATTAAGACATCTTTTCCTACACAACTAACAGGATGCTTTGGGACAGCTGTCAACATGACCTTCACTTTGAGACGGAGAGCAGATAACAGAACGTTATGAACAGCTAAATCAGGCTGCATGGTCTCCTGTGACATTGAGCACACACACGCTTTCACCTTCTAAAATAAAACCTGCATTTGTAAATTCTACTGTAGTTCATGTCAGGTGAAAGAATTTGGATGTGGAAGTGATTTGTGCTTTTATAAGAAAATATATTTATTAGATGCATACAGTAAATGTAATACTAATGGCACAATTTTAGTTGCCAGACATAAAAAAAATCCATATTTCCATATCTATAGTCATATATGTACAGTGTAGCACTAGGACCCAGCTAACTACAGATGCTTGGGCAAATGAAAACATGCTGAAGCAATCTACCCATGCCATTAAACTCCTCCTAATCATTTTGTTGTGGAGCAAACAATTAAACTGATCACTTTGCACAAAGAGTTAACCAGCATGGCTTATTCTATGAGTTATCGGCTTTCACAAAATAAGGTTAAGAATAGAGTTCATCCAATAATAATCAGTCCAATAGAGTCAAATATTCAGGTCACTTCACTGAACATATGCTCTGCTTATTATGATCTGGATGATATGAAAGTTTGCTGTATTAGACCTAGTTAACAAGAAAAAACATATCAAATACGATTTCAGACTATATCCATAACGGATTTATATGCACTTGAATCATGTACACAGCTTAGCAGATGGTTTCTAAAATTAGCTAATTCAGTATCACTCAACTGAGAGTGTAAAACACTGACAAATGGGGTCAGATATATTTTACACTTGCTAAGACTAATTTGGTAAAAGTCGGTCTTAGATCTGAATGCAATCCAGAAAAGAAAAGCATTTTAAGCTTCACAAGCAATTTTGGCTTTTAGGATTAAATGATAAACACAAGTGATCCAGGCGATTGAAACACTTTCAGTGGGAAGAAATTAGTGAGACTGACTGATTGCCTCACAGGCTTAAACTGTTTTATACTCTCACTTAATATTTGCATTTGAACTCCAAAATCTTTATTGCAAAATCTCGCATTAGCTAATTTCGGAACAGCAACACATGCCTTTGCGTTATTTCAAAGTAGATATGGCCATATGAGCGACATCTGAGCTCTAATTTAGCTTTGCCCCCAGATAAAACTTGATCCTGACAGCTGAAACTATACTTGCAATTCTGGTTCTTCACTCATCAGGAAGATGACGTGTAAATGTGATTGTCTCAAGGCTGAATTCTGCTACACATCATTATCACTGAAGAGAATCACGTTTTTACATTTTAAACATTTTCAGCTGTTGTTGGATTACCATTTTCCTGTCCTTGAACACAACAGCAATAACCACTACATTTCTGCATGAAAGAAGTATTACATTTGTTGAGCTAATGTTATTTCATTTTATCTTTGCCTTGTCCTTGATCACTGTTCAGCTGCCTCACTGTGTGTGCTACAAAGAGACGGGAGAGAGAGAGAGAGAGAGAGAGAGGGAGAGGGAGAGGGAGAGGGAGGATGTGTAACACTTTTTAACAGTTATCTAGGGATAGTGATTCAATAAGCAACTGGAATCTTATTAAAACCACCTAATCGTATCCATAGCATTGAAGTTCTGACCACTACAAGTGTCCTATCCGTGCCTTTGCAACCACAGCAACAAGTTCATGTCAGTCAAATGACTTGTTAACAAGCAGGGGAGATAAAGTCTCCTTATAGCAAAGAAAGACAAGTGCTGAGTTCATTCATATGTATGTGCTCTTGCGGTGTAATGGACCCCATTATGCTGTAAACAGCTGGAGCCAATGAATGAGGAATATGAGTAGGGTTTATACAAATGGCTCATTTAAATGCAATGACTAAAAGGGATAAATTGTACAAAGCACAGAGGGGCACTGGCCCTAAAGTGCCCATTTTGGAAATTATTTCAAAGGGGTCCCTAATCAGCTTCAAGGGTCCATTTAAAATAATACAGAAATAATTTGCATCCATAATCGCTTTTGAGGATTAATGACCGGGGACAATAACATTGCTTGTGCTTTTGGTCCTGCCTTGCTCTTTAAACAAAATTGGTTACACAGGTGTAAAAGGCCTGGTAAAAACACACAAGCGGTCATCTGGAACTGGGACAGGGTGCTGCTGAAGCAAGACCCTTCTCACCTCCCATCAATAACGCTGACCTCAGCAAAGCAAACAGCTGATCGTTGTTTAGAACGATCCACATCAGAGCAGATATATTTCAATCACTGCTGTTCTAAACACAAGTAGCACCTAATAATCTCAGCTCGACTGAAATGTTATGAGCATATAAAAGATGAATACTGAATCCATTTGCATAACCTTTTACATGACAAATATGTGTGTCTCCTTAAAATGACAAATAAACTAAAAAATCTGTCATCATGTTGTTCCAACTCCAAGCTGTTATGACTTTCTGTTTGTTTTTCAGTGAAACAAAATTATGTTTTTCCCCAGAGATTATCTTTATTCAATTCAATGACATTCTGTCATACATCTCCGTATGTGTTTCACAGTCATTCTTATTTTAAGAGTAAATGATGACTGGATTTTCATGAAATATCCCTTTAAAGATGCGAGTATTTACTACGTATAAAGAGCACAGTACATCACCCTGGTTCTGCTTCACGGAGATATCTAATTAAGTCATCTACGAGATTTATGTCTTGTCTGGCCTGTGGAATACACGCGCATCCTCACCCCATACACGAGCGCGCGCGCTACAGCACCTGCTTCATCCCATAATAATCAGAAACACAGTTAAGATCTGGATCAGAGGGTAATATATATATAATGTATTTTCAACAAATTAACCAGCTATTTCTGGCAATATGCGGAATTGTTCAGTTATCAAAAATGTTGGCACTGTGATAAAAAAAATTAGTGGCTCATTAAAATCTTTTACTTTAATATAGAAAGCATCTAATCTAACAAAAGAAACAGGTTATAAATAATCTTATTTTTCTCACTCATATTTCTAATCCAAAATTCTCTCGTTTCTGTTGTCGAAGACATTTCTTATCGACTAGCATCTTTGATTCATTGTGCGATCGTAACGTTACATACATTCAATATCTCTGATGGCATAATCATACATGCTTTAAAACGGCTTGTTTTTGCGACCTTTAGATAAACAAACCTGCTGACAAATCCGCGAACGAACCAGAACCCATACAGACCTAGACAAACGGCTGATACGATACCAGATCAGCAATATTCGACCTTTCGTGAGGGAACAACCTCGAACAGAAAGAAAGATATTTGAACCACATGCCAATAATCAAACATCTGAAGAATGATTTGACAGATTAGACCTACCGCTGCTGATGCTGAGCTGTGCGTATGGCGCGTCGCGAGCGCGCACACAGACACGCGAGTGCGCGAGAGGGAGAGGGTGTGGCCTATGAGCCTGTCTTCACTTACACACTATACGAGTAACGATGACACTTGAATAATGAGAAATATGCAACAATGTGATAGTATGACAGTGTATTTAACTGGACCTCGAATATATAAGTCATTTATAAATAAGATGTTGGGTGAACACAAGTAAAAGTGGCCCAATTTGCCTATCTATCTATCTATCTATCTATCTATCTATCTATCTATCTATCTATCTATCTATCTATCTATCTATCTATCTATCTATCTATCTATCTATCTATCTATCTATCTATCTATCTATCTATCTATCTATCTATCTATCCAAATACTCAAGCAACTGAAGTGTTTCAGAGGAGGTAAGAGAGAGCATAACTTTCACCACTCTTAAATTTATCATTTAGTGTTAGTTCTAGTGTTCATTCGATACAGATTGCTACCTGATCAATAATACCAAATCATAATAATAATAAAATATATTCTGAACTTTTGTTAACCTGAAGATTAAAAAGCACTGTCCAAATCTCTCTCGAGTCTTGCTGGAGGTTTACACAGTAACATGTTTTCCTCCTATCTAATAAATCACTGTCAATATTGTAAACACCAGCTCTTCAGCGTATCGAGACGCTCTATTCACAAAACTTTATGTCTGACAGAACAGGAAAGCAAAAATATTCACTTAGCACCATAATATCAAAATGAATATACTGTAAAATAGTTGGACATACTATAACAGCTCAACCAAGTCTATATTTTTCAGCCCCAGGTGCTCTAATGGTCAAGAATGACAAGGATGGGCCATTTAGCAGTTTATGTACAGCTGATCCCAGACCGACAGCTGCAGGGCAAGACAGCCAAAATCTGACCTATTAACTGCACTCCGTCAGCATTCTCTCGCAGACAGTCTGCCGGACTCTGACCACCGCTTGGACAGCGAGCCAGCGCAGAATTGAGTTTACAGTAAGAGGGTGAGCATGCTGTCAGAGCCGGAGATTAAAACTAACAAAACAAAGGAGAATATTGCTACTACATTAAAAACTAAACCAAAATTAGGATTTATCTAATTCCATTGGGATTTTTTATTTAGGGAGTAGCCTATGTTTTTAATAGCCGGAGGTGATGAATGCATCTAGCTGCTCCAAAAAGGGTTTGCATTTGTTAAATCAAATTTAAATTGATGCTATTACAAGATTATAAATAGACACTTCCAGATATATCCTAAGCAACTGTTCAAAGCAGCAGTCTGGCTGCCGCGCCCTTACTGCAGACAGCCTGTGTCCATCTCTCAATTATCTCAGTTATTTCATCCTTTCATTACAGTCCCATGATAACAGCTTGCTCTTACTAAACGCTAACACATTAGCACATTACCGCAGATTTAAAGCCTCTTGTAAGAGAAAAAGTGAGATGTGAAAGCACTTCAAATGTCTTTCTGGTCAAAATTCTTTACAGATACTATTTTATGCTCTAGACCCTAACAGTAGGGAACAGTGGTTTTGCTTACTACAACAATAACCCCCCGTCTTTCCTAAGACATTTGCTCCAGAGTCTGGGCGTGGGCTTAGGTTTCACCGTGGTGCAAGATCCAGCCCTGCAATCAATGCCACTGGAGTCGCCTGAGCAGCATTCTGACGCGCAGTGTTCATGTGCAGACTGCAGGGGTATAAAGAGCACAATCAATAGCCCATCCTGAATTATTAATCAACGCTAGAAAACAAACCGGACCCTTGTAAAAGCCCTCTCTGCTTCGGCTTCATAAGTGAAGAGATTTATAGTCTTATAGGGTATAATGTCTAAGACAAGATTTGCATTTCCTGTGCTAATGTTAAGGTGAGATAATCACAAATCAACACTTCACTTAACAGCTCAAGTTTCAGCGTCAAGTTTCAGTGTCTGTGAAAATCATCTCAATATTGGCTTTTCAGTAACAAATATCTTACTTGTACATATAATTTAGCATCCAATGTCTAATTTTATGATTTCATAATAAACTCCTTTACATATAAGACTGTCGGTGTGGTGGTACCCTTTCAATGGAAACTAATATTCACACTTTATGTACCAATATATACTTTTAAAGTATCTAAGGTGCAATTAATGGGTAGATAAGGTACAAAAATGTCCCTTTTAGCTTATGGTACCACCCCTGTGGTCTTTGATTACTCAGAGCATTACTTAAAAAAAGATAATTTATTAATAGAACAAAGATTGATGGAGTTCTTTCAACAAGAAAATGCTATTTCAGTCTCTCTACTTCTAGATGCCATGTTTAATTTAATGTGCTACTTGTATTAATTGTGAAACATACTAGCAATTTCTCAGTGAAAATTGTTTCCACGCTTTTTTTTTCACTAAATTATGAACTTCAACTATGAACTAATTTCCTTTAAACTCACATGATATATTATATAACGAGATGAAATCTTCATAATCAAGTGTAACAGCTGTTGAATTAGAATGCAGCATCTCCTCGTCTTTCTATCAGTGCAGAGGGGGTTGCAGTTGCACCTCTGATAGACTCATCGCTCATTTTTCTCCACCCTGTCAATTTCCTCTGGTTATTGACTTTGTTATGTTTTGAGCATCACATAGAAACTCATGCAATTAAATCCTAACTGCATATTTGGAGGCTTTTACAACCAAACGTGCTACACAGAAGGGCTATTGCAGCAGTGAGCTGTGGCCGCAGTCATAATCGTGCGGCATGTTGCTGAAAAATCTAAATGAATTGAACAATGCCCGAGACAGCTGGGGCCATGGTGACCATTCCAGCCTCCTCCCTGCTGCCTCTAGGGAGGTAAAGGGATCTGTAACGATTGTTCAAGGACCCATCCATCTGTGTCGGTTGTAAAATCCTCGGATTAAATTTCAAGAGACAACCACTCATAACGAAATAGCAACACATATGGGAGGTCTATAATATACTTTCATCATATTATTTCAGAATCAATACAGTAATTTTATCTTTTTTATATGGAAACAATTTAATTGCTTTATTATTACAGTTTTTCTCAGTCACTTTGGTGCATTTCTTACATCACTATTAACATTTGCACAACATTTAGTTCAACCTCCACAACATTTAGTCATTTGTGCACATCATAGTAGCAGTTTCTCATTCCTTCCAACAAATTGCAAATGCTTTTGGACATGCATCAATTGCTTTCATACAACTCTCTGCTGTTTTATAACATTATCATTTGTTTATGTCATGTCAGTCAAAATTAACTAAACTTGTGAATGCTGAATAGTCATTCCATATAAAACTAATAGTAAATAGCAAATAGTATATAGTGCTGTTTTGAGCATTTTCAGGAAGTGTCACCAAAATCTGACTTTTTTTGCATTGGAAAACATTTACAGAGTAAACTGTCATAATGAAAACATGACAAAGCCATTTGACTATCTTGTTCATAAACAGTGGTGTCAGGACTTTTCATCTTGATGACACTGACACTTTCATTGACATGAGTACTTGCTTTTGAGGAATGAGCTATCCATTTTGAGCAAGTGACACGCTTTTGCAGGTTATCAACTAGGTTTTGCAGTTTGTACTAATTTGTTTTGAGAAATGCTTTAACTGTTGTGCAAATGTAAATAGTGATGTGAGAAATGCACCAAAGTGACTGAGAAAACTGTATTATTATTATTTTTACATAATGCATCAGTCTAAAGAAATTCCTGACCTGTGTTCACTTGTCCTGAAGTTTATTCGGTTGTCATGTTGACAGAGGTTCTCTTGCACTTTTCCTCTTGAGACAGAGGTCATATGGGAATTAACTCAGCAGCACTTAGAAGCACAAATATTGCTCTCCTGCTTAGAAAATGCAGGCTTACTTTTCAAAATTAATGTAATCTATATACTGTATATATATATATATATACAAAGATATTGCCTCACACATAACTCAATGTTGTTACAATGAAAACCTGCTTGTACTGCTTTGTGTACTTCGTGCACCTTGTACTCCACACTCACGCACGCACGCATGCACGCATGCACGCACCACACACACACACACACACACACACAGAGAGAGAGAGACACACAGATAGGGGAATTTCAGACAGACAGACAGACAGATAGACAGATAGACAAATATACAGACAGATAGCTAGATAGCTAGATAGATGGATGGATGGATGGATGGATGGATGGATGGATGGATGGATGGATGGATGGATGGATGGATGGATGGATGGATGGATGGATGGATGGATGGATGGATGGATGGATGGATGGATGGATGGATGGATGGATGGATGGATGGATGGATGGATGGATGGATGGATGGATGGATGGATGGATAGATAGATAGATAGATAGATAGATAGATGGATGGATGGATGGATGGATGGATAGACAGATAGCTAGATAGATAGATGGATGGATGGATGGATGGATGGATGGATGGATGGATGGATGGATGGATGGATGGATGGATGGATGGATGGATGGATGGATGGATGGATGGATGGATGGATGGATAGATAGATAGATAGATAGATAGATAGATAGATAGATGTAATTTCCATTCTGCATGTAAACGAACAAAGAAGCAAAAGTCAGAACTGCTCTTATTCAAGTGGTTAAAACCTTGCATTAACTAAAAGTCCCTTGGTTTTGTGCTCTGACATTTACAAGCAGTCAGCCATGATGACACTGCACTCACGTCCTGATCAGTATTCCAAGCACAGCGGCAGGAGTGTGAGACCAGCCGTACTGAGCATGCTCAGTCCTCATCCATCATCTTCCACTGCTGGCTAAAACAATGAAAATGACTTCAGTACAGAACAGAGCGGCAGTGACTGCCACCTGTCAGAGACCAAGGTGAAGTAGAGGAAGCCACTCTGTGTGCTGTGAGAAGAGAGAGCTGCTCCTCTGTTCTCATCACAGAAAGATTGTATTCACACTTCTGCCTTTCTATCACAAACGCACAGTAAACAAACCAGCAAGTCAGCCTGCAGATATAGATGACAAGTGGCAGGATATGAACTACTACATCTCTCAGAGATTATGGCATCTAGGGAATAATGGAATGCACAGAAGAAATAAAACACTTGAAACGCTGTGTGGGTGCAACAGTTTTGCATTTTTTCATTATTATTCTTGTCAAGCATCTGTATCAAACTGTATTTGACTGCAAAACTGGGCATGCTTTTTATGGTTTGTGAGATCACCGGGTGAAATATCCACCTTGTAACCTAATAATCAATACATTGGTTCATTATTGATTGAAGTCAGTTTCGTGACTAAGCATTGAATTATAATAAACAATAGTAGAAGAATCCTCAGCATAGAAACAAAGACGTTGCTGTCAAAAAAATGCAGGCTCTGTGAAATAACAAAAGGATTCTTATTGTCAAGATCCTCTGAGCTGAAAAAGCAGCAGTTCTTTGCCTGCAAGCCAGGATTAGAGGAAATAGTAGCGGACCGGAGTTCACAGTGAGGCCAGTTCACTTCTAGACAAGGTCAAACTCTGACACTGAATGAATGCATCCTAGAGATTCACTGATGATTACAATTTGAGTAAATGTGTAAAAGGTATGGCATGATGTCGTTCTTATAGAGCAATGTGCATTTATGTTAAAGTTTTAACATAAATGATCCAAGTTTAGTTATCTTATTCTTTATTGTAAAACACTAAAACTGGCACCGTTTTGGAGAGAAACAAACTCTCATTTAAACCCATATCACGATGTGTGATAATGAACTATGAATTTATAATGGTGTTTGTATTTGCACTGTTCTAAACATTAATATATTATGTGCAACACTAGCATGCTGTCTCCCATACACATGCTTTTAAATTATTTATTCAAACTTTATGATTTAAATGAGGATGATTGTACTGTGTACTTTAATATTTTCTTCAACTGAATACTGTTTGGATGTATTAAAAGAGTTGACTGTCAAAATTAAAACTGCTGGATGATAGATATTCTTTATGAAAAACAAGATAATGTGAATTACAGAATGTACAATGTTTTTTAAATAAAGAAATTGCAGTGTACAGCGTTTATTATGAAGGGGTAGAATCCACAGCTCAGTACTCATGAGTACTTTTAAATAGATTACTCTTTTACTCTTACTCAAGTAGTTTTTTTGGACAAGCACTTTTACTCTACTCACACTACATTGTTTGGAAGGTAATGGTACTTTTACTTGAGTATGTTTCTTCCAGTACTCTTTACACCACTGCTGATGAATCAGCCAGATATACAAGAAACTACCTTCAGTTTAGCATCAATGTATGTCCAACTGAAAGCTTTCAACAAAAAACTCTGTTACCTTTTGAAAGAAAACCACACTGAAGAACAACAATCTGCTTTAAATAATCTGTTTCATTTTTTGTTCAGATTCCCAGTCTTTAGGAAGCAGAATAACTAACACAGTTACAAATGTGGAAGAAAATGACCTGATTTGTTAAGCCTGACAGAGATCACAGATGAGATGAGCATTGTCTATGCTCTGATTCCCAGTGCAGCTAAAACTAAAACTATTGATTAATTTAAATAAACAAAAATAAGATGAATAGCTTTAACTTAAAATCTTGAAAATCTTATTCTCTGCATGTTAGACATGTAACAACAGTGATTGACGTCTAATGAGCAAGTTCAAACACCATTCGGAGTCACAAAGTTTCCTCGGTCCCGATGCTGTTTGAACCTTGTGCTTTGAGGTTGCTGGACTGTAGAGATCATTTGGCTGGCTCTCTACAAAGTCTGCCCTTGAGAGTGAGAAAAAGCCTTTCTGGCTTCAAAGCATAGTTTTCCCTCAGTGATGGAGGAGCATTATATCGTTTTATCTGTCCAGCCCTTATTCAGAGAGCTAACTGCATCTTTCACTTGAGTGCACACAGCAGAATAGCATTAGCCCCCACCTCCCCACAGCTTGGGGAAATCACTAAAACAACGGCTTGTCTTAACAATAACTTAATAATTGGCCACTGTTCATAGAATTTATTTAATACATATTATATGTTTAAAATATTTTATTTAAGTTTTAGTTATTTAGTACATTAAGTTAAACTTATTGTTCCTGTGTTAGGAATGTTCAGGTGTTAATGTTCAGGTGTTCCTGTGGCCCAGTGGTTAGAGCATTGCGTTAGCAGCGCAAAGGTTGTGGGTTCGATTCCCAGGGAACACATGTACTGACTGAAAAAAATGTATTGCCTGAATGCACTGTAAGTCGCTTTGGATAAAAGCGTCTGCTAAATGCGTAAATGTAAACTAAAGGAAAAGGTAACTAGCTCAAATAACAAATAAAAAAATTAATTAATTTAAGATTTTTTTAAAGTAACAAAATGTATTTGATGGTTTTAGTTTACTATAATAACCCTGATCGACAGAAAGCACTCTTCGGCTGCATTAGCTATTGAATAATACATTTAGCTATGGTCCCATTTGATGTCCTGACATTCAAGTGGATAAAAAACTGCATTTAAAACGTGGTGCTGAAAGAGTTAAAGCATCCCACCGGCAAGCACTCTGATCTATAAGACCCATAAGCCCATTATAGACTCCACTATACACTGATAGGGTCTCACGCGGACTGCTCCTCTGCTGAATAGAAATTGGTGGAGGAAATCATTTGGAAGATATATTATATAAGATATTGTTATCAATAGTATGATCCACTGGTAAATAATAATAGAGAAGGAACTGATGATTAATTCATGCAGTGATAGATAGGGAGTCAGCAGTCACATGAGGAACTATATGGCATTACGCAGGCTAACAGAGAATTTATATTGAAGTCATGACGTACAACACCCCAGAAAGGAGAGATTAAGAAAGACAAGAAAAATAGGTGATGAAGTAAGCAGTGATAGAGTGACCATGCAATGTATGCAATCTTGTGCATGCAAGTGTGTGTGTGTGTGTGTGTGTGTGTGTGTGTGTGTGTGTGTGTGTGTGTGTGTGTGTGTGTGTGTGTGTGTGTGTGTGTGTGTGTGTGTGTGTATGTGTGTGTATGTGTGTGTGTGTGGATGGGGGTGTGTGGGGGTTGCTGGTATGTCACGCTGCAGAGGAAGTAAATTTAGATTTAATGCTTTATCCTCTTTAGCTTCATATCTGCTGATCGCTGCAGTGTGCAGCATAGCATGTTGTTATCAGCTGTGCTGCTCAGAAATGCCGACACTTTATACAATCAGAGCAGCAAATGTTCTTTGTAATAGATCAAATAATGTTAAGTTGGTATGTGTATATGTGTGAGTGGAAAAAGTTCATGCAAATATAAGATTAATTTTAACTGCATAAATATTGTGGACAGAGGATTTATATTTTTGCCAGAAACATAATTTTAAGGTTAAATGTGATGGATTATTTCATGGATTGATTGATGCAAATGTTTTGCTTCATAATACATTAACTGATAGATTGTAATGTTTTTTATCAGCTGTTAGCACTCTCATTCTCACGGCACCCATTCACTGCAGAGGATCCATTGGTGAGCCAGTGAAGTAATGCTACATTTCTCCAAATCTATTCTGATGAAGAAACACTCATCTTTATCTTGGATGGCCTGAGGGTGAGTAAATTGTCAGAACATTTCCATTTTGTGATGAGCTATTCCTTTAAACACACAATATATATATATATTTCTCAAGAACTACTGATTTAAAATCCTTATTCTTTTTTCACATATAAAAGGACTCCACACGTTTAACAACAACGTTTTACAAGGTTGTGTAATCCCAGGAGTGTCACACTCTTCCACCCATAGCTGTTCCAGATTGGCTGTTAGTCTGTGTGTTGCCTGGAAACATGCAAAGCTTGTTGCTTTCATTTCTTATGGGACAATATTCATCGGCAGAAAAGAGATATACAAACTAACAGGTGACATGCTGATCTGATTCTTGCTCAGTTATGAATTATAAATATCCTTGAATCACAAGAACATATAACACGGGTGAAAAACAACATCCACACGCTCCAAACTGCATGTACTCTTCTGAAGAACATTCTCTTGTGAATGTACTCTTCTGAAGCATACAAATGTTAGAAGCTTACTGTCAATGCAAACAGAGCCACGATGAAAAGGAATAATTAGGGTAAAAGAAACGCACTCTATAATTGAGCGTGCATGTACAGAATGCTGCCATTTGATTGGCTGTGCACGGGACCTCAGGTGGCTTTCAACCTCACATCAATGCAATCTAATCTTTCTCCCTGTGATTTCAAACAACAGTTGTCTCACCTTCTCACCTTCACATAATATATTAGCTGTCAAATGGCAGGAAGCTACCTGCTATCACAAATACTGTGATTCTGACAGAGTAAACAGAACATATGTTCTGAATCTCACAACATCACAGGTGTTCATTATGCCAGAAGCGGCATGAATACATTTACAAAGCAATTAAAGCTGTATGCTTTCACTAGGGGCTGAGGTTGGTCTGCACAGACATAAATCACTCTGGTTTCTATGCAATATTTTTTATGCGCATTTACACTGAGTTTTAAGAAGACACAGATGAGCTTCAATTATTTTACATTTTGCAGTATTAAATATTGTACATTAAAAAACAAATAAATAAATAATTAAACCCATGGCTACTAGACATCACATAATATGCTGCTGGTTAAAATAGTGCATGTAATTTAAAGCTCACGCATCATCTTCCTGAAAACTGTAACTGACCTTTCACCTCTGATGAAAACTGTAACTGACCTTTCACCTCTGATGAAAACTGTAACTGACCTTTCACCTCTGATGAAAACCGTAACTGACCTTTCACCTCTGATGAAAACTGGGCAGAGTGTCTTGCTTCAAAGAGCTTCAGTTCCTTGTTCAAGTCACAAACGGCCAAATCAACGTCCCATGACAGGATCCCTGTTAGATGCACATTTAATAAATCAATAGCAAGCAATGCTAAAACGTCACAAGATAAACAATAACCTACACGAAAGAGACTTGCCATATACACTGTAAAAATAAAAATAACAACAAAGATTAGGAATATACATTACAAGAAAAACATTTTCCAGGTTTTCAATTTTAAAATGACACGTTTAACTTGCTGTTACTTTGCTAAATTTACTGGCAATTTCTAAAAGAAAATAGTTTCTGCTCCATTCTTTAAGTGTATAATGATGAAATATCATCTGCACATGCATACATAAGTGTCTTTATATGATGCTCAAATGTTAACAGCTGTTTGGCTTTAGCGGTTCTGCACTGTTTATCTGAATCCCGTCTGTCTGGTTCATGTACACGAGTGACTACTGAACTCTTCATGCTGACCCAAAGACAAAACAACCCAAAAGTTGGCGACTCACCCTGTTTAATGTGTTCTTTCACTGAATCAAGCTGGTGATCTGATGCAATTTCTCCAATCACAATAAGCATATAGTATCGCCTGGCAGAAAGGAGGACCGACGCACCGCTGCTGTCCAAGGTGCTGAACAATCTCGCTCTTCTCCTGAGGACCTGCAGCAGCATCTCCTAGCGGCATTTCCATGGTAACCGAATCTGGAGCCGAGGGAATTTCCATGACAACTGCATCCACCAGCCCTCTCCGTGAGGCGGGAGCAGAGGAGGAGCAGAACGAGTGGCTCGGAAAAGACGTCCTGCTATTGGTTATCGGCTGCTTAACAAATGCTTACATTTCATCATGACAACTTTGCCATCAATAATGTATTCTGAGATACCTGGGGACATAGCTGTTTACACTCCATCTGCAATGACTTTTCATTACGACAAGAAAACTGGATGCAATCCAGAATAATTCATTCTCAAAAACTGATGTTTTCGCTTTTTACTGAAAGACAACCACAGCCGAGATTTATCTTATTACAATCATATATTTTTTATCAATTATCAATTCATATTTTATCTTATTTTTGGGCCGGGACGACAAATATCCAGTACAGTCTTTGTTCCTTTGTTTTTCTGATTCTAAACAGATGCACTAAAGAAGCCAATTCTCTACACTGTACCTTATTCGATGGCTTTTGCACTGCAGATGACATATGATCTTTAAACACATGGTTTGGGTCGGTATGGCTTTTACTGGCTGATATATGATAGATAACATTTCCACAGTGTCATGAGTCAGCATCCTTTCAGAGGTTTACTGCAAAGTCTTCATTGCATCTACTGAACATGAAGAGAAGGATTGTATACTGCCCTCTGCTGTTTACTTCAAAGCACAAACAATCACTTACAGTATATTGCCTTTACTGATTTTATGAAAAATAAAAACAGTCATTTTTGAATATACACATTTTTACAATATATTTTACAATAGGCATTTATTTTATTATTATGTTTCATTGCATTTATATTATGGCGTTGGGCTTAGGATAATGTAAACACATTACTTTCCTGTTACAAGTGACATCTTGTCTCTGTTATTTACCATTATTTGTATTATTTCTATTATATCTAAAAGTTAAATGATTGTCTGCTCAATCTTCTCAGGTGGCTGTTAGACTACTTACAATATGCCTGATATTTTGTACATTTAGTAAATTTCTGCTCATCTGATATTTCCTCATTTTTTTTGATGGCTCACTGCTTACTGGAAAATCTTTTTTATAATGTATTTTTCTTACCCAACTCATATAGGCTACTGATAAGTTTTAAGTAGTGGTCTTAATGTTATTTGCTATCGATTATACCTTTACTCCACTAAGACTTTGAGCTCTGCAGCTCTTGCAGGGTTTGTGTTTCGTTTGTAAGGTTTCTTGTCTTGGTTACTTGTTTAGTAATGTGTGTCACATTTGCATTTTTATATTTATTTATTGGTTGACTGCTATGTAGTCATAATGTTAGCTTTCACCCAGCATGAGCACTTCTGATCACCCTCCTGCCTCTTTATTATTCAGTAAGAAGGTTGTTTTGCTCCTCATTAATGGCCCACATGCTTTTGCAGACTTTACAGCACAGATACACTGTACCTGTTTGCTTTGACAATTTGTGACCCTCTCTGTGAAAACCCAGCTAAAGTCGATTTGTTGTGATTTACTCTTTTCTACATAAAATCATCCTTCATAAAGTAAAGAACATTCTGTGAAAATTTAACCTAATATTGACTGAGTAAGGTCATGTCAAAGATTGAAATTATAGTGAAATTAATGGTTGAAATCCATCTTTGATGCTTGTTATCTCATAATTAGATTTTGAGACTTTAGCCTGGATTTCACAGAGGGTCACATTTAATGACCCTTAATTTCATATTTTTAAATAATAAATACAATTTCATACACCCCCCATGCTACTTTCAGGCTAATCTGAACAGGATTTGGGTATTCTCATCTACATGGCATGGTAATTGTCAGTAAGGTGATCTCTGTGTTGTAATATTTGGCAAGAGTAAAAGGCATCTGTTCGTATTCTGTCTTGACATTCACTGACCTAGGCTATATGTGGGGAAAACGAGCTTTATCCATAAAATATAATAGCATTGTTAGTATTTTATTTGTGTAAATCTGGAGCTTTCAAATGAAATCTATCAGACGCGTTCATATTCATAAATCAGTGGAGAAAAAAAAACACTATAATGTAGCTCTAGTATACAGCCTATTCCTATGTGTTTTGAAATATGTTCCTATTAATTACCATGCGCGCGCAGATCAAAAGATGCCAAGGCACCGTCAAGTGACACCCATGTATCCCACACACACCCCATCATCTTCATAGAGATAATCGACTCGCTCAACCTTTCCTTTCTTCCTGCTTTCTTCCAGAAGCAGACAAGCCTGCGGTTTAGCACAGGATCAGTTTCTCAGGTAATGAGCTCATTTTTGTAAGCTGTCGCCATCGCGGTGACTTGCGTTTTGTGCTTCCAGCGCGATGCTTTGTGCGTGATTTACTAATCTGTTATAAAGGCGTGTTAGTCCAATATAACAATGGTTCTCCGTGTGAGCACATAGTGTCGAGAGGACAAGGCGTCGTTTTATTACCCGATGCCGAGACGCCAGAGAACGCTGTGCTTGATAAGAAATGTGGTGTATGAGGGATACGTACACATATTATTTAGGAAATGCCAAAAGGCTGTAGTAAGCAGCTATCAATCGTTGCTATCGACATTGTGTCTTCTCATATGTTTGCAGTCGATAAACCAATGACATGCACGATGCAACACAACAACACAACAACACAACACAACACAGAACTAAAGCAGGTTTATGGGTCATTCCATCAAACTGATGCCGTTTCCTGTTTGAAAAGGACATTTCTGGAAGATTTAAAACATTCTGTCAGACAAACACCTTTAAAACTGCATTATGCCTTAACATAAATTAATACATTTTAAGATATGCTGGAATGTAATTATGACAGGGTTCATTGAAATACAAGCCTTGTGCTTCTTGAGTCTCTGTATTAAATTATGATATTTCTAGATATCCTCTCTTCAATTAGCTGTAACATATGTGTGTATGTAAAATACAGCAAGGGGAAACTGAAAAAAAAAAACAATTTGAGAATATGCCAAAATAGGCCTCTTCATTGTGTAAATAAAAGTATATATAAAAGTAAATATAAAATATATTATATATATATGAAATTCACAAATAGCAAAAGTCACAAATGAAAAATAGTATTTTCAATTATTTAGATAACTAAAGAACCGGCTCCCATATCATTTTACCCTTAGTTTGTTGTAATTGTTATTGTTTTAATAGATACTAATATTGATAATATCAGCTTAAATATCAAAGTGGGTTTCCCAGATCTAACAACATTCAATTTAATAAATGAACAACAAAAACACTTCTCTCAGGATACATGACATATAGAGATTTTAGCTAACTACTGAGCTAATTGTAACCAAAGCTAGCCACTGTTTTATCTCTTGTAAGTCGTGTGTTGGTTTTGTCTTACTGGGGCTCTGCTTTTAGTGGGCGTGCTTTGATAAAACAGCAATGGCAAGTTGTAACAAACCCATTACCATTAACACTCTTAGTTATAATTACGCTTTTATTTCAATTTAAGGCGTTTTGCAGATGTGCAATGGTAAAAAATAATACACGTAACGACCCATTGCGGCCTTTAAACATCTGCGCAATTGCAACTCTCGAGTACCAAACCCCGCCTTACCTTCTCTCTCGGCCAATCAAAACACGTTTTCTGGCTGTTCGGTTGGACCAGGAACTTCCGTGTCCAATCAACGGCGAGCATTCCCGCAGGGTTTTTGCCGCGAAGTAAAAGCTTCCGCTAGAAGGCTGTGAAAGTGTACAGAAGTGCTGTACGTGCACTCACTGCACTGTAAAGTGCAACACGTTCGCTGAGATGGATTAACGCCAACCAGGGATCCAGCAGCAAGTAAGATCGCTACGTTCCCCCCGCAGTGTTTTACAGGAAGGGCAGCTTTCTTTTTAGGTTATAGCTGCAGTGCTCGCTAACTACCTGCATCATCACATCGTATCTCTCCATGACAAAGCTGTGGCTTTTCGTGGGAAAATGCGCTGTGTAATAATTCACGCGTGGGGCTATTTGAGTCTTAGCAACTCGTTTGTGCATTTCTTGGTGTTGTTGAGTTGTATAGATTTTACTTCTGGGATTGTATGCATTGAGTTTACTTGTAGTCTCGTGCAGCCAAGCAGCATGAAATCTCGCGATTAAAGGCCGAAATTTGTATAAATGAAATTAAGTTTATTTTACTTCTTTACTTCTTGGTAAACATGTTCTGACTGTATGAATGTATTGCATTAAACACATGCACACGTTTTTGCTTTAATATCAAAAATGCTGCAGACTGACATGAGATAATGATCCTGCATACAGCGTTCACATTATTCTCTTTTCCCAAGTTACGTGGCCTTGTTTGCGTCACATGACCAAGCCCAGATACAAAACAAAAACAAAAAAAGATTCGAAGGAAAATATGAAATTGTCGAATGAACAAAAAAGAGAAAAAACTCAGGCCAGCACTAAAATTGTGAATATTCTGACAGAAGAGCATAATTCTGTCTTTCTACTATGTTGTGCTAGCAAAAGGGATTTACATTAAAAGCTGCAGAATTACATTCATTTTACATCAATTATTATTTTCTTGTTTTCCAATGTGAAGCTGCTTTGAAACAAGCTGTATTATCTAAAACACTGGCTTGACTAAAGTACAAAGAAAAATTAAGTTGAAACTTAGAAATGCTTGCAGAAAATCAAGAAGAAACACACGGCCAGCATTTTTATTGGAGTTGACAGAATTACTGATAAAAAATAATAACAATTAAAAGTACAATATTATTATATAAGATTCAATAGTGATTTCAGCTTGAACACAAGGGGATTTACAATACATAAACATAAAAATACATCTTTGAACAAAATCCCTGGCAAACACATAACCTTATTTAGTTTACATTATGAAATCATATACTTGGAGACATCAGTGGGTTTCATCTGTCGTCTCTGTGTTCTAACCCTTCTGTTTAATCTCTGTGTATGTAGACATCCGCTAACCCTGTCCTATCCTTATGGATCCTGGTGAGAGTGATCTTGATTCAAGTTTTCCTCAGACAGAAAACCCCTGCCTCATAGTGGAGGACTCCCAGCCTGACAGCGTGGCCCTAGAGGACGATCCTGACACCAGCTACTGTGCCCTGTTCGCCCGCCGCCTCTCTAACCTGCAGCCCACATCACAAAGCCCTGTGCTGGTGAGGCATCACAAGCCATAGCAGCGTGTGTTTTCTATAAAGACTCTATATAGAAAATTAATATTGAGTCATAATGCCTTTGCAGGAGCTAATTTCTTCCCCTACAAAAAGTCATTGTTTACAAAGTGACAGTCAGACTGATAAGAGTGACACTACAGCCCACTCAGGTGAGTAAATAAACTTATGAACTTATGAGATTTCATTTATTATTTGTTTACTGGTTTTGATTTTGTTTCAGACAATTTGCAGTCTAACCTGGGTTCAGCAGCTACAGAGCATAGTCAAGTTTTTGAAGTTCACTCTTATCCTGTCTCAAAAAGGTACTAAAAATATTGCGCTGCCTTGACACCTTTTACAATTTCCATGCAGAGAGAAATTTCATTTGACTAAAAAGCTTTAATTTAGTTTTTTATTCGCTGTCTTTGTTTGTAATTGTGTTTGTGCAGAAGTGTCACAGAGCACGTGGAGTCTGAGGCTAACTCCACCACACACTGTACAGAGACACGTGGTAAGATTTCACAACAAAAGTTTTTTTTATTAGTTGTGTACTACTGTGATATTTATTACTATTTTGAATTAGCATTCATTTTATATTTTCCATTTCACTTTAATTTTAGTTTGTTTTAATAATTTCATTTTTTGCTATTAATTAGTTTTGTATTTTTCTATTTGGCATTAATTTATTTTATTTTATTTATTATTATTAATATAATTATTAAATATTTTTATTTATTTAATTATTTAATTAACTTTATTTTAGTTTTAGTAATTCAGTTTAAACTTATTTCTCTTTTATTTCAGCTTCATTTCGATTAGTTTTAGTTAACTATAGCAACACTAAAGCACTGTGGCCATTCATTTCATATGATGCTGCCTCCCCAAAGTGCTCTTATTAATAGAATAAATGAATGTTTGTGTCAATCTGATCACAGAGGAGATGTCTCAGTTTGGTCTCTTGGAGCTGACGGAGAGCCAGGGTGTCTTTGAGGAAGATGAGCAGGATGGAGCTACAGAAAATAAAACCGACAGTCAGAAACCAGCCAGCCAATGTATGTTTACATTTTAAAGGTGCTGTATGTAGGTTGAACTAGGTATTGGAGTCCAAATGCAAAATATTGGAGTTTTTTTTTTTCACCCGGCCCCTCCTCAGACTTGATTAACGTTGCCAGATTAACGACACCAACAGGAAAGAGCGCACATGACGATGAATCACATGAAACTGGCAACCCGGGGTGCAGAAATACAATTGTGTAAACTGGCAGTGGGCGTATTTCACAAACCAAAACAACACTGACATTTTGGCCCTGGAATACACATTTTCAAAGAAGAATAACTGACTGTAGCATTGTTTTTCAGATAAACAAGTATGTTAACTTAGCATGTTTCTTAAATATCTGCAAACATATTATGGTATTTTTATGCTTTTGTAGAGTCAAATAGTTACATACAGCACCTTTAATGCAAACTATTGATTTGCTTTTCTTTAGATTTCATCATGGTTTTTTTTATGGGTTTCTGGTCATTTTTCTGTCAGGTGGATTGAAGAGTTCAGAGAGAACAACATCCAATCAAGATGGACATTCTACAGGGCAAGAATCTTTTTCAAAAGCATTGAAAACTCGAGATTATTTGTACGGCCTCCAAGTGTAAAAATTGTCAACACAAATTGTCTGAATTAAAGGCTTTAAATTAGTTTTCAGTATTGAAGTCATGACATTTTAGGAAATATTTTTTTGTCATAATTGTACAGTTCTAGATAATGGTAGTTTGTCCAGTATTTAGTTTGACAGTTCTAATCTTCTTGATGATATTGTAGGTCAGAGGTCAGTTCAAGCTGCCCTTCGAAGCCTCAGGATGGGGAAAGCAGGAAGCTCAGTATTCAGGCTATACTGCACTCTCAATTAACCGACAGTCAAGAAGAGGAAGAAGATGTGCTTGTTTCCTCTCAGGATGACATGTTTGAAAAGAAGAGAAATTGTGTGTAGTCCCAAATTATTCCACTTATTATTTGTTGTTGTCTAAACATGTTTTTTGTTTAGTTTAATGTTGTGACAGAATCCTGTTCACTATAACAGGCACCAAGGCAGACAGCAGTGTTACAGAGCTTGACAGAGAACACCCGCCGACATCCACACCTGCACATAGTCTTCGCTTGCTTCATCTGTCTGGACAGGGCACACTTGTACAGGAGAGTCTTTCACAGTAAGTGGTTTTTCTTAGCATGATTAATGAAACATTGTCTTTAGATTGGAGGGTAAAATGATTAATCTATTTTATGGATCATAGAAAAAGTAAAGAATATAAAATTTTGATATTCCAATATGTAACCGCACGAATGCTATATAAACTTACATGACTCTTCAGCTTATAGTTTACCCACAAATTTAAAACTATCTTGATTTTCTTAGTTTAGAATGTTAATGATTTTGATGACAGAATGTTTTAATCCCATTTTTGTATCTGATCTGTTTCTCTGTGTACACTGAAAAGGTTAATTGTAGCATCGAATAACTGATTATTCATTCAAGTCATTTCTTTAGGCAATCTGTTGACTTTGTGGCTGCCACTCAGGACAGTTTAAGCCTAGCACCTTACATTGTCCCAAATTCACCCACAGAAAAAGAGCAGAGTAAGTGTGTTTCACATACAGATTAGGTTTATGTGATGTAAAACGTTTTTCAGAAGGATTCCTGAATTATTCCATTTAGATTATAATGAAGCCGCTGCATCCCCGATGGACACATCAGCGCCCCCTGAGGACCAGCCACCAGGGAGAGAGGAGGAGCCAATGGACATGGACCCCTGCCCCAAACCACAACCCACAGCCTCCACTCCAGTGTCCCAGAATTCCCCTGGATTTGTTCTAGAGAAAAGCCTCTCTGTCCCCAGCCAGCCTGAATTCTCACATGTAGGCATCAGTTATTCAGGTGTACACATGTGGTCACATATGAAGAATAGAAATTCCAAGAGAAAGCTGTTCAGTTTGAAAGTGACTTCTGTGTGAGCTAGGGCTGCACGATATATTGCATGCATTGCATTTAATGCACAGAGCCGTAGATCGCTGACAAGCTACGCAATTTGTGCTCAGAATCGCAGATGAATCGCATGCGATAGTGAATGTGAGATTGCGTAGCTTGTCAATGATATACGGCTCTGTGTATTAAATGCCGCTCCATTTGAAAACAGGTGATGGAGATTTACGGCTAATCACAGAACCGTCTTTACTGATGAGATGCGCATGACTATCGCATGCAAAATATTGTGCAGCCCTAGTGTGAGCTGTGCTTTATATATCACTACACTACTGACAATAGAAAATGGACCTATTTTGCAGATATTTAGCTAATGTGACCACACATTAATTATGTGTTATAGTTCATAGCATTCCAGTTAAACATATGCACATTCTTTTATTGGCAATGTATTTTCCTTGTTTTCGTAGGACGTGTTTATTTCCACTCCAAGTCTTCAACCTGGGAACAATAGTCAAGGGACTGAGAGCTCAAAGAAGTTGCCTCATCAAAACAACGAATCAGCAACCGAATCAGGATCGCCCAAGCAGACCGGCCCAGCGGAGCAGCTAAAAAAGTCTTCAAGCAGCGGTTCACAGCCCTCTGAGGTGGCTGAGGGCTTTCAGTTGGAGCTCAACAGTGAAAACAGCAGTTTTGCTCAGAAGACACAGTTGTTCATTGTAGAGGAGGATAGCCAAGCCACACAGATCGTGGAAGAGGAAGGAACTGTTGGAGCGGTCAAGAGTAACTCAAACCCTAAACACCATTCCCAAAATGCAGGCAAGAATGTTACGGACCCTGAGCCTGTTACAACATCAAATTCACAAAGCCTTTCCAGGGTGCCTGACTCAGAAAGTACTAAAAAAGCAGAAGACTGTAACCCCTCTCAAAAGCTCTCTCGGGATGTTAATGTAGGGAACCAGAATATACGCGCTTCTCCAGGTGCGACTACATCCCAGCTTGTCGGTGCAGATTGTGTTTCAGACACCCCTAATGCACCACAAACAAGTAAATCCACAGTCACTGACAGTTCACAAGCCTCGCCATCAGCTGACAGACTCAAAACCCCTGTTCCTGTCCCCCAACAGTCTCTGTCTCAGTCAGTCTTGACTGTTTCGTCCCAAAAGAACACTGAGAAGGAAAAAGAAAGTGTTAGTCAAAGCCAGAGACTGAGTCAGCCCATGACACACAGCCACAGTGTTATAAATACAGCAGAGGAGGAGCGGATGGATGAAGGTGAGATTCAGAGAGAGGTGACAGGTGATGACACTGGGCTCAAGCTGGGTTTGTCTCCAAGCCAGGTGCTCTCTCCAGAACCCATGGAGGAGGAGAAGGAGACGTCCCAGCGTGAACCCACCAGAGACGACCACTCCTCCAGTAAAGAGGAGAGCTTCAGTGTCATGGTGCTAGAAGAGAGCCAGAGGGTCTCTCAAGAGAAAGTGAAGGATGGGAAGTCACAGCCGTTCATAAGCTCCTCGCAACCTGTGAGGGACAAACGTGAGGCCACAGCAAAGATCTCAGGGTCTCAGCCGATGGGATCATTTGAGGTTTCACCTTTACAGCTTGAGAGAGCAAAGTCCCAGAGCACACAGCCCAGTGATGCAGGACAGCACAAAAAAACCTCGGACAATACCGCCAACAGAAGTCTGAGCGACAGCTCTGGAGGTGGGATTAAGCCTCAAACAAGTGATCAATTATCCCTGCTGATTACGTAACCGGTCTTCAGTAAATCCAACTAGCCGTTTTCTGTTTCTTTCTTTCCTGTCCAGAGCTTCCGTTTCACTTTACGTTGCCCAAAGAGGGCGAGCTTATCCGCCCAGCAGTGAGTGCAACTCCTCCACAGATTAGTCATCTGAAAAAGACCCCGAGACACAGCACTCCTATTGGTGGGTGTCCCTTTCTTTTCGTTGCGTAACTCATTTGTGTTTAAATGTCAGTATGCTGAGATGAAACTGCACACCTCTTAGCCTTCCTGTCCTTGTTGTGGTGAACCATTTATCTTTTTCTTTGTGCCTTTCTGATGTTTTGCAGAAATGACCTCGTTCTCAGAGCCGTCGGAGGGAGACGTTACCAGGGAGACGACAATGGCGGCCAGTGAGATTTCGGTAGAGGAGAGCAGAGCGGGCGACGCCAGCAGCAGTGGAGGAAGATGGGAAACTGAGTCTCAGGATGAAGCTGGTGACACCGGTGGAGGAGGGCAGCTCGGGATCAGAACATTTCAGCCTGCAGAGTAAAAGCTGCTTTTTGTTGTTGATTTTGACACATTGACATTTTCTCTCACCATCTTACACCAAGAACACATGATAATATAGTTATCATTAATAATCGAAATTACACAATTATGATATACTTTTAATTATTTATTTTTATATTTTGTTATTTTTATATTGAATTGTACATCTGTATATAATTACATTCATTTATTGAATATTAAATATATGTAAATAATTTTATATTTAATTAAAATATTATAATAAAATACAAATATATTACAATAGCCCATATATATAATGTTGTATTATTATATCAGACATATACTGTCAGGTGTGATGACTTAAGTTAGTAAACACTAGTATTTTTTTAAGTGGTCTAAAGTTGAACCCATTAAGCTTGATTTTAATGCTTCCCCAGAACCACCGTTAACAGATGAGGAAGGATCTGTCTCCAAGACTACCACTGTTGCCATGGATGTAACCAGGTAACCTGCAGTGGTTGCTATGCAGAAGCTTATCTGTGGGATGGATTCATTTGTCAGCTGTCACTCACAGCTGCTGATTCTCTGCTGTAGTCATTTTAACACATTTGAAATACAGATCTTTTTATTAATGCCTCAAACCTACTTTTTATTTTATTTAAACACTGGACAGAACTGCAGATTTTAGTTTTCATAGTTGGGAAATCATGTTCTGTTTTCAGTCCTTCTGTGTTCAGTCGTGTTCGGGAGGCCCACAGGCAGGTCCAGGTAGATGAGGAAGAGTCCAGAGATCCTCCACACAGGTACCACACTCCTGTGAAATAAGAAACATGTCACACTTTAAATCACCACTCGCTGTTCAGTAGAGATAAAAGTATATGTTTGTGCAGTTCTATTTAAAAATAGTATCATGCTTGTTTTCTAGGTATCTTGAATTATATACTCTCACAGGGCTGTACAATGAGCATTTGCGACTGAAAATTACTGTGTGCAAAATTGCAAATGTACAAATTATCTGTATGCACTTGGTCAAAGCATCATGACATCAGGATTAAAATCCTGTTGTTGTTATTGATCCCTAATGCATGTTGTGTGCAGTGTAGAAAGCCCAGTTCATTATTAGGGGTGGGAACCTTTAGTCACCTCACGATCCGATCCGATTCTGGGAGTCGGAGGATCTGATTCCAGAACGATTCTTGATCTACCCCCCCTTATTAATTATTAATTAGATTACTGACTTGAGAATCTTAAAATCCTTACATTTACATGTCCTTACAGAAGTAATTAAGTACTTTTTTTAAATAATTACAAATTAAAAATAATTAAAACAGTTGTATGTTAAGAATTTTAAACTATATAACTTCACAACATACAAGCAAGCAGCAAAAAATAAAGAGGAGCATAGAAATATAACAAACAACAAACAAAGAGTGCTTTCAGTATTTAAGATGATCTGAAATTTTTCCATTCAAGAACTGTGAGTGATTTTTCTTCATCTTTACTGTTGTTTTTTTTACTATGACATAGACAGCGGGAGATCTATTAAGCTGCATTCACGCACAGATCTCTTATGAAATAGAAGAAGTAATGTGGTTTGTCCTGTCCGTTTAATCCCAAAAGACATAACAGGCTTTGTTTATTTTAATTTTACGTCATAAAACCATTTTGAGATGCAAGTATATTAAAGATGCCATAGAATGAAAAACGGTCTTTATCTTGGCATAGTTAAGTAATAACAGTACTGTACATGGAAATGACATACAGTGAGCCTCAGATACCAAAGTTTCCTCCTTATGTAAATATCGTGATTAAAAAAGACCACTGAAAAACAGGCGAATCAGAACATAACACAGCGAGCGGAGAGATTTGCGCTCGGGCATTTGATGCGCTCTTGCAGGCTGATGCTCTCTGTACATTTGTCATTAAAAATAACTCCACAGAAAAAGGAGAAGAAAGTCGTGTCTGAAAGCTTCCATCGATTTTTATTCGTTAAATGAATGGAGAACATCGTGTTATTCTGTCGGTGGTGCTGGAGTACTTGATGAGGTCCGCTTTATTGCTTTGAGCCATCCACGCAGTCGTCATCAACCGAAAAACCCCACACCCCTAATCCTAACTGCTGCGTATTAGGGGTTGAACGACTTCTGATTTTTTAAAGTCGACTAGTCGTTGATGACGTCATTAATGAACAAATAAGTCTGGAGCTGTGACAAACACCTTGTGCACAGCTATGAAATATGACACAGCGCTGCCCACATGACTATTGCACCTATAACAGCTTATTTTTATCAGTTCTTTAGTCTTTGGGTCGTTATATTTCTCTCAGATTCCTGCTCGTTCTAAATCAGATACAGATACAGAATGAATGCATTAGTGAGAGCGGTTGCGTGTGTGAATTAATTCTACCTGGCAGCATCTCTCTACTAGTAGTGAAGCTGTGGGATTTAGTTATTTAGAAATATATGCTTGAACTTTCCAGTTTCTAAGCTATTTTACCGAGAAATCGCAGAACAGTGTTGACAATACATTTTCGCGCTGAATGATTCTGTGCGCGTGATCTGCGCATGATGTATTGTACGCGCTACTGTCTGTAGCCTATGTGTGTGCGTTACAGTGCAGCAGCACACTAAAGTCAATTTCTGCGTATAAATAGAACATAGAAATAGAAACAGAAACTTGTGGTATTGATACGCACTTTCATAATGTATGATATAAAGTAGCATAGGTGTTTATTTTTTTAAATGATGTGACATCATAATATAAACAGAGTTTGTGCATCGTGTCTCTTGAAAGTGAAACTATAACGCGATCGACTGATCATTCAAAAGCAGTTTCAATGCCTCGCGTATTAATACAGTATATTTACCTGACGATATAACTGTGACATTAAGTATTTAAATATATATTTTCCTCCCTGTGTTTCCTTCTTGCTGATGAGTGACACTGTGAAACATCCAATCAGAGCAGAGCTCAACATTAAGCTGTACTGTGAAACAGCCAATCAGAGCAGAGCTCATTATTATTCGTGACCCTGCCAAATAAGCCAACAACAGACCGTTTCATTCTAGGGAGAAATCCTAGAGTTGTAAATAGACATGTAAAATCGTTTCTGGAGATTTTCTTTCCTTACCTAAGCCACATACCTTCTATGTAGATATCAGATAACAATTTAAAATACTGTATCAATGCATTCTATGGGAACTTTAAACCACTTACACGGTGTCGCGAGCAGTCTACACAAACCAAGCGCGCGTCAGCATTTGAAATTGAAAGCAGCCTTCTGCTAGTGAGGTTTATATTTTAAGTATATAAATCCACTGCATTCCAAACCACATAAATGATGACTTTGTAGAGCATTTGTAAGGAAAATACAGACGAGCGAGACCGCACACTTCAAGTGTAACATCAAACAAAGCGCGTGTCTCTCACAGCGCATCCTGTGCAATGAAGCATGTGAATATCCTTGTAATTCGCTTCAACCTTTCCAAACTTTATGAAAGATTATTTTACGGAAGGTTCAAGTGGTGTATGTGTGTGTGTGTGAGGAATTGGAAGCAAGCAGCATATGGCTGTTTCTAAAGCAAACTCAGCGTCATCGCACATCTGGTTAAAAACTAAGGTCAGAATCAATTCTGAAATTCTCAGAATCGAACCAGAATCGTTGGAGAGAGAATCACGATGCATCGATGGATCGATTTTTTTTCTCCCACCCCTATTTATTAGAACATTGTGCTGAATTTAAAGCATAGTGCGTCAGTGCATATTATAAAATACATATTTTGAAATTGGCAGTGGGGGGTCTTTGTACTGTCAAATAAAAAAAATGCTGTTCTTTTATGCACAAGCAGCTCATGCTCCTCTGTTTTCAGTGCTACTCGGTTTGCAATTAAAGGGATATTTCAAGCAAAAATGTTAATTCTCTTCCATAAGACCTTCGTTCATCTTCAGAATAAAAATTAAGATTTTATTTGTAATGAAATCTGAGAGCTTTCTGGCCCTCTATAGACAGCAAGGTTCCTACCACATTCAAGGCACAGAAACTTAGGAAGGATATTGTTAAAATAGACCAAGTGACTGACATCAGTGATTCAACTGTAATTTTATGAAGCTATGAGACTTTTTTTGTGCTTAAAGAAAATGAAAATAACAATTTTATTCAATTCAAGATTATTTGTATAGCACTTTTTTACAATATAATCGTTGCAAAGCAGCTTTACAGGAAATTAAGTCTCTACAATAGATTTATATATTGTAGAAACTTAATAAATTTAACTGATGGCAAAATTTAGTTAATTCTGTATACTGTCTGAGGGTTGGCTTCTTCTGAGGTCCTCCGAGGGGTTGTCATCATCTCTTCTCAGGTGTTCGGTCATCTCAGATCATTTAAGGGTTGATCCAGACTGAAGCTTGTGTAATTCCTAGTTACCACAGGATGTTAATCTTGTGGCAGAAAAAAATAAAGACAATTAGCGTAGCTGTTGTTCCATCCAAGCAAAATAATTTGTTCAACCCAAGCTAAAGCATAATAATGTGCGTTTGATCAGATATAACTGCAGTACAAGATTATGAGACGCATTATATGAATGCTTGGCTAAAGAGATGTGTCTTTAATCTAGATTTAAACAGAGAGAGTGTGTCTGAACCCCGGACGTTATCAGGAAGTCTATTCCAGAGTTTGGGAGCCAAATATGTAAAAGTGTTTCCTCCTTTAGTGGACTTTGCTATTCTAGGTACTACCAAGAGTCCAGAGTTTTGCGACCTAAGGGAGCGGGTTGGACTGTAGCATGATAGAAGATTAGTTAGGTACGCAGGAGCTAAACCATTTAGGTAGATCAGTAGCAAAACTCGAGAACTTGTCACATGAATATTTGTATTTGTAAATGGAAATTTACACGCAGAGTCCTAATGCGAAAAGCTGAATCTTTCGATTTGCACACACAGACAATAAAGTTGAAGTTGCAGATTAATAGTTACAAATGTGTAAAATGGCATTCACATAAACAAAATGACAGACACAAATGTGTGAGACATATTTACTTTTGCACTTTACTTCAGTTTCGCTGTACAACCTCAAGTCGGCGCTTACAACCTCTCAGATCTGGCAGTACAAGTTCAAATCCTAGCGCTTTGACTTTTGCTACTACTCTTGCGATATTCCTGTTGCAAAACTGACTTGTGCACTTGTAAATGCAGACGCGAGAGAGCAGAAGGGGGTGGGGGGGGGTTGAAGCCGTTTTATTGGTCGATGCCTGACCAATGAACAACGCCAGCCAGTGCGACTTGATATGCTAAGTATGCTTGGAAATCCGTTGTAGTTTACTTCACTTCAGAACATTCATTCATGGATTTGTGCTGCACAAAATATACCTCTGTAAATATATACAATTTAAATTCATGTTTCGCCCAATTCAATGCACTTTGCAGGGAACATATACGTTCGCTTCAAACTGGAATCATGGCGGAATATCAAGTGATGTCCACTTCGCAGGGCATTTACATTCAAATAGAACAAACGTCTGAAGCGATAAGAGAAGCATACAAAATGTGCAGAGTGGGGGGTCGTGAGGACTGTAATTGAGAACCGCTGATTTAGACCAATATAATCATTTGGTTTAAGCCAGGTTTAAGCTCCGTCAGACAGAGTACATCAAAACTATTATCTGTGATCATTTCATTTACAATAACTGCTTTGGGTGTGAGTGACGTAATGTTTAGGAGCCCAAGTTTTAAAAATTGTTTTTGTTAATTTATTTAGCATTTTTCTGGTTTAATCACAATTTTTTTCTAGATTCTGCATTAAATTTAGATTCTGAGCTCACTATTTGGGGAACAGATAGTCTGTATAGATTGGACGCTGCAAGTACCTTTATCATTTAAGTGGGTAGAACAAAAGTCATCATAGCAGTTATTTGAGAATGGGCTTACTAGTCAGATGGAGCGTAGCGTCCTGGAGATGTTGTCCGACAGGAGTTCCCCTCTGACTCTGCTGGGGTGCAGGCCATCAGCACCAAAAAGCCTAGGACGCTCCCAGAAAAGATTCCAATTATTAACAAAGAGCAGTTTCTGATATTTACACCATAACAACACCCATTTGTTTAAAGCAAACAGTCTACTGAACCTTTGTGTCCTCGTCACGTGGGAAGTGGCACAATGATCGTCGTCGCGGGCGATGTGCTGCGTAGCGTCTCGATCAGGCTCCTGAAGTCCCTCTTCAGTGTCTCCGTTCAACAATTCTTCTTTTCTGTGTTAGTCTTTGATGCGTGCTCTAAAAAATACGACATATGCGTGCACATTTCTCTGAGTGTAAACCGTTTGTAATAAGACTCATTTATAAATCATTTGTGAATTATAGAGAAGCTTTAAGTTCTTCCTGTAGTTCTCTGCAAATTTAAAGCTCTATTGTTTAATGTTTACAAATGAAACAAAGACAATCATGAATATTAGTATTTTAATTTACTATTGTTAGTCTAAAATATATCAAAATCTAATTGTTTTTCATATGTTCATAAGGTGATCAGTGCTGCTTTTGGAGGGCATCAGTGCTTCTATACACACCATCATAAAGCCCTGTCTCAAGTCACAAGACTGCATAAGAATAGACTTGGCCACAACTGACCTTGAATTATTTTTTGTTGGGGTTATAAATAGAATTCCCTTGGTGTTGGATATCTTTAGAAACCTAAAGTAGGTTTGATAGTACCACTCTTGCCTGGTGAGGGCTGTAGAGAGCCATACGATGGAGCATGATCCACTTCCACAGCTCAAGGTTGGGATGTTTTTGGTTTTGTTTTGGTCTTTGTCTTTGTCCTGGTTTCCTCAAAGTGTTGTCCTGGTGATCCTGGTAGGGCTGCACACTTGAAATAAACCAAAATCACAGTAGAACCTTCAAATGTAAAGTCTGATTTAATTAAATAAATATATGCGCTGTGTGTTTCAGAAGAAAGCGTGGCACTGTGTTTTCATACATGAGTGACTCATGATCTGGTGTCTTCAGGGTCTCAGAGCGGCTTGGTTCACAGTAAATGCTGCTCCACACAAACTCTTCTCTTGAGTTTGGGTTGCTTATTATTACAAAATCTTCCCAAACCTTTAAAGCTTGGCATTTACTTTTCTTTCTTTTTTGGGCATTGTTGCCTTTTATTTTGATAGGACAGTCATTTTTTGACAGCGACGTGTGAGAGAGAGAGAAGGAGGCGTGATCGGAAAAGGTCCACGAGCTAGGACTTGAACTCGAAACCCAAAGTGCAATGGCGCTATATGTCGACACGCTGCTCATGAGGCTATCAACGATGTTTAATGTTTAAAAATGAAGAACAAAAATTTGGGCCAAATTGTGCAATCCCTCCAACGACCATAGAAATAAAAAAAATTTAATCACATTTTATCAGAAAAACTGCCATTAGATTTTTGTCTTTAAATCCTGCAAGCCCATTTTTGTGTGCAAGTGGCTTCACAAGTCAATAATAAGTGAAACAAAGTTATTAAGCAAGGTCATGTGCACTGTACTAAACAAATGTACTCTGTAGACTTTCTAAAATTCTGCCTGTATGTGTTTGTCTCTCCACTTCTCCAACAGGCAAGCAAGCCAGCTGTTCAGGTCCCCCAACACTAATGACTCGGGTCTGTCTCCCAACTGCCCAAAAGAAACAGTGGACAACAGAGCCTTAGGCCGAGTCACCGAAGCTGTACCTCTGCATCCTGCTGGTGCGGGAGCAAACTCTGAACCTCTGGTCTGTGGTCCGTCCTCCCCTGCCAAAGAACAAGAGGTTCTCAGCACTTTTGACAAACCTCGAACACCTGTCCGACAGAGAGCTGTGTCACACCAAACTAGTGTGGATATCAACTCGACCACCAGCCCACCCAGCAAAGTAAGAAAGTGTTGGTTATTTAGGATACATTTAACGATAAAGTGCATTACCATGTGCCATATGTTATATTCTTTTTGTCTCTTTTGGTTTTTCAGAGAGCTGTGTCTCAGCAGACTAGTTTTGATCAGTCTGGACCGCATAACCTGTCTGGAAGGGTAAAAGATTTCACTAAATGTTTATAATGATTTATTATTTATTGTAAATATGTTAGCTACTAGAAAAAATCCTGCACCATGTCATAGATTGCAAGAAATTATTATTTAGGATGATTAAATATAAAGGGCTGTACCATTTCAAATGTATCTTCAAGTTTGTCTTACTTTTAAAGGGAGAACCAAGCACACCAACCAGAACCCATCCAGGCTCATCATCGCGCAGACATGTTCGCACCATCCAGGAAGTCCGAACAACGGTCACTCGCATCATTACAGATGTCTACTATGAAGATGGCAGAGAGGTTGACCGCAAGGTTACCAATGTAAGAAGTGTGCCTTGGCTAGAACTCAGTGTTGCTCTGTTTATGACATCTTGTGACAATTCATACTTTTGATTCAGGCATGAATAGTTTAACCCTGTGACAAAAGTGTCTGATAATTGGGATATTACTAGGTAGAAGTGTAACAAGTTACGTAATCAGATTACTTTTCAAGTAACTAGTAATGTAATAAATTACTTTTTAATTTACAAGAAAATATCCAAGTTACTTTTTCAAATAATGAACACGTTACTTTGCTTTCCCATTTATTGACTGACAGCTCTTCTGTCCCCATGTTGAGAGAAATCAGGAGTAAGTGCAGATGTATTGTGTGGATTGTGTAAACATGATGGTGACCGTAGTTCTAGATTAAATGTGAACATGCTGAGGCTTCTTCATTAGATGGGTACCGGTCTTTTTTTGGACCGGTGTCCTGACATTTATTTCCTACCCGTCAGATTTTCCTACCAAGGCTTACTGCGCATGCGTGCATCAATATTGGACATTGAATATCATTTTTCTTATGCTGAACAACAATATTTAATGTATCTACATTACTGTAAGGGTAGGTGTAGATGTTAATAAAACACAATCTAATAGGTAGAAAAAAAGATTTATTGTTGGTTTCTGGTACTAGACAGTAGCGCGTACAATACATCATGCGCAGATCGTGCGTACAGAATCATTCAGCGCGAAAATGTATTGTCAACAGTTGTGATTTCTCGGTAAAATAGCTTAGAAACTGAAAAGTTAAAGCATATATTTATAAACCTTAACTAAGGTTTAACTTAACTAAACCACACAGCTTCACTACTAGTAGAGAGACGCTGCCGGGTAGAATTAATTCACACACGCAACCGCTCTCACTAATGCATTCATTCATACGAATGTAATATTTACTGTACTACTTATCTGTATCTGATTTAGAACAAGCAGGAATCTGTGAGAAATCTAACGACCCAAAGACTAAAGAACTGATAAAAATAAGCTGTTATTGGTGCAATAGTCATGTGGGCAGCACTGTGTCATATTTCATAGCTGTGCACAAGGTGTTTGTCACAGCTCCAGACTTATTTGTTCATTAATGACGTCATCAGCGACTAATCGACTTGACTTTCATCACATTACATCAACTATTTTTTCTCCTCATAAAGAAAATGTCAGGCTTTGGCTCAACATCCCAATGATTTCATTAAACTTTTGGGGATTTATGACATGATTTTAAGAACATTCTTTTCAAGAATTCACGTTTCTCTTAAATACTCCACTTTAGTAAGCTACTGATATGGCTGGAATCTTTTTTTTTTATGAGGGGACATGACTTTACTAGTATTTTAGAAGTACCATTTATTTTCTTAGGTGTAAATGTTTTTAATGTGGAAAATATTACTTGGTGCACCGTCAATGGTTTTAGGGACAGATTAAGTTGATAAACAAACCTCTGTTGTATCTTTTCTCCAAGGAGTCAGAGGAGCCCGTGATGGATCGCTGCGTCATAGACAGTGACATCTCACCATCCCGCACAGGAAGCTCCATGACCTCAGGAGACCTGGCTGACGTCAGTTCACTCTCCTCGAAGGCCGCATCACACCACAGCTCCAGTGGGACAAGCAGCACGGGCCTGGGTCCTATCAGAATGCCAGATTTTCTAATGCCCCCCAGCCGAGGGGCCAAGTCTGGCCGGTGAGTAGTCTTCCTGTCTCTGTTTCCATTACTAACACTCTACGGTTAACACATGAGTCTCGGTTGTAGGGAAGTAGGTGCTGTTGCATAGAATGTCTTGTGTGCATGTTATGGTCAATACGTTTCATAAGAGCAGGGTTCCCAAACACGTTCTTGGAGCCTCCCTAACACTCCACATTTTGCATGTCTCCTTTATCAATCACACCCGATTCAGCTCATCAGCTCATTAGTAGCAACTCCAAGACCTGAAATGGGTGTGTCAGACAAAGGAGACATGCAAAATGTGCAGTGTTGGGGAGGCTCCAGGAACATGTTTGGGAACCCCTGCATTAGAGCATGTTCTCACCTTCTTGTTATTGAACACGGTATCATTTTAGTATCTTCTCATGGCTGCTGCTCCCATACACATTTGGTCGAGGGCGTTTCAGCTGAGCGCATCCTCTCCTTGTGTGTGTTTGAACCCCAGGCGGGGGGGATGGCAGCAGCCGAGGAGTCACTCTATGGTGGTGGGGTCAGAGGTGACGGATGCACGGGGGTTTCGGGTCACCACCCAGCTGAGCCCCCGTGGCCGTGCCCGGCGAGGAAGGCCTCCTTCCCGCGGCCCGCTGTCCAGGTGAGGCGCTCCTGGATAAGCTGGCAGGGTCCAAGACACTCTTTACTCGCCTATTAGATGCTAATTTATAGCCACTATTTATAATCATCTTGCATGACCCTTGTTCCTTTTTTCCCCTAAATAGGACTTAGTCATTAGTATCAACTCAAACTCCTTTGTAGCTCATGGATGAGCTCTCTGTTTCCATAATTAATGGGTGCTGTGATGCTCATTGTGTCACTTTTTTGTTTTTATTCTCTCTCCATCACCTGCTAATACTGACTCTCAGAGGTGGCAGGACAGGACAGAGAGGTGGGGCCCATGGCCTGGGTGCATCATCCTCAGAAGAGGAGCACTTTGCCCAAAGGCATGTCCAAGCACCGGGCAGCCCAGTAGAGCCCAGTGCTACTAGCCGCTCTGAATCTCTCAACACTACCTCCCCAGATAACAACACTGGGTCCAGCAGTTTTGTTGGGTTGCGTGTGTTGGCCAAGTGGTCAACCAACTCTTATTTCTATTCTGGGAGTATCACTCGAGACCTGGGAGAGAACCGCTTTCGCCTTCTGTTCGATGACAACCAGGAGTGTGAAGTACAAGGAAAAGACATCTTGCTCTGTGACCCCATTCCTGTAGAGACAGAAGTCACTGCCTTAACCGAGGAGGAGTACTTTAATATAGGTAAGCATGACCAAAAAACTTTACAAGGGATATAACGATCCACCATGAGCCATTTGAAAATCAGTACAAATATGTGATGATTTAAATCGGTTGAGATGTTAAATGAGTCATGATATGGTTGGGGGTGGGAGTTCATATGAATGTACCTCTGAGAGGAACTGACTGTCTTTAGAAAAGTTTAGATGGTATTTATTTTCCTCTTGCGTCTCTATAATGCATATTACAGTAGTGTTCATAAGCGCTGTATCGCTGCTTATCCATAAGCGCCACCTACTGGCAGAGTGATTTGGCATCTCATTCAGCCCGTCTGCTGTTTCTGTTTCATGCAGAGATGCTTTATGTAGTATAATAATTCCACATTACTGAATTCAGAAATGTATCATTTTGAAATGATACAATCTGATTTTGATTTAAAACTGCTCATGCTGCATTTATGCAACATCTTTGTTTGGATTGTGATTAAAATACAGTGGTTGCCTCTAATTTTAAATGGAAAGCGCACTGGTAAAACCTTTGTTTATATGAAGAGATTTCTTTTATTTGTGTTAATTGATTGGGGGTTTGTTTTAAAATGTCAATTTACTGTGTACAAATTACAATTTAACATATTTCAGTTTCACAAAGAAATGTGCAGCTTTTGTCCAATCAATAAGAAGGACACATTTTCAGCTTTATGATTTGTCATAAATATAATTTTGGTAAAAAATAATTGTATCATGTAATCAGTATCGTGAATCTTATTGAATCGTGAGTTGAGTGAATCGTTACATCTCTAGACATTACAGAACCATTACCTATCTGTCTGTCTATAAATCATTATTTATGTCTGTCTGTCTGTCTGTCTGTTATTCTTTAATGTCTATAAATCATTATTTATGTCTGTCTGTCTGTCTGTCTGTTATTCTTTAATGTCTATAAATCATTATTTATGTCTGTCTGTCTGTTATTCTTTAATGTCTATAAATCATTATTTATGTCTGTCTGTCTGTTATTCTTTAATGTCTATAAATCATTATTTCTGTCTGTCCGTCTGTCTGTTATTCTTTAATGTCTATAAATCATTATTTCTGTCTGTCTGTCTGTCTGTTATTCTTTAATGTCTATAAATCATTATTTCTGTCTGTCTGTCTGTCTGTCTGTCTGTTATTCTATCTTTGTCTATAAATCTTGCTGTCTGTCTTTCTATTGTTCTATTATATGTGTATATCTTTGTCTGTTTGTCGTTCTATCTTTGTGTATAAATATTTTGCCTGTCTGTGTATGTATGCCTTCCTGTTTGTCTTTTGTCTATATATATATATCTTTCTGTCTTTCTTTCAGTTTGTTTGTATACCTTTCTGTCTGTCATTCTATGTTTGTCTGTTTTTCCTGTCTGTTCTTTATTTGTCATTTTATCTGTATTTGTCTATATATCTGTCTGTCTTTCATTCTATGTATCTTTATCGGTCTACCTGTTTTTCAGTCCACCTTTGCCTATCTTTATATGTATCTGTCTGTCTGTTGTTCTATCTACCTTTGTCTATTTCTGTCTTTCAAAACGTGCATAATCCATATTATGTTTTTACTGTTATTGTCTTATGATTATTTAGTTATTTTGTGTAAAAAATGCTGAAAAATAATGGGTAAGGAACATTTAAACAAGTAATATTTTTTGGGAAAAAACTATAATGCTGGGTGAAAACTGATTCTTTGTCTCTGGTATTCAGGTGTGGTGAAGGGACATAAGACTCAAGGCTCTGAGTTCCTTTACTGTGTGGAGAAAGATGGTCAGACTAATTGGTACAGCAGAACGTCTGTGATTCTCAGCATGGAGCAAGGAAACCACCTGAGGGAGCAGCATGGACTGGGACCCTATGAACCATCTACACCCCAAACCATGGCCTCTGATATCAGCCTTGGTGAGTCTTCAACTGACCTGTTCAAACTAGGGCTGGGCGATATGAGCAAAACTCAATATCCCGGTATTTGTTGGCTGATTTGCGGTATACTGTATATATCTCTGTATTTTCTACGCTTTTGTATTAGGATTAAACAAATAAAGTGAATGTAACCATAAGCATATATTATGTTAAAAAGGTTTTAAAGCAGTGCTTCCCAAACCTGTCCTGGATACACATTTTGTATGTCTCCCGCTTGAAAACAACCAGCGTTGTTTTCCTGGTGTTGTGATATCACAAAGCAGTCCATTATTATATCATTAAAATAAATCCCGCCTATGGAAATTCGAATGGTTGGGGGTGGGGAGGGCCGAGGACGTGGTTAGAAAGCTTGAGTGCATCAGACAAGAGGACGACGATGAAGAAGTGCTGCTGTAGCATCGTTTTCGCAAGTTATGACACATGTACCTGAATAATTATGCATGTTACAATTATGAAAAAGTTTTTATAAAATGCTGACAGTACAATACTGGACAATGTAATCTGCAGAATTTACACTTCAATTATGAGACTACAGTGTCTCCCATACATTGATTTATTTGTCTAAATAAATCAACTAAAACTGACCGCCACAAATAGATTTTCCAAAAGGCTTTGACTTCGTTGAATGAACGTACGTACGTTTCAAAATCGAAACCCGGAGTGGGTCTTTTTATATCACTGTATTTCTGATGGAAACCGACTGTCTTCAGAAAATTTTGGACGTCATTTTAATTTTATCTTGCATGTAATGTCTGATAATACAGCGTTTGTGGGCGGAGGTCTGCTGTGTGTACAGCGTTAACGGGGAAACCTCGAGCTCTTCCGCTACAACAGTGGCTCCTGCTGGCAGAGAATTAAATTGCATTTATATGCCGCCACAAAGTGTCTGTGGGAAACACTGGACTATGGTATAAATAAATTAAACTCTATAAGTTTCACTGCAATTCATGTTAGAATTAAAGAACAAAAAACATAATACATATTACCATTGCACTTATCTGAACATAGTCAATGCAGTTATTTTAAGCAGTTTTTAACACATAACCAATAATAATACACCCTAAAATGTAAAAACGTACAATGTACTAGTGCTGTGTATCGCCAGCAAAGTCACGATACGATACATATCACGATGCAGAGGCCACGATGCGATACATATCACAATACGGGACTGCACTCTATTTCACCTCAGAATAATTTAGTAAAACAGCTGTGTATGCTATAGGGTCATTGCTAACTATAGGCAGATCAGGCAGTTGACTTCTGCATTATGAAGGGCCTCCATAACTATACCACAGTACAAGGTAATGGCATGTTTAATGTTTACATTGGGCACTCCCCACCAGGTCAAATATTGTGATTATTTGAATCTTGTTTTTAAGCCCATAAATAATAATGTACTCGTTCTAATAAATTGATATTGTAATGTACTCATATTAATATATAAATAATCTTAACATTGCTGGTCATCAATAAAAAAATATATATATTTGAAATGTTATTAAAATGTATTGATGTTATCAATAAAATAGCTAAATTGCTTGAGAACAATTATCTTTCTCAACAAGGAGCTGGTAACATCATTGTTTCTCAAGGAATTAAAGCCACAGCTTGTTACGGTGGTCTTTCATACATGCACAGCATCTCTCTCTCTCATAAGTGAACACTTGATGAATTACACTTTTCTGAGAATATATTGAAGTGGAGATCACTAAACTGCAAGCTAGCTGGTGTTTTCAGAAAGCAAGCGCGTTTATCCACATTGGAAAGAGAGCGCACGTACACATGGTTGCCAGGTTGACAAAGATAAGTATCACATTTAGCAGATATTTCCGTATTGTGCAAGTATGAAGCTCTGTTTCAGGGATTACGTCTCTGTATATCAGGCAAACAAGTAATGTTCCTCTGCGGCCAGATTAAACATTGTTGTTAAACATTTTAAATGGTGTTCTTGTATTCAAATTAAGTGCGGTCCACAATATCGATACCGGGTCAGCTGTAGCGATACTCGTATCGTCAAATCGCTGTGACGATACATCTTCGTATCGATGTATTGAGCACAGCATTACAATGTACTCCAATTTCCTGTTGCGCTGCAGTTTTAAATTTATGCTATTTTAATTCAGATACGAGGTCATGTTGTGATGTATCAATCTGCCGTTGGTCACACAGTATCACGTGATGCGAATTTGCAGGCCAAAGTTCACCAAGCTTGAACATTGGAACGCAGCGAAATGCAAAACATTTTCGCGCGGGCTTGCGTTTCCGGTCTGATGCATTTGCATGCATATGAATGGAAGTCAATGAAACGAAAGTGCAGTGTGACCGCGGTTTAATACGTCTTGCAATATCTGTGCGTGCAAAGGTTCTGCGCGATCCTCTTCAATATTCTTGGGGTCTGAATTCGGCTCAAATTGATATGGCAATATTGACGCCATCTTTAACTATACCGGAGCAGATGAAACTTGCTGCTTTGGCAAGAGGTGGGGCAGTACTGAAACGCCATCTAAGCTGTTCGCTAATCACAACGCACTGGGACAGCTAACCAATCACAACACATTTAGTTTTTCAGAAGGCGGGCCTTCATCAAACCCGGAAATAATCGAGCCGTTTGTGCCAGGCTGGGGAGAGAGGTATTGTAATAATGTAAATTATGTGAAAAATAATGCGTTTTTCGAACCACCAAGCATGAGAGCATGTTTTAGTACACCCCCAAAACAAAATCAAGACTTTGTAAAAGAGCATAATAGGACCCTTTTAAAATGTACATGATGCTTGCTTAAATTTGGAATTCATTAGAATATTAATGGCCTCTGCTTTTTAATTTAAAGGGATAGTTCCCAAAAATGCAAATTCTGTCATTACTCACCCTCATGTCATTCCAAATATGTAAGACCTTCGTTTGTCTTAAGAACATAGATTAAGGCCCCATTTACACTAGTGCGTTTTCGTTTTAAAATGGCATTTTAGAATGAAAACGATCCCCATTTACACTGGCGTTTCAGAAAAGATCTTCGTTTACACTACACAACCGAAAGCGCATGTCACATGACCATTCATGCAGGTACAACCATAGATATATCTAGGTAGATTCACTATTATTTAGATTGCTTGGAGCAGTCGAATTGGGAATTTACCCATACATATCTATGGGTACAATAAAGAGCATGATGTTATTGTTTACACAGTCGTCAAGGATACGCAGAAAGAATGTGGCCAGCCACGCCATCGTTTTCAAAAGTCTGTTTTGGTCCGTTTACACTGAAACGCTACCCCTGAGCTTTCAAACTAAAACGGGTTCTGCAGCATTTTTAAAAGTCTCCGTTTTTGACCTCGAAAGCGCCGGAGTAGTGTAAATGATAGGCATAGCCATATCAAAAGTAATGCATTTTAAAATGAAAACACCCTAGTGTAAATGGGGCCTAAAGTACCCCTATTATGGATTTTAGAAAATGACCTTTCATGCAGTGTATATCACAGCTCTAAGTGAATGAAAACATCCTGCAAAGTTTTAAATTTAAAAGCGCACTGTGTATAAACTTATGGTCTTTTTTGATGAAATATTTTTTCAATGAAGTCAATGGATATTTTTGATGAAATCGGAGAGTTTTCACAAGTTAGTAAGGACATTTTTAAGTACTTTTATGAAGCTGCAAGAATACTTTTTGTGCGCAGAGAAAACAAATATAATGGCTTTATATTATAGTAAAAATAATATGTTTTTGGCCATTTTTGAGACCCCCTTCTTGAATCAGTTAAGTATTTTTTACTGTACAAATAAATGGAGCCTTGCGGAGCAGAAGATAATTATTTTAAAACATTAGAAAATGAGTAACAGTTTCACCGCAGCTCTCGGATTTCATCAAGAATTGATTTGTGTTCTGAAGATGAACGAAGATCTTAAGGGTTTTGGAACAACATGAGATTAATTAATGGCCAAATTAAAATTTTGGGGTAAAACATTTATTTAATGGTGTAAAGAATCCACCAGCAGAGGCTAACTAACCTTCTTTGTCACACAAGTTGAAATGGCACTAGTTTTGTCACAGTTTGCATCACCGTGTTATTTTGTCCTCAGATAACCTGGTAGAAGGAAAGCGGAGACGCCGAGGAAACTCCGATGGAGGAGGAACCCCTACACGCAGCTCCAGCAACAGCCCAAGAAACCCAGGGCCTTCTGGGAAACGAAAGCTCATCAGTGGTGTGGAGGATGAGAGGACTCCTGCAAAGAGAGGACGCAGGGGGGGAGGGGCCAGAGTGGGTACGGTGCCCCTTGCCGACAGACTTTATTAATTCAACAATATGGACCAAAGCATTTGCTCTATTTTAGAAGAATGTTTTATCATGTGCCTGATTTTATTGACTAATTTGGTATTTTATTGTTCTGGGTTTTTAACAACATTTTATTAATTTTAGTGGCTATGAAATTATGTTTTAGGTTTATCTATAAGTGTATTTAAAATGAACTCGGACATATGAACGATAAACAGAATGAGTGCCTTTCTCCCCAGTGTTTCCATTGTTGTATGTAACTGCATGATTTTACAATATAAAACATCGGATAAACTACCTGAAGGTGTGAATAAATACTGCTTTTGATACAACTAAATGCAGTGCAGATCTCCAGCTCTAAACAGCAACTGGTATGTGGCATGACATGCGTTTTCTTTTGTGTGGGTGAGCACTCAACAGGGTAGATGGGAGTGGTGCGGTGTTTAATTCCTCACAGTTCATTATACTTTATGGGCTCTTTGGGACACAACTAGTCTTTGATTCAAAATAGTGTTTAGTTATGTCAAACTTATTTTCTCTTTGTTTCATTTGAACAGGACAGCGTATTGCTGCTTGCAACACGTCTGGGAGTGGAGCAGACCTGCCCCCTGACTCCAACGACCTGGTGGCAACACATGGACCCCTGCCGGAAAACTCCTCTCTCTTTATGGGGTTTGTCTTCATGCTCACAGCATCCTCTGAAAACGACAGAGACTCCAACCACCAGCCCAGTGATGAGGATGATGGTGAGGGGTAGAACAAAATAAACACTACATCACACGTAGCAATGTTTTTTAAGGCAGCTACATTGCTCATTATGTTTTTATATTATATTTAATAATCTTTTTAGCAAGGATACATTTAATAGATTAAAAGTGACAGTAAAGACAATTATAATGTTGCAAAAGATTTACATTTCAAATTAATTCTGTTCTTTTGAATTTTCTATTCTTCAATAAGTCCTGAAACAAATTTTTTTCACCAAAATATTAAGCAACTGTTTTTAACATTGATAAGAAGTCTTTCTTGAACATGATTCTAAAGAATTGTCACTGAAGACTGGAGTAACAGCTGATAAAAATTACGCTTTGCATCACAGAAATAAATTGTATTGAATTACAAAATAGTTATTTCAAATTGTAATAATTTTTTTGAAATTTATTTGACTAAAAAGTATAAATAATTGCATCCTTGGAAAGTATAAGACTTGTAAGAAATGTGTAATGTTTATATGTGACTTCTAAAACACTATTTCTCTCTCATTAGAGTATGTTCAGAGAGCGCCATACAACAAACACTATACAGAGAGACAGCTAGAGGCAGGAGGAGGAATGATCCTGCTTGACTTTAATGAAGAACAGGTGAGCTTCTATTCAGCTCGACTCCCTTCTATCCTGCAAGATTTGTACTCCACATGTTTTATGTATGTGTGTTTTCTGCATCATCAGTGTAAAGCAGCCTATCAGAGCTTGCTGATCGCCGACCAGCACTGTCGGACCAGGAAGTACCTGCTGTGTGTGGCAGGTGGAGTTCCCTGTGTGTCTCAGATGTGGGTGAGGGATTGCTGCCATGAGAAGAAGCTGCTCAACTACAGGAACTACCTACTTCCTGCCGGTCTGGGGCCAGAGGGACACATTGTGGAGTGGTAAGAGTTTCTCTTGTTTTGACATTATTTATTTTCTCATCTAATATTAAAAGAAAAAAAATTCAGATCTAGTCTTTGTGACTGTTTGTTAGTAAGCAATCCATTTGTATGTAGTAAACATCCGGTGTATCTATACTAGTTGCTGTATTAATGAGTTCAGCCTCTGCATGATGCCAGAAGACTTGGGAGTTTTGAATCCAGTCACAGAGTGAAGAGTTCAGGCCGAGGTCTGTGAGTTTAAAAGCTAGCTTGATGGGGACTATAGTATTGAAAGCTGAGCTATAGACAATGAATAGCAGCCTGACATAGTTCCTATTGTTGCGGTCAATGTGTGAGGGAAGAGTGCAGGACGTGAGAGATGGCATCATCAGTAGATCTATTTGGGCGATAGGCAAACTGAAGAGGGTCCAAAGTAACTTATATCAGAAATTCCTCTACTCTCGGTTTTAAGAAAAAAGAAATCATATTAATCTTATGCTGTTATTAATACAAGTACGTATATTTACTTTTATATTGTACTTTAGAACTTGAGTGTGAGAAGGCAGTTACAAAAACTGCATTATTATTACATACGGAATTGGATTGTTATTCAGACTACAAAGTACAGAATAAGTTTGAGTTGAATACAACAAAAAACACTCTTTTTTGAATACATATTTGTTTTCTCTGTCCTAAGGCATCCTCGCTGTTACCCTTTCAAAGCTCTGAAGGTGGTGCTCCTATCTGAAGATCGTGTGGATTTATGGACCTCTTTGCTTTCCATGGGTGGTGCAGCAAAGGTTCATCACCATAAAGAAAATGAAGACCTTTCTGGTGAGTAATATAACACTTAGTTCAATGGAAAAACAAATAGAGCTAGCGCAAATAACTAACAAAATGATGCAAAAACCATGTGGAATAATGTGATGTCAATCTTTGACAGACATTCCAAACGTGAAGTTTGACCTGGCAGTGACATCATCTGCATCTCCATCTGAGGAACTGAAACGTGTGGCTCCGGACATTCCTGTTGTTTCTCTGGAGTGGCTGATTCAGAGCTTGATCTGTGGAAAGTGCCTCAGCTATGACAGCAACTCTGAATTCTGTCACAACCCTTCCACATAAACCGATCATTCCTCTGGTGTCTTTTAAACGTCCTTTGTGTTTTAGTGCATGCATTTTACTCTGTACATAGTTTTTATGAAATAAAAAAAAATACTTGTGATTGTTTCACTTGTCTGTTTTATTTCATAAAGCATATGGTATGTACAAATGTTAAGTATTCACGTTCAAGGAATAGATTTAATTCTCTAAAATGGCTTGGTTTCAGAGATGAGAGTGCAGAAAAAGCAAGACACAAGTTGTGACAATGACAAGAGTCCTGTCTTACAATAATTTAAAGATTCAAATCCACACACTTATTGTATTAGGCATGCTTCAATAAGTTGAAATGCACCATTGTGTGAATTTTGCCTCAGATCTTCAGGCGCTGCATTATAGCCCAAAACTGTAGGATAAACAACATGAGTTACATTTTTCCATGAATCGGCTCAATAATACACAGCATTACTCATGCCTACCTTCCCAGCGTGCCTCCTGCCTGTGTGTAGTATTTGTTGTAGTCGAGTCGTAACAGCAGCTGTGCCAGGTCAGAGTTTATCTGGTGGTTACGCACGCCGGAAAGAATCTTGAAGAGCAGGAATGACTGACGACTAAAACCCTGAGAAGTAATACAAAAATATAAATAAATCATACTTTGGTAAATCATGAGATAAAAAGGTTGAAACTGAGATAAAAAGCTGACCTTTTTGCTTGATAAATTATAATTACGTACTATAACATAAAAGTCTTTATTTTAAAATGATTCCAAATCCAAGATTGTATTTATGGAAGGGCATTTCATTATCAAACTACTTTGTAAATCATAATTATGGCATGATTGACAGACATTCACAGTATTCTCAATTTCAACTTGTCATAATTTAGACTTTTTAACTTAGTATCTCCTAATTTCAAAAGTCATAACTGACTTCTCATAATTTTGGCTTTTTATAGCATAATTATGACTGTCAATTGACTTTTCACTTTTATAATGAACTCATAATTTAAAAAAATCACGATTATGACTTCTCAATTTTATCTCTTAATCATAACTTATGTATAAAGTTTGATTTACCAAAACATGACTCCTCCTCCCTCCCTCATGAGGCAGAAATGGGCTTCCATAAATACAATCTTGCATTTGGAATAATTCTGAAATCGATTCACACAAGCATAGCTACCTTCACAAGAATATCCAGCTGGGCTACTCCTCTTTCATCCAGAGGCCCGAGATTCTGACTGACCAGGGAACAAAAGCTGTGACAGAGGTCCAGAATCTCATTCAAACAGTGAAACACCTGAGAAAGAACAAGATTCAACCAAAAGCAGAACATAGCCTAGGATACTGGCATAAAGAGAGGTTTGCTATGGACACTCACGGGCTTGAGCAGAATGAAAGACTGTGCAAGGAGATTGCTGAGGAAATGGTCATGGGCCAATCGAATGCTCTCAAAGTCTCGTGTGGCGTTGATATGTTGTAAGAGCTGCGAAAACTGGGACTCCAGGACATCCACCTGAAGAGCAATGAAGGAAATACCTCAAATATATTCAATGTGTGTAGTATGCAAATTGAGAGGCAGCAAAATAGATGATTCAAGTTGTAACCTGTAGGTAATACTGAAGGTTGTCCACTAGGAAGGCCATGTGGTTACGGAGTCTACATTTAACGGCATCCGTCTGGTTTGGTTTGAGATGTTTGCGCTGCATTTGCAAGGCCCAGCAGTGCTGCAGCTCAGACTGGACTCGACGCACACTCAGCAGGTAACGGAACACTACGTTATACCTAAATCAAGAAAGGGTTCACTTCTTATAAGCTGCTGTGCTGGTGTTCATACTGTTTATTAAATTACTAATATAAAACAACGACCTACTTCTCCAACACAGCAGGAGTGAAAAGAATATGTAGGGGCCATTGAACCTTGTAAGCCAATCCCAGCGCTGCCCAGCCAGTAGGAGGAGCCTCACGAGGAGAAGTCTCCTGTGGTGGAGTGGTGCCCTCTCGATTCCCAGAAGCCTCTGCAAGCATAATTATCCAATTCTGTGAAGTATTTAATACGTTGAAAGGGTGGGTGAAGGATAAAATTGCTATTCAGCATGCAACACCTTTGCTTTCTTTCCCTTGGTAGTCTATGGTGAGATGCAGGAGAGGCAAAAGATTGTCATCGTCTAGCAGCACTTTATGAGCTGCTTGCTGAAATGCCACATTGACATCTGAAACAAATTCAGAGAAATAATGAAGAAAGAAGAATTTGAAGAGGGTGTCCTCATGGTTTATAAGAAAAGTATTTTAATACCATGTTCAGTAACGGCAGATGGCGGGGTTTTCAGCATATGTTGAGCAAGGTCAATGAAGACCTGGTACAGTTCACCTCGCCCCAACAAGTAGAAGTCCTTTATGATCTAAAACAACAACATTGTGAAAGCAGAAGTGCACCAGCAAAAGCATTTCATCAACAAACTGCTCTTTATTTACCTTCAGCTGCCCCAAAAGATCAGATTCTTCAACCATCAAAGTCCATAAGTGCTGCAGAAAAAACAAACACAGACACCATTGCATCTAGACTTCTGGTCGTGCTGTTAGTGTGGGTGAAGCTCATGAAATCATGCTCATATTTTAGCTTGAAAAAAGTATATACACGGGTACAAAAATTTGAATCAAGAAAAAGGTAAATATTTTGTCACTCATTTCAGAAATTGAAACCCATATATTATATAGATTCATTACAGAGTGAAATATTTCAAGCATTTATTTCTTGAAATGTTGATGATTATGGCTTACAGATAATGCAAACCCAAAATTCTGTCTCAGAAAATTTGAATATTGTGAAAAAGTTTAATATTGGAAAAGTCATGGTGTCACACCCTAATCAGCTAATTACCTCAAAACACCTGCAATGGTTTACTGAGCCTTTAAATGGTCTCTCAGTCTGGGTCAGTAGGCTACACAATCATGGGGAAGACTACTGACTTGACAGATGTCCAGAAGATAGTCATTGACACCCTTCACAAATCCTAGACATGGGCTACAAATGTCGCATCGCTCGTCTCAAGCCACTCCTAAAACAGAGACATCGTCAGAAGCATCTTACCTGGGCTAAGGAGAAAAATAACTGGACTGTTGCTCAGTGGTCCAAAGTCCTCTTTCCAGATGAAAGTCAATTTAGCATTTAATTTGGAAATCAAGGTCCCAGAGTCTGGAGGAAGAGAGGAGAGGCACAGAACCCATGTTGCTTGAAGTCCAGTGTGAAGTTTCCACAGTCAGTGATGATTTGGGCTGCCATGTCATCTGCTGGTGTTGGTCCACTGTGTTTTCTGAGGTCCACAGTCAACGCAGCCATCTACCAGAACATTTTAGAGCACTTCATGCTTGCTTCACACTGCCAAAGGTACCAAAAGCTGGTTCCATGACCATGGTGTTACTGTGCTTGATTGGCCAGCAAACCCGCCTGACCTGAACCCCATAGAGAATCTATGGGGTATTGTCAAGAGGAAGATTATAGACACCAGACCCAAACAATGCAGAAGAGCTGAAGGCCGCTATCAAAGCAACCTGGGCTTCAATTACACCTGAGCAGTGCCACAGGATGACTGCCTCCATGCCACGCCGCATTGATGCAGTAATTCATGTAAAAGGAGGCCCAACCAAGTAATGAGGGCACAGAAATGAACATACTTTTCAGAAGCCTGACATTTCTGTTTAAATTATCCTTTTTTTATTGATTTTATGTAATATTCTAATTTTCTGGGACACAGAATTGTGGGTTTTCATTATCTGTAAGCCATAATCATAAACAATTCAAGAAATAAAGGCTTGAAATATTTCACTCTGTGTAATGAATCTATATAATATATGGGTTTCATTTTCTGAAATGAGTGACAAAAAAATAGACCTTTTCGTGATATTCTAATATTTTGAGATGTACCTGTACATTTCCATAAAAAATCCTTTACATTTAAAAAATGTTCTTGATCTTTTTTTGAGACTTTATTAAATTTCATCGGCTTTCCCATTGTGAAATCAGAATTCTATTTGTTCCTAAAATGTCCACATTTTCCATGACTGCCATAAATCTTATCATCTTTTAGATTCTCGTTACCAGTATAATACAACACAATATTTCAAAACCATTTCAATTTTAAACCATTATTGATAACACTTTTCAACAAGGTTCCATTTGTTTACATTAAACATTAAAGCATTTATTAATATTTGTTCCTATTAATGTACTCAATTATTAAGTATGGGAAAAATACTATGGAAGTCAAAGGCTACCTTGCACTGTTTGGTTTCCAACATTCTTCAAAATATCTTTGTTTGTGTTCAACAGAGGAAGGAAACTCATACAGGTTTGCAAATAGAGGGTTAAGGCCGAAATTTTTGCACATTGAAAAATAAACACGATCTCACGTTGTGTCAATCACGTTTACACACTGCCTCCGAATTTTTTGTCTGTCATAAAAATAATATTTGGACCAGGTTGGATTTCCTGCGTTTTTGCATCCATAGCAAGCATTTTGATGGGAAAGGATGAATACGAAAAACGCATTCGAAAATGTCAGATTCAGAGTGCAAGGACCTTTAGGCTTAGGTTCTCGGGTTAACTATCCCTTTAATACATTATTAAAATCAAATGTTGTATCTATTAATATTGTTCAATGAATCTGAGCTAACAAGACTTAACAGTGAACAGTTGTATTTTTTACAAACTACTGTTAACAAAGATTCATAAATACTGTAAATAAATAAATACTAATGTTATCTAATGAGACCTTATTCATGAAAATACTGTTACTATACTGGTACTGGCTTAAAAATAAACTTCATCTTTTAAAATATGACCCAGAGATGTTTGAGACATGTTTCGTGGGATTCACCTTTGAATACCAATAGAGTTACAGGACAAACCTCAGCAACGGTGCTCCGAATGCCATCTACAAGATTCTCAAAGTCCACCAGACTAAAGAGAGGCTGCTGCTTGAGTCTGTTGAGCTCTGCTGCAAACATGTCCTCCTGGTGCTTCAGTATCGACCCTGAGCAACCACATGAGGGCAGCGTTACAAAACAAAACCATCACAACACACCTGAACAACGCTCTTCCTCTCACCAGCTCGGGATGGGCTCTGGTTGTGATTTTCAAACATTTGCACCGACTCCCCAACAAAGAGGATTTTTTCAGCTACTCGGACAGGTATGTAAGAGGGAAGCATCTCCACACGCAACGAGAACTGCTGCAGGGATGGAGCGAGCATGTTCTCTTCCTCAATCAGTCTCTATAGAGAAACAGTAACGAACAGAAGACAGTTTGAACCTAGAAAATGGATACATTATGATAATAATTCACAGCCTGTAACTGCCAAATTGTAATGAATGTACAAGCAGACAGAGTTTGGCTGTTTAGTATTCTCTGGTATGTAACTACACCATTCTGCTTTCTCCATTGACGGCCATTCAAAGGCAGCTGTGTATTTATTTGCTTTTTTATATCTGTATTTAATTAATGTATTTATTTTCCATTCAGAAAAAGTATGTTGATGAATTTATGGAATTTATCATGTTAATTATAGTTGTATTGTTATTATATGTTTGACTGTTATAAAGTAAAATATATAAAATGACATTGCCGAGATAAAAACTGATCATTATAGTAGAAGTTTTGCTAGGGACCAATTTATTTTTGGAGAAATAAACTTCAGCCTCGAAAACTTCAGCATTTGTTATGAAATTTAAACAAATCAGCAATATTTTGCATCTGCGTCCAGAAAAAGTTTAGTGATGAATTTCTGAAGTTAGATTATGGTCGCATAATTTACAGGATTTTTTTGTAGAGATTTTTTTAAATAAAATAAAATAATATAATACATTTATTTATAAAAAAAAAAAAAAAAAAAAAAAAAAAAAGCACTGCCAAGATCAACTCCATCTTTGTGTTACAGCCATTGAAAATATTCACAGGTCAAGTGAAAAATGTAAACTACTGGGCTTGTTAAAAAAAAAACACTTTATTGTTGAGCCTCGGACCTCCTTGTTTACATATACATACCACACACATAAACTTTTATATATTAAGAGACTAAGAAATCCCTCCAGACACATGACCCAGCCTGCCCTGAAACACCGAACTTTAGATATTTAGTCGCTCACCAAATCCTGCAGCTCGCGGAGCTGTTTTCCACTCAGCCCTCCGATGCCCAGGTCTTCCTCCTCTTCCTCCTGTGCAGCTGCGGCTCCGCCCGCGCTGGGGCCCTGCTTGACAAAGAACTCCTCACTCTGATCCAGCAGCAACCCGTGCAGCATCCACGCAGCCAGCTGCTTATACATCACGCCGTGGCAGACTGCAAGAATCCTGCAAAACAGACACTACCATTAGAGCAGTAAAAATAGACTCTGTGACTTACGTTCGACCGCCTCGTGCATTAGGGGCTTTTAGTGGGGTTTTTGAGAGCTCACTTCTCTAAGGCCATCCTGACAGGAGGCAGTCCTCCACAGCTGTGCTTGTACACAGTCTCTAGGATCTGGCAGCCATGAATCTGTTGAAACAAGAAAGTTTCAGAAAGGTTATTATTTTCAACCATGCACTCTTCTAATCACTTACTGCAAACCAGTGGCACCCGTCAAGCTACCGACCTTCTGAGATTTGATTGTCTCCACAACAACCATCACAGAGGGGAAGAGAAGCTGAAACTAAACAGAATAAATTGCAAGTTAGTCATATATACAAGTGTTGAAAACGTAGTGTTCGTATGAAAAATCTGAGACTTACAGTGCCATTTAAAAGCGTGGGATCAGTAAAGATTTGTAATGTTCAAATATGTTTCTTAAGCTCATAAAGACTATATATTATTGCGATTAAAAATAGCAGTTTTCTATTTTTATATCCTTTAAAATATAATTTATTCCTGTGATCAAAGCTGAATTTTAAGCATCATTACTCAAGTCTTCAGTGTCACATGATCCTTCAGAAATCATTCTAATACGCTGATTTATAATCAATGTTGGAAACAGTTGTCCTGCTTAATATATTTTGGGACCTGTTATTCTTTTTCAGGCTTCTTCTATAAATATTTTTTTTTTTAAAGTGTTTATTCAAAATTACGTTTATGTTAAAATATACACTACTATTGAAAAGTTTAGGTTCAGTCAATTTTTTTCTTTATTTTTTCAAAAGACACTGAAGACTGGAGTAATGGCTGATGAAATTCAGCACTGCGTCACAGAAATAAACTATATTTTAAATTATATTAATAAAAGAAACAATATTACGTTTTTTTTTCTGCATTTCTGATCAAATAACTACAGCCTTGATGAGCATAACAGACCCCATTAAAAAGCATTACAAATCTGACTGATCCCAAATTTTGAATGTCAAAATTATATAAAACTCTTCGGAAAATAATTTACTTTCTTTAAAAATCTCTTTTCCAAATAAACGCCAAATAAAAAAAAAAAAAGTTCAATGCCATTTTGCTGTGTACTGAACCTATTCACTGCTCCATCAATGTTTCATGCCAAATCGCTAGATTTCCTTGTTTAAAATGTACTGCAAGATGCAGTTCTTTTCCAAACCGCTATAAGCGCCAACCTGTTTTTAGCCTAAATGCGATATATCCTCTCGATCAATCAGAATTGCTCTATGCAATCCAACATGACGACGCTTTGAAGCGCTTGTTTGTGCTCAGTCTTCAAAATGAGTGCTTTAAACTCTAATAACACTTTTGAGACCTACACCTGGGGGTAGAAAACGAGACTGGACAAAGAAAATCACAAAAATAACAAAAAGAAGGTTCTCCCCACTGTGGGATGTCAATGTAACAGATGTGTATACCAGTAAAGGTGGTGTATAAACCAACATAAAAAAAAAAGGATGGATTTGTAGCATTTTGAAAAAAAAAACACTTTGCATTTATAATCGACAATATTGTTGTTTCATTTAACAATCATTGTTTAACATGTTCAGACTGAGCCAACAGACCATTTTAACATGATAAATTGAATATTAACTAAATGTATGGGTCTAGGTAAAAAAAATGTCATTTTCATGAAAACTATTAAAATGGATTTATAGCGTTTTGGAAAAGAGCTCTTCATATAAACATTACTGTTCAAAATCTTGAGACGGGTAAGATTTTTTTAATGCTTTTAAAAGAAGTCTCTTATGTTCACCAAGGTTGCACTTATTTGATAAAAAATACAGTAGGAGCGTAATATTGTGTAATATTATTACAATTTAAAATAACAGTTTTCTATTTTAATATTTTTAAAAACATTTTTTGTCCTGTGAAGGCAAAGCTGCAGCCATCCTTCCAGTCTTCAGTGAAGTCATAAAAGAATCATTCTAATTTAGAAATCTTTCTAATATGCTGATTTGGCACTCAATAAACATTTCTTATTATTATTTATCAATGTTGAAAACAGCTGAACTGCTTTACAGTATTTTGGAAACAGTAGTTTAAAATTTTTTAAAAAATCTTATGTAACATTATAAATGTCTTTAGAGTGACTTTTGATTAATTTAATGCATACTTGCTGAATAAAAGCATTACTTTCTTTAAAAAAGTACTGATCCCAACCTTTTAAACAGTAGGGTAAATAGACGTAAAGGTGAAACTTATAAACAGTGTGATTTACCTGTTCCAGCATGTAGTTTACATGAGAAATGGAGAGGTGTGGATCACCGAGGAACTGTCGGGAAAATGTTTCGTTTTTAAATATTTAAAATAATCTTATCATTTGGCCCATAAAAGCAAAATAAGGCCTTCAAATGTAAAACCTCTTTTTCAAGGTCCAATAAAGCCTGCCGATAGGGCTGCAGCATGGAGTTGAGCCCGGTGCAGAACGCCCGCAGGTAAATGCCATGAAGCCCAGTCGGACTCGGCTGGCTGGAGTAATGCTCCTGTGAGACATGAAGAAGACTTGATCTGATCACGTCCTTCACACACAATGCATGCAGAACACACTCGGATTACCTGTTGGTGGACATGACCCGTGTGTTGCTCTATGAACTCTGTGAAGCGCACATAGTCAGTGCCCATCTTACAGAGCCGGTTGAGGACACTGGTTTCACTGGGGTGGAGGAACGGAAGGTCCTGGGACACCTGTGATCAGCAACACTTGATTCTCATTATACTGACACACCACCACTAACATAGTACACAGTATTATTTTCATGGTGGGATTTTTTTATTTTTTATTTAAGATATCAGTTTTTGGGCATGTATCTTGGTAATACCTTTTATGCATTGTTATATCATGTATTCTCTGAAGTACCATGTAACTATCATTGTCACATTAGGGGATTTAGAAAGAAATCTACATATAAATGTATGAATAAAATAAAAACACTGCATTTAAGATAAATATTATTGTCGTACTTCCGTACAGCAATAGATAATCGCAATGTATCTAGTCTATTATATAGGTATACACACAAACAGTGTTAGATGCATCACTGACAGAGTAACAGTTACATACAATACCTGCAATCCATTCCGTTTATTCCAGGTAAATATTGTCCCAGGATATCCACTGAGGGCCAGCAGCAACTCATGGATCATTTTATCAGTGCTGTTTAGTCAGATAGCGTATCCAAATGAAACACACTATAATAAAAATACAGATAAGTGCTCATCATTAATATTTTCGCACCGCCAAAACCTCGGTCGCGTGTTGATGACGCACTGACGCAGGTCCCGAGCGCGACAGCGGAAGTGCTCAGCCAGCTCCACTTCACTCACATTTAATATCATATATTACATTTGTTACCACATACAGCTGACGAGGACTCATTTGCAGAGAATATATTTAGAGGTAAACAGGACCTACTTTCTCTTAGTGATCTGTTGTATGTGTTTTGTTTCATTTATATGACATATTTTGATTGCACTTAAAGCGACTGATTGGGCTCTATAAAGCTGAGATTAGAGTTGTGTAAATCCCTGCAGGGTGAGCAAAGTGATTTTAATGTAGTACTCGAATGTTTTGGTAATTATAACGTGATAACTTCTAATAATAATAATATGTCCGAACTCGAACGTAAACAAGCCTAAAACTACAGTTAACTCAGCACTGAGAGCTCTAATGTAAAATACACACTTATGTTTATGTGTAACCCGGTCAGTCTGCGGTATTCATATCTTGCCTGCTGCTGTTGAACTGTTTGTTTGTCTGTCGCTGGGAAACATGTCCAGAATTACAGCCCTCAGGCCCTGGACCTGCTGTGTGAGACACTTTCTTTTTTGTCTGGACTTCTCGAAGTAACTTTTGCGTGTTTGCAGTGATGGCGGCGGAGAGAGGAGATGTCGTCTCGGAGTTCCTCGGTCAGAATCCACACCTGGAGAGCTGGGTGGAGTCTTTAAGAGGACACTGTGAGACAAACAAACAGTGGCATGCTAGAAGAGAGTTTGTCCTGCGCAATATGGAGCTCTTTCCTACCATCCAACCTGGGATCCCAAGTTCTAGTTTGGACAAACTTCTGTCTCTGTCCATGGTTTGGGCCAACCACGTGTTTTTGGGCTGTCGGTAATGAGCTTTTTTGGAGAGAAAAAAATTTCACAAGCACAAAATGCATTTCTATTTTCAGTTGTTAGTGGGTCAATGAATCTATTTATTTTGAAAGTTTGGGGTCGGTAAGTTTTTTGTTTAATAAATCAGTAGTTTTATTCAGCAAAAACACATTAAGTATTTTAGAATGTATTCAAAAAATATTTGATAAAGTTTCAATGTAATACTAATTAATTTAATAGTAATTCACAATTTAATAATAATTTAAGTTTCAATTTGAATACATTCTTCAAAGAATCTTGAAAAATGTTTTTTTTCACAGTTATATCTGTTTTCAACATTGATAGTAAAAATGAGAAGTAATGAAAAATCACTGTTGTCATCACAGGTTTAAAGAACATTTTACATTTGTAATACATTTTCTCAATAGTCAGTGATAAAATGAATGTAGCCTTGGTGACAATAAGAGACTTCTTTAAAATTATATAAAAAAATATTTCTGACCCCACACTTTTGAAAGGTAGTGTACAATGCATTCATAAAAATGACTTGAATACACTTTTATTTTAATAGTATTAAAGTTAATATTGTAGTATCACTGATTCTTGAGAAGTGGGACAAAACACGGTGCCATATAAAAAAAATCAACCCTTGTACTCCGACAAATGAAACTACATTTATATGTGTACTAAGCTCTGCTTTGATTCAACTTTGCAAACTTTTAGCTTTTTTTATCAAAATGTGCTTTTTATGTTGCCATCACTTTGCAATCAAGATGTATATAACATTTCAAAACATATTCTCATGTTAGTAGACAGATTACATTTTCACATGTGAAACAAATATAAAATATCATAATGAAATATGATCAAATTATTAATCTGATGGAGGTGACAAAAACCTGAATTTGTAGTCATTTTAACTATCAGATATATTGAATCGATCAATTACTGTATTAAAACAAATACAACAAACAGGGAGTATGTTATTGTTCATAAAGCTTTTATTCGAGATTCATATTTAAGTATTTTGATATATCATTGGAACACAAATGATCTATTTTCTCTCATCTCAGAACAGCATCTGCTGGTAACACGGTAACTTTTGAAAAGAGTTATATGAACAAGATATAAAGCAGTTGTTACCTCTATCACTATATTCACATTTAAACATCTTAACAGATGATCAGAACACATATTGTCAGTAAACAAACAAACTGTTTTATGTATAGATATGTTTTATCCAGTGTTTTGACTCTGCTAGAAGTGATGACTATCAATCTACAAAAGCAATATATGATGTCAGGTCACATATTTAATATCTACACATTTTTAGAAAAATTTAACTCTATTTTGTATTTAATATAATAAAAAAATTACTTGAAAACCACAAAAACAATGATGACTTCGTGTTGAATATAAACTCTTCATCATTGGCCCGTCACCAGCATCAGACAGAAAACCTGACAGTGTTGACAAATTCAGCATTTCTTCACAAAACAAATAGAGTTCATGTATTTAGTTTTCTCTGTTGATGTTAGAATCGAATAGAACCTGCTTCAGGAGAATAAAATGATCTAAACAATTCAAATAATTTCCTCAGAAACTGGAAGATGGAGTTGATATATTATGCTTGTGACCAGGAAATATTAACATTAGGATTTAAAATATTCTAAAACTATAAAACTGACCAGAGCATGTCTGACATTGATGTACTCTGCAGAGGTTGAATGTGGCGAGGGTTCTTTAGAATGACAGCTGCCCCTGATATTCCTTGATTTTATTACATTTTAATAAATGTCTGACGGTGTTGACAAAACACACAACTTTGAAATCTTATGAAACACGTGTCCTTGCTTTGATATGAGATATTATTAAGTGTTGCTTTTGATAAAACAAGCTCTTTTTCATCATTAAAAACATTTCTATGCATTTTATAGCATGTTAATTATTGAACCCTTCCTTCTCTTTTTATATGTAGTGAGAAGACAATAAGTGTCAGAGATTCTATATAATTATAATACAATTAAATTGAAGGGGATAATTGTTGAAATGCATTCTATTATTAATCCCCCATAATATTTACAATTGAAAATATATTCATTTTTAAAACTAAAAGCATTTTTAATTGCTGGACATGTTTTGTCCCATGCCTCAAGAATCAGTAATATTACAAATCAATGTTATGTTTTTTTGGAGTTACATGAAATAGAAAATGTAAAGGGCATAGAACTTTCCTGATATCATAATAAAGATTAAACTAATTAAGTCCTAGTTTGACACAATCTTTTATTATATTAATATTTGAAAAATGTTCATCAAATAATAGTCATACCACACCTCGGATACGTTTCTAATAACTTGGCCCATGTTTGAAGACTAGATTTGATTTGATTTGACTGAGAACCCTTGTTTGTCCCTGACCCTGCTGCAGGTATCCACAGCCTGTAATGGACAAGGTGAAGGAGATGGCAGAAGGAATCACTGTGACTGAGACCCCTGTGCGAAAGACTAGAGATGAAATCATGGGGAAAACCAAAAGACCTGCAGCTTCAGGTAAATGGACTATCTTTAATGTGTGTCATTTAATTAAAATACACTACTGTTCAAACATTCGGGGTTGGGAAGCTTTTTAATGCTTTTCAAATAAATATATTAATCAAAAATACAGTAAAAATACAGTAATATTGTAAATTATTACAATTTAAAATATCTGTTTTCCAGTTTAAAATGTAATTTATTCCTGTGATGGTAAAACTTAATGTTCATCAGCCATTACTTCAGTCTTCAGTTTTGCATGATCCTTCAGAATTAATTATTGCTGCTCAAGAAAACATGTTTTATCGAATGTTGAAAATAGCTGTGCTGCTTAATATTTTAGTTGAAGCTGTGATATTTCAAAAGAATAGCATTTATTTGAAATGTAAATATTTTTTAACAATCTGAATGTCTTCGCTTTCACTTTTGATCTGTTTAATGTGTCCTTGCTGAACAAAAGTATTAATGTCTTTCAAATGGGATCTTACTGATCTCAATTATTATTATTATTATTATTATACAGGATGATTTGTTCACTGATCTCTTGAACTATGTTTGTAGCAGTGGAAGCTGATTACCAGAGTAAGAAGGCTAAACCCAATGATACAGATGTTAAAGCTCATGAGAAGAGTGTTGGGCGTCCCGCTGCCAGTGCTCTGAAACCGGGCCCTCCGCCGGGGGCTCCTGCAGAACACCAGTCCTTTTTTAATCGACTCTATAAGGCAGTTGCTTGGAAGCTTGTGTCTGCTGGTGGCTTTGGCCCCAACCTGGAACACTTTGAAATCTTGCGCAGTTGTGTGGAGTCATGCAAGGCCAGTCTTACCTGTGTGTTTGTTCCACTCAAAGACATTCCTGACCTGCCGATGGGTCGTACCCAGAAAGAAGGACAGGTTTGTGAACTTCGCTGCTTCACCGTCTACATGGGTACGGGCTACGGGCGGGATGAGGTTGCCGCCAGGGCAATGGCCTCCAAAGAAGCACTCAAAGTGTTTCAAGGGCAAAAAGTGACAGTGAAAGTTTGCCGCCGCAGATTCAGAGGACAAGACGCTGACGATTTGGTTCTGCTGGATGAACAGTCCAGGAACCATGTTTTCCCTCCAGCACTTAGCTACCCCTTCCAGGAAGACCAGTAGAGCTTCATTCTGCCACGGTGATATACAGTTGTAGACTCAGTTGTGGCAACCATGAAGATGTTTTTCACTGCAGTCCCAAAGAGTTGAATTTGTTCAGATTTCAGTTATTCTCGTTCAGAATGTCATTATGGGGGGAGACTGGAAGGTTTATAGTTGTTTGTGATTAAGAAAAAGTAGTTTTGTGCCTTGTAAACTGCTTATGCTGTTGCTTTAGAGACTTGTTTGTGGTTTTGAGGTTTAGATCTTCATGGTTGTTGAACATCCATAACTGTGGTTATAGTTCGGTCCGACCTTGAAAAATGTTTGTGGTTTCAAACGCTGCTATTTTAATTGAGCAAATGATAAACAACTTTTGTTGTATTTATTTCTAAAGCATTACATTGAGCATATGCAGTCTGCAGTTGACAGTGGTTGGATTTGTCCATGTCCAATATATAAAAAGATAATATTCACAAAATAAATCTTGGATTAATAAATGAATGATAACACAATTGTAATGATTGGACTCAGGTTTGATTGTTAAAATCAAATATTACTGTAAATAATAGTACAGTAATATTAATACAGTAAATAAATTGGATCTCCTTGTTAACTTGATATCTAAATTTCCTGACACAGTTTTTTCTTTATATTTTCCCCTTACACTGTGAGGAGGTTTGATAATGTTGTTGCTGTTGTTGTGGAGCTTTGGGCAGATTCTTTGATTGTCAAATAAAGCTGCCGTTCATCTCAGACCTGTGTTAAATGTTCAAGCAGAAGCTATCAGTGAAGTGTAAGTGTTTAGTTCAACGGATCTCAGTCTATGATTCAGAAACTGCTAGCTTTACTTGGGGTTTAACTGGGGTTATTTTCTGATTTCATAAGATGTGATATGTTCATATATCTGTACATCTTTGTTTTGTTTGGTTGTGACATTTTCAAAATAAAAAATCTTGAATCTCTAAAAATCTCAAACTTGATGGGATGGTTCATAATCAGTCACTATATGGCACAATTGCTTCTGATTTCATAACTCTGTGACTGTAAGAGCTATAATCATACGATTCTTGATTTACAGTTTAACCTCTGCAATTTCTGCGTTTTTTCTGCAATTATGAAATTAAAAACTCTTCCAAGGCTTTTGGTTTGATTCCCACGAAACTTGGCACACATAATCCCAAACATTAGATCAAAAGACACATCATATTTGAAAAGATGGTTGGTCCATAGTGATATGTTGTTTGCAGCTATAACTGACAATATCTTTTTTGTTAAAGCACTTAATAGTGACACTCACTGGACCCACTACAATTTGCATACCGCAGTAACCGTTCCACAGACGATGCTATTGCCTTCACCCTGCACACTGCTCTCTCCCACCTGGAAAATAAGAACACCTATGTGAGGATGCTGTTCGTGGATTATAGTTCGGCATTTAACACCATAGTGCCTGCCACACTGGTTGCGAAGCTCCAGACTCTAGGACTGAACAGATCTCTGTGCAGCTGGATCCTGGACTTCCTGACAGGCAGAAGTCAGGTGGTCAGAATGGGCAACAACACATCATCTGATCCTCAACACTGGTGCTCCTCAAGGCTGCGTCCTCAGCCCACTCCTGTACTCCTGTACACACGACTGTACAGCAGCACACAGCTCAATGTCATCATCAAATTTGCTGATGACACGGTGATAGGCCTGATCACCGACAACGATGAGACGGCCTACAGAGAGGAGGTGAGTATCCTGACTAAATGGTGTCAGGAGAACCACCTCTCACTCAACATCGACAAGACCAAGGAGCTGGTGGTGGATTACAGGAGACAGAGCAGAGAACACACACCCATCACCATCGACAAGACACCTGTGGAGCGGGTGACCAGCTTTAAGTTCCTCGGCGTTCACATCACTGAGGATCTCACATGGTCTGCTCACACAGATGCAGTGCTGAAAATGGCACATCAGGGTCTCTTCTTCCTGAGAAGGCTGAGGAAGTTTGGAATGAGCCCCAGAATCCTCAGGTCCTTCTACACCTGCACTGTGGAGAGCATCCTGACCGGCTGTATCACCGCCTGGTTTGGAAACAGCACCGCTGGCAACCACAGGGCTCTGCAAAGGGTCGTGCGAACTGCCCGCCACATTGTTGGAGGTGAGCTTCCCTCCCTCCAGGATATCTACACCAGGCGGTGTACAAGGAAAGCCAGGAGGATTATCAAAGACTCCAGCCACCCGTCCCACAGTCTGCTCTCTCTGTTGCCCTCAGGGAGACGTCTCCGCAGCATCCGATCCCGCACTAGCCGACTGAGGGACAGCTTTTTCCCTCAGGCTATCAGGCTAATGAACAGCAAAATCTAATACACCCTACAGGCTACAGCACACTCCTACTTTACGGAATGCACTGCACTTTAACACAGTTAAACCTGACTTAACGCACACACTGCACTAACACAACAACTGACACAACAATCTATCTGCTACCACTGGATACCATGCAACGCACATCCATGACATTGCGTATCCGGCCTATGTATAATCTGCTGCACCTTCACATATTGTGTGTATATATGTGTACATAATGTAAAATGTGTACATACGGTGCATAACGTGTATTGATAATTGTAAGTATGTCTTAAATAGTACACTGTGTGTACTGAGTATATGTATGTGTATTCTGCACATTGTCTTCTGTATAAGTCTGTTAGTATGTACTGTCTATATGTAAAAAAAAAAAATGTTTGCACTGTCTGGAGCATGTTCTCAAGAATTTCACTCACCAAACCACATGTGCTGTGGTGATGTGACAATTTGATTTAATGTTTTTGGTCACACTTTAGTTTGTGGACCATTTCTATTTATTCACTATTAACTACATACAACTTTTGCCTTGATAAACTCCTAATTGCTGCTTATTAATAGTTAGTAAGGTAGTTGTTGAATTTAGGTATGGGTAAGGAATATAGAATATGATCTTGCAGAACAAGGCATTAATATGTACTGCTTTATAAGTACTAATAAAGAGCCAATATGCTCATAATATGCATGCTAATAAACAACTAGTTAATAGAGATAATTAAAAAGAACTAAAGGGTCAACAGTTTTTATTTTGCCGGATTTAATCTGCCTCCAATTATAATACATATCATGATTAATTGGCTTTATTTGACCAGTTTCCATTTATAGCGCATAAAATATTCATTCACAAAGAGCTATTTTTGTAAACCCCAAAGAGACATCATTAGATTCAGACTAAATGTGTTGTTGTCTATCAATTATTTGGATATATTCCCTATCAGGCATATTCATTTGAGTATAAAGGTGTTTATGTAATCTCATTTTTTAAATCTTTTATAAAAGAACAGATCTGATTAAAGCAAATGACAGTTTTATTACACATCACATACAGCTTTGCTCATATTTACATCATATCATCAATTTGCTTCCTCTCCAGCATCCCAAATGCAATTACACAATCAAATGAATAACTTTGAATGATGAACAATCCTTATGATATCTGAATATTAAATGGCTTGAAGGAGCACAATGGTTTGACTGTTATATAAGATTAGACCCATCAGCTGTTATTTTTATGCAGAGATGTGTTTGATCTGTTTCTCAGCGCAGCAAGACGCATATTTCCCATCGTACTCCTCTTCTGCTGACAGTCTGTAAAATGTTAACAGCTGTAAATGAACATAACAAGGAGTGAAAGCGCCCATTTAAGTGCCGGCTTTGATTGACGTTTGAGGGAATCTGAGTGTGTTTTTCTGCTTGGCTGCATGTTGGACTTATCCTCTGAGGCAGAGCTATGGGACAGTCTGTACTAACTGTGCACTTCTCGTTCTCTCCTATGAGTCACAGGCTTTTTGGAACATGGAAATGTCACATATTTTGAACCCTTGTTATAACTATGCTGTTGAAATCATGCATGCGGGGGGAATGAGATGTGTGAGACAAACTGAAGGAAACAATAAGGAACTGAAAACTTCTATAAAACACATTCTCCGATTGTTGTAATGATGGCGTTTCAGGAAATGTGTTTTATTAAACACATCACCTTGATTTTCCATTTCTTTTCACTCTCTTAAATTGTCACACATCTCATTCCAGGCACTAGAAAAAATAGATAAAATATACACATTTGACATTGTTTTCTTCTTGATGTCTTGTAATATCTAAACGAACAGTGTAAATGCATTTTATACATTCCATATTCATATAATTATGTATTTGTTTTGGAACCAGCAATAGCATGTTTATCATGTGATCAAATGTCTAAATTAAATTATTTTAATTTAGTTTAGTGATTTATATTTCATTTTTAATTCAATTCTTAATTTAACTACATTTTCTTCATCTGTAGTGGCTCAAAGTGGTTGAAAAAGTCAAAATGATTATTATTATTATTCCAATTTATTATTATAATTTTTGCCAGTTTGATATCACTATAGACAATAGCAATTAAACATTTTTTAGCAAGTGCAGAATGTTTTGTTTATATGCCACAACACGTTTATTACAGGCTACTAACCAGAGGAAGCACACAGACTGCCTTAGAAAACAAAAGTCCACACAGTTTATTCAGGTTTAATTACACATCAAGAGCAGCAAATAATTAAACAATCTTTCTAATTCATCTGTTCTTCTCATTGCACTTCACAATCATAAAAATAGAAATCACATAATGTATAAATATCTGCAAGATCATGTGGATATTTCCAATTCACAATCCATTTTTAATCTTTACAAACATTTCAGCAAAAAGTAATTGCAGAACGCTCCACGTGGACAGTCGCACATCTTGCCGATTCTGGACCCTTTCCTGATGGCGCATTGCTCCCCAACGTCGCACTGGTGTGGAAGCAAAGCGTAAATGGTAAATGTGTGATTTTAATAGGAATCACAGTATTTTGCACTATTTTAAATATCAAATATCGAAAGACAAAATTCTCATAAACTGCGGTGTTGTGCTACTCACTGTAGGAACGCGCCCAAACTTCTTTTCCCAAAGTGAGATGCGTTTACTCTGCAGTTTCTCCAGAACGTCATGTAAAGCCCCGAGCTGTGAATATGATCAGATCATTTCATACAAGTATCGTTAAAATCTTTTTAAAGAAGGGAACATAATTAGCTTTCAATGCGCCGAGAATTACGCAATACTTACGAGCTGCTTTTCGTTGGTCAGATTCGGGTCCTTCGGGTAAAACTCTCTCAAAGCCCTCGTTTCTAAGTCGGATTCGTTGTCAAAGTCCGTTTCAGCACCTTGAATGCAGGAGAACAGCACAGCGTACGCCATCGCTGTGGTCCAGAGTTTGGAGCTCTCCATCGTCACAGCTAAGTCTGCACTGAGATTCAAGTGAACACTCTCTTCCCGCGGTCCAATCCCCTTATATCTGCGCCACGGACACGCCACTCACTTCGCTGCTTCTGTTGCTCCACCTTACACATTAATTTTTCTCCATGCGTAATAAGGACGCAGATGATGACTCATTGCGTAAAGCTGGCGAGCTTATGTCCAAAACAAGACAGAAAGACGTCCGAGGCGAGGAAAACAAGTCTTATGCTGGAAATGTTTACAAATTATTGTATGATTTTGTTTTTTGATTGTTTACGCAGTTTTGGGTCAAATTGGAAACATAAGCAATATGGAACAGATTTCAGATCCAGTTTGGAAAAGGGAGGATAGGGCTAGTTATAACTGTTTACATCAGGTTTATTTTTGTCAATTACTTTATATATAGGAAAATATTGGCTACAAAACGCTTTGAACATTTCCACCAGTACTAATGTAGATGAAAGAAGACAGTTATTCAAATATTAAACCATTAAAAGTGCCTAAAGCCAGCTAGAACCAGTCTGGGAGAAAATGTATATGACCGGATCTGGCTTGAACTGGGTATTTTCAACACGAAACAATAAATAAAACAGCTAAACGTGACATTTGAAACATCACTTTTTGCCCAACATGCAATTTATGAAAATAATGTTGTTCAGAGAACATATTTTTATAAGTTTTAGTTCAAATCTAAATACTGTGTTTGCTTGTTACCCAACAGCTTTAGTAAAGTATTATGGTAGTTATGGTATATAAAAAATCCCCATGTGACAATTACCCCACTCTTTCTTCTATGGATGACAGTAATGTAGCTATTTTGAAACAATCTATTAAAAACAATTCCAATGACAAATTATTCGAAAGAGGCCCACTTTGTCTGTATTCACTGAACAAAAACAGTGCATTTAAGTTTAGAATGACTATAATACTTATTTTTAGTAATGGAAGAATGATAAAGATGGTGAAGCTTAAGTGTCCTCTACCAGCTGTCCTGCTTGCATTCATCTCAGGTTTGTCAGCTTTTTGTGAAGCAGGCACAGCCTTTATTGAAAAGGGAACATCAGTAGCTTGCCAAAAAGAAAACCTGCAAAAGACCAGGACAAAATTAAAAATATATTTTTCTTAAATGCAAAGTCCTGTACACAAGAATAGAATTAGTTAATATATTTTCAATGGCCAACAAATTCATTTAGAAGTGGCTGCTATAAGATGCTTGTCCATTTTTGTTGATTAATCCTATTCTAGGCACAGAATGTGTTATTTTGTTGTTTCCTGCTGATTAATGCAAAGCCAAATCTCTTTGATCCGGTCTTGCTTCATGAGGATCGTTTGTCGGTTAGAGGCAGGAATCAAACCAGGTCCGTCTGACTGCTCTGTGGGCTGCATGAGTCATATCATTCCAATTACCACATGTATTATTGCCTGTCAGAAACTTTTCCCGCAGCACTGTTACCTGTTTATTAATACGCCCACCATCGAGGTAGTTTTGCTCACCAATCACGTCAAATGAGCTCTAGTTTCATCTTATTCTGAGAAAAAATATTAAATTTTGTGCAAGCAGATAGTTCATATGCATAAGCACACATGTCAATGGTTTGACACCAGCAAAAGATTTTGCTTTTCACGGTCATTATTCACATAACATTTCTCCACACTGCTAAAATAAGGCCCTGAGGGTATCATTCCTGTCAAAACAGCGTAGACCATTTTTGAAAAGATGATTACTGGATAGGACAGGATTGCCACAGGGTGTCAAATCCAGACCAAGTGTGAGAATGGCTGAAAGGAACATAACCTAAAATACACACTGTCAGTTGCAGTAAACTTCTCATAAGCATTGCTGCTGTTGTGCACATAGACTTCTTTCACAATTTGACTTGACAGTTTGTAAATGGTAGTTTGCTGTAATCTTTCAGTGTGGCGGAGGTTTTCCATCCTCAAATAAGGCTTGGCTCTTATTTAAGTTGAGGAAATAACATATCTTCCGCCAAACAGCCACAAAGGAAGCCTGATATCTTTTATAATAAACTCTCACCTTAAGTTCCCATTAAGATTATTGGCTTCTAGAAACAAGATTCCTGAGCCACTGAAGGAGGCTGTTTGTATATGCAGTGAAGAAGAAAGGGTTTGTCCTTTGAAGGCAAATCTGAAGGAAGATGCAGGAGTGTTGTGTGGGAGAGATCGGAATTCATTATCTTCCTGACTTATCTAAGTATTCTTCCGAACTCTAAGATCCTGGCACATTTGTTTTGGTTCAAAGATGTTTGTTTTCTACTTTGGCCCGGCATGTCGATGACCTCCCACCCTTTTTCTACCTTATGAATCCTCCTGAGAGAGTTAAATTACTTGAGCCGGAAAGACCCTGTGTTGGAATTGATTTTGTGTGGGTGTGTGATTTCCCTCTTCCCTCAGGTGATCAAGTTAAGTGCATTACGGCTTTATTGCCTCTCTAATGTTGAAAAATTATAAGTGAATTAAGACCTGACATATTTGTGTCACATCAGCTTGGTGGATTCAAGTCACTTTTACCTACCATGAAGGTTCATCCGTGACTCTCCAGCCAGTCATCAGCAGTTGTTTTGATGATCTGCTTAAAAATAGATTGGAAGAAGAAGAAAAGGAATAAAAATATTATTACAAACTATGTATTAATATAAATCTGTGAATGAATAGTGGTGCTTTTTCAATGAAGCTTTCTGCAGGTCGTATCATCGTGTCAGTAGGTGGCGACAAGTGTTTATATAAGTAAGTCATTGAATCACTCGTTCAACCAATTCATTCAAAACACTGATTTAATCAGGAATTATAGAATGTATGGCCTATTTCAGGTTAAGTGTATCCCACCATTCATCACATCCAGGAACTCATGTGCCCCAAAATGTTGATATTTCTAGTGTAAGTTGGTAATTTGGCAGTAACACGTAAAGAAACGTAAAGAGTTGCACATTGGATTGGTGCAGAGATGTGTATGTGGCTTTTGTACAGTGTTTGCAACTGCTTTTTATGACTTAATTAGAAGCATCACATTTACTCAATTCTTTTATCTTAAACATTACATAGGGACTACTAAACAGACATTTAGAGGTCAGACATTTTAAAGTCAAATGATAAAAAATCTAAATATCTAAATAAAGCTCTGTATAAACGTTGAACTGTGATGTAAGTAGGTCCCATTGGATATTCAAAGGCTGTAAGTACATTTACAATCTTAAAAATCTAACTCTAATGTCGTTCCAAATCTGTAAGTCCCTCGTTCATCTTCAAAACACTAATTCATTTAATTAGGATGAAATCCGAAAGCTTTCTGACCCTGTATAGAGAGGAACAGAACTATCACATTCAAGGCACAGAAACGTAGTAAGAATATCATTAAAATTGTCCATGTAGTTAGTTGTCCATTAGTGGTTCAACCAAAATATCATGAAGCTACGAGAATACTTTTTGTGCACAAATAAATAAAATTCTCATACCTTCATAAAATTACTGTTGAACCACTATTGTACTTACTATGTTTTTCAGTTCCGCTGCTTCTGTTTCATCAAAAATATCTTAATTTGTGTTCCGAAGATGAATGAATGTCTTACAGGTTTGGAATGACATGAGGGTTTTGTAATTTTTTGGGTGAACTAACCATTTAATGCTCACTTAAATGTACAGGAAATGGTAGACATCCGGCCGAGTCCAAAGTCTGCAAGTGTAAGTATTGTGTCTTTATGAGTGAGTCATTGAATCATTCCCTCAACAAGTCAAAAACACGGATTCTTTCAATTACAAAACACCACTGTGTAACTACTTTGTTGGTGAAGCAAAACTAGATGATGTATTCTGTCCAAAATGTAAGTTTCTCAATATTAAAGTCTTCTTTGTTGAACTGTATAAAACTAAAACCACACTCGCTACTCATGCTAAGGCAGTAAGAGCTGTGATTAAATTCAGAAGAATATTTCTTAATCAAATCTGGTTTATAAAGGATGATAAAAAACATGCAGTTTTAGAGCTTCAGCGTAGCAACAGAGGGCTCGATAACCGAGAGAGAGGAAAGATCTGCATCTGAACTGTCAATTACTCGGAGGGCTGTAACACTTTACCACAGTGCCAGAGGTCCCTTGTTAGTGCCAGACCCTCATTTGTCAGTGCACAACACAGACTCCCCATTATGTCATAGGGAGGGAGTCAACACTCAGACCCAAAACACAAGCCAAACACTCGCGCTTCAGACAGCCTTTAGATACTAAAACCCGAAAATGGAGCTGATAAATGGGACTCAGGTCAGTTAATCAAGCTGTGAAGTGGCCAGTGGGTAATATTAGATGTCAGCTTGGTGAGAGACACCGAATCAGGTCACTTCACTGTGCAGCAAAGATTATCTCATGTGTCAGTGACGGCTACACTCCAGTCCACTGATTGCATCAGTCATTAGGCTAACAGCAGAAGCTTTGCCTGTTAGTGTGCTTCCTTAACAGATGCATCCATCAATGTCCTGGGTTTCTTAAAAGATGATTCACTCAACATCTGTCAAAGAAGAGTGTTGTCATGGACTCAGGATTAGAATGACTATAGCTATTATTATGCAAGCTGTACAGCAGCACAAGCGTATTTGCACTGGAACTGACCTGTCTCAACTCTATCAGAAATATTCTCTAGAGAGCAAATGAGATGGTCAAGCACAAAGCAAAAGAGCAATTCAAGTGTTTCAGGGTCTGGATGAGGCACAGAATGATACATAAGAGCCAAACAAGAGGAGCAGATTTGAACGAGCTTGTTTGATTGCAAAGTCTGTATTCGGCCTGTCATACCTAAGGAGAAGATTAAAGGGAAAAAGTACACAGAGCAAAGCAAAGGGTACGATACGCTTCTTTAAATAACCCTGTGCAACATTCTGTTCCTGCAGATTTGGTAGGGGATCTTGTGCTCATCTGTCTTTTAATAATTTTTTCATGCTTTCTGTTTAAGTTGATGAATAATTAAACCCTTCCATTTCCATCTTTGCTTCTGAGGGATCAAAACAGCAGTGTGTAGCCCTTGAAGAATGAACAAGCATTGTTGACTGTAATGGGATTGACATTTGTCTTGTTAAAATGTCTGTTCTTTACTGACGTTGTCACATGCATATTGAATTGGTTTTATTTGTTCTACCAAATTGTCCGTGTTTCACTTCAAATACAGAAAAGGAAAGCTTTTCTACATCCACACTTTTCTGCTTGGGGCAAAAAGCATCAGTGATATATTCACAAAATTGTTAGAAAGGCTGTCCGCACATACCGGGTCCGTCCGCAGTCTGAGTTGTTGTGCGTCATTGTGAGGTAATTAGGGGTCTTTGAAAAATCTGCCTCTACTTTTCCCTGCCTACAAAGCTTTATTTGTTCTGATGAGGAGTTGCTTATATCCGTAATTGCACTGTTTAGCTATCGTGTGTGTGGTGTTAAGCTTTATAATATTGCTTAACAACTCCATTCCACCTACTCTCTTCAAATCCATTTTTAGACAAAAGCTTCACGTCTTTAAGCTAACGCCAACATAACAGAATAAAGCGGTCTGAGGGGGACAGAAAATGACAATAAAAAAAAGAACTTTGGGTGACTTCTATGGTAAATATTAATAGAGGATTTCTTCTCTCCAAGAAAACTGCTGTGTCATTGACCTTGTCTGTAATGTAATTATAAATATGTGATAAACATTTATAAATTATAATATATATATATATATATAAATATATACAGTGTTCAGCGTAAATGAGTACATTACCTTTGAAAAGTTAAAGTTTAAACAATATCTCAATAAACACAAAAACATTTTCCAAAATGTTGACAAGACTAAGTTTTATATAACATCTGTTTAACTTATGACATGAAAGTAAGGTTAATAATATAACTTAGATTACACATTTTTCAGTTTTACTCAAATTAGGGTGATGCAAAAATGAGTACACCCCACAACAAAAACTACTAAATCTAGTACTTTGTATGGCCTTCATGATTTTTTAATGACAGCACCAAGTCTTCTAGGCATGGAATGAACAAGTTGGCGCATTTTGCCAGATCTATCTTTTTCCATTCTTCAAGAATGACCTCTTTTAGAGATTGGATGCTGGATGGAGAGTGATGCTCAACTTGTCTCTTCAGAATTCCCCATAGGTGTTCGATTGGGTTCAGATCAGGAGACATACTTGGCCACTGAATCACTTTCACCCTGTTCTTCTTCAGAAATCCAACAATGGCCTTAGATGTGTGTTTAGGATCATTGTCATGTTGGAAAAGTGCACAACGACCAAGGGCACGGAGTGATGGTAGCATCTTCTCTTTCAGTATAGAGCAGTGCACTTGTGAATTCATGATGCCATCAATGAAATGCAGCTCCCCGACACCAGCAGCACTCATGCAGCCCCACATAAGGACACTGCCACCACCATGTTTCACTGTAGGCACCATGCATTTTTCTTTGTATTCCTCACCTTTGCAACGCCATACAGTTTTGAAGCCATCAGTTCCAAAAACATTTATCTTGGTCTCATCACTCCAGAGTATAGAGTCCCAGTAGTCTTCATCTTTGTCAGCATGGGCCCTGGCAAACTCTAGGCGGGCTTTTTTGTGCCTGGGCTTTAGGAGAGGCTTCTTTCGTGGACGGCACCCATGCATGCCATTCCTCTGCAGTGTACGCCGTATTGTGTCACGGGAAATAGTCACCCCAGTTTGGCTTTCTACTTCTTTAGATAACTGCAGTGAACTTGCATGTCGATTTTCTTCAACCCTTCTCATCAGAAGACGCTCCTGACGAGGTGTTAACTTCCGTGGACGACCTGGACGTCTCTGTGAGATGGTTGCAGTTCCATCTTTTTTAAATGTTTGTACCACTTTTGCTACAGTATTCTGACTGATAAGTAAAGCTTTGCTGATCTTCTTGTAGCCTTCACCTTTCTTGTGTAAAGAAATTATTTTCTTTCTAAGGTCTTGACATTTCTCTTCCATGTGGTGCCATTGCTGACAGCATGAAATGGGAAGGGGTTTTCTTTAAGTAACACCCTTTTATAGTCAACTGTCACCTGTGTAATGAATAATTAGACTCACCTGTGGTTGAATTCTTGTTAAATTAGACATTTGTAGTCTAAAATTTAGCTTTGCTCCAGAGACTTTCAGTGGGGTGTACTCATTTTGCATCACCCTAATTTGAGTAAAACTGAAAATGTTGTTCTCTAAATTATATTATTAACCTTACTTTATGTTATAAGTTAAACAGATGTTATATAAAACTTAGTCTTGTCAACATTTTGGAAAATGTTTTTGTGTTCATTGAGATATTGTTTAAAATGTGACTTTTCAAAGGGGTGTACTCATTTACGCTGAGCACTGTATATATATATATATATATGCACACAGAGGTATACACACATAAATAACTAAATTTACATATATTTATATATTGCCTTTATATAAGTAACACATGCATATTTAAATGTATACACTATTTAAGTTTTATATTGTAAATATGAATGTTTGTTTCAATGCTCAGTCCATATGATATTCTCACAGACAGAACCAGTGAGCCTCAGATACATCTTCTGAAAGCAGGGTTCCTGTCATCTTCACAGCAGCCAGGAAGAAAACAGGACAGGTTTGGGTGGCTTGTCACAGAAGCACGATGATCTGAAAGATACAAAGGGGACAGAATGATGAGTGTCAGCCGAGCAGCCTTTAAATGGACTGCAAGTATCTCTTTAAGTGACTCAAGGAAGCTGTTCATTAACCCACCACACATAAATGTCATGTCAAGCAACATCCTCTCCATCACTAAATCGAGTTTCCATCATCCAATGAGCATTTATTTGAAAAACAAGCACTTCTTCATTTAGCCAGACTCCTCCACCAGTTCCACAGAAGCCTAATTACACAGCATACATAATTAAAGAAGTGAGCAGCTGATTATTGCAGACTTAATGAGTCCCTCAGTCTCTCTAACTGCTTCGCTCCGCCGAGGACTGATGAAGACATGGGAAGAGATGACTTCAGTTCAGAAGAGTACAGCGGTGTTGTGTTATCATCCCCTGCTGGAATGTCTCGCTTCTGATGTTTGCCATTTCATAATTATACGTTTTATGGAATTATGAGCCGGATACCAGATCTCGACTGTATTTGCTTTTCACCCATTCAATAGCATTTGTGGAGGCTAAAAAAATCGGAAATGAAAATCCGGATGATTTGAATACAGTTCGGAACTGTTCATTTCTTTGCTCAAACCAAATATTATTAAGGGTCAGACACAAATCTAATTATGTTCTTTAAGTATAAAGGAGGCTCTGTAACATCTTTCTTTTTTATTTTATTAAGCATTGTTGAGCATTTGAAACGGACTATGAAATGGACTATATATGTAATAAAAGAACTCGATGTTGACGATAAGTAAACAAATAATGCCCTCTAGTGCTCAATGACAATAACGAATAGGCTAAACATTAAAAACGATACTTTTATTAGATGCATTATGAGGACAAAGTACTTCATGTTATTAAACTTTAATTATGCAATGAGGGAAACAATATTTTTTAAAAGTTTTCATATTGTAGGTCTACATGCTGTGCTGCAAACGATGTGATGGCCAGTGAACCCATACAGCAAAAAATATAGCCTATACCAATTTTTTTTTGATGTATTTCAAAGGCAAAAATAAATACATTTCCAATCTTACAGTATCTTACATGCTAAATTAACCACCTAGAGATCAATTTAGAATGATTTAATACTGTCACATTTTGTATACATACAACGCTTGTATTTTTTTTAACATCTAATGTATGTTCATATATATATATATATATATATATTACAAATCATAACAACTTGTAAAAATCGATTTTAAGCCAATAAAAGTACAGATCATGGTAAATTGGATTGTTATGGCTTCAAATAGAAGGGTAAAATATCTCTTCACTATCAAATATACGGCACAAAGTAGAGACAGATCCTCACTAAATAGAGATCATCACAGTCTGGCACGGAAGAAAAAAACTGAAACTGACAAGCATGGCTTCAAAAGGAAGAAAGGGTCAGTGAGGTTGATACAGAGAGCACAAGTTCTCCTACTGCCGTACATTTCATTATACAAGAGTGAAATACTTTGAAAAACTTTCCCACTTAATTCCACGTGTCAGAAAAAGATCAAATTCAGGTGTTACTGAGGGTGGACAGTCATCAAGCATCTGTCACAGCAGGACTCGAATGAGCCGAACACTCTCAGAAACCAATTACTGCTATGATCTTCATTTTCAACAGAATATTTCCAATTATCTGTAACAGAATATTCTTAATGTTCATTACTGCCTTTTTGAAAGTTTATTTTATTCTATTTAATTATTATTTTTCATTATTATATAACCAATACTCATTTGATCTGTCAGAGTTTTTATTGTGTGTGCACTAATATTTGGACGTTGTTTAAAGCAATCACACCAGTAAAGTATGTTGAAATTAATTGGAATAGTGGTTAAATGGTTCATTTACAATTTAAATGACTATCTATTTACTAATAACTAATTATCGAATGTGCATCGATGCGGATATCTATCTTGTGATGAATTATGATTTAAACTGATGTTAGTAGCTGAAAGAATACTGAGTTACCACTCAGTATTTATTGTCCAACTAATTAAACAAACAAAGAAAAGCATTTATTTTTGTGTTCGCTCAATAAAGGATGTCAAATAAAAGAACTGTAGGCATGCAGCTGAAATCCTTTTGCTCAAGAACCAAAGCGGTCCCAATTCTGAGCCGATGCAATGTATTATAAATATTGCTGGCTTCTATGAATCGAAGAATGTGCTTTTGCAATCCCTTGATTATTTTCAGGCTGTATTAAACAGCCTGTGAAAAGTGACGTAAGAAATAGTGCGGTGATAGAAATATTGATGCTGAGGTTCTTTCCTGCTCACAGGTTGTTTAATAATACCACAGGCGTATTTTCCAACACTAAAGCATCTGTCATAATAAAAATGATGAAAAAATTGCTAAACTTTTTAATAACATATTGCAAACAAGCCTCTCTAAAGGCATTAACTGTATTGCTCTGAGTGTTTACTCAGATCGCCAGAAATGTTATGAGCAACAAACATGCTGAAAACAACTAATCACCTCGGTCATTATGGGTTAAAGAATGTAATTAGCATGTCCGAGTAAACCAAATCTCACTATTTTAAATGTCTAATACTGTGCAATCAAACTGTAAATGTACTTAATATAATGCAATTTCAAGAAATACTTTTCTGCACAACAACCATCATTGTCCAGTGAATAAAATGCATTAAATGTATTAAAAGCATATATTCATTTCAAGTCCTGAAAGAAACCTTTACAAGCATGAAAACCGAAGAACAAAACAACAATGAATAATTCAGTGGTTTGGCTCCTGATTAACAGGTTAAACATATTTATTTGGGGTCATTAAAGTGCCAGAGTCCGTGTTTATAACACAGGACACCTAAATAATGCACCACTGCATCTCGAGGGGACAATTTCACGAAATGGACAAGAAAGTGGCACTCTCAACTACCAATATTTTAACTGTGCGTTTTCTCCAGGGAAACATTCACGCTTTAGTCTTGTTACAGAGCCTCATACAAATTATACAGCTGACTGCAAGTCATGCATAAATGACAACATCCAGCACCGAAGAATGGCTTCTAATCTTCAATCATTCATCAGCACAAAGTGTCTAAGAAAGGTTCAAATAAAGGTAGGCCTTTTACTTTCTATTTCTCTGGGAATTCAATGACCACATTTGGTTTATTTGTTGAATTTTTAAAGTATTACTGTTAGTTTGCTTGAATATCCCCAAGTACGACATTTAATATGTTGTAGGCTTGATTGTGACAGGTGTCAACAGAGAAAACTTCGTTAGTATATTTCAGCAGGATAATGTAAGAAATAGGAAAGTCTCAGATGGTTTACCATCTTATATCTGGTATGTTGTTCTTGCCTAACAATATGATTTTTATTGTACCTCAGAGGGTTGTTTAGATCTATTGGGACAGGGCCTAGATTGCACCGAGTAACTATATTGAACCCCTGGGTTTTACTATGATTGACTGTAATCAAGAGAAACTAAACCCAAACGTTAAGGCCTGGATGCCCTCATGAACTCAAATATTACATTCTGTGAACTACTAACATCATTTTATTGTCTTGGCAGAAAGCATTCAGGATGAATATCTCTATTAAATATCACTGTTATTCCTAAAGGCAATGAAACAACAGGGTCTTTAAATTAGTAATTTTCAAGTTCATTGACTTCGGATGTGCATCAGGAGCCAGTGATTCACTTTTGCCAATTTTGCACTTTATACTTCTCATTTTCTAAATTATTGCATATATTTCGGCAAATGGATTTGTGATGGGGGTAGCGTGTTCCAATCTAGCTCACAGTGAGAATACGAATTACATTGCCCATAATGTATTTAGCTTGCCAATTTGTATAGCCCCACCCCCTTTCACTGTCTGAAGAGAAACACCTCTGCTGGCTGAACATCCTTGTCTAAGTGTGGGTGCATAGCTATGGCTGAAAATTGTCATAATATAGAAGTAAATAATTAATTGATCTAAAGGATTTCAGTACACTGGAACTCACGTAACTACAAATAAATTATTTTTTATCTATAATGTATATGTGGGTAAAGACATAAACTATCATTGTTTAGTCACTATGGAAGAAAAGTACATTCCATTCCATTTTCATCTGCTTGTGTTCTGTTTGAATATTTGCTGCAATAACTATTTAAATGCTACTTTCCAAGCTATTTCAGAACTGCTAAATACTGATACTAATATTTTTGTTTGTTTGTTTGTTAGTGGTGTATTAAACATATGCATAATTCACGAGGACAATAAGATGAAGAATATCCATGTTTATTGATAACACAAGACAACCATTAAAAATATGAATTAATACATCTACATGTATGCATTTAGCAGACGCTTTTATCCAAAGCGACTTACAGTGCATTCAGGCTATACATTTTCTTGTCAGTATGTATGCAATGAACACATTAAACCCATGCTTTGCTATTGCTTGTCATGCAGCATGTTGATGAATGCTTATCATAGACCTTGCACAAGCGATTCAGAAAACAGATTTCCACCATACTGCCTCTTTCAGGTGCATGACTTTACAGCTTCAGAAAATTATGGATTTGCTGCTTTTTTAATGACTCAGAGGCATTTTAAGAGAAATGAGTTACAGTTAGATCCTCTGACACATTCACACAATTGCCCATAGCGTGAACCCAGTCTCATTGCAACAGAGAAAAGCGGGAGAGAGAGAGAGAGAGAGCAGATGTGAATATCATAATCAAGTTTGTTTTGAAGCAAACTTTTAATAACTTCTAATATGACGAAAATGAGGATATCAAAGAGATGGAGCAAAATGTACCTGTGGGATGCTACGTTTTTCTGAAGATGGCAAACGAGGCTGATATCTTCCCAGAAGTGCTGTCATAGCCTCGACCTGTGTAAAAAACATAAGCAGGCTATCCATAACTTAAGAATACGATAAAAATATATTACAATATAGCCTAAAATGTAAACACAAACAATTTTGACATTTCACCAACCAATTATTCAGTGTTTGGTTTCCAGATAATTGGCCACACGTTTCATATAAAAATATAGGCACGCTACAAAGAAAAATAAACAAATATAAAAAGACGTTTTATTTGGTAGCATACTCACCAATTCGTTCTCCGCTGCAGTCTGCTGGGACAGCTGTGTGTCATCTGTGAGCTCTTGGGAAGTTTGTCCAGAGCACATGACGGTGAAGAGCGCGACTATGATGAGTCCGGTCAGGATCTCTGAGCTCTTCATGGTCCTGTGGAGGTGTGGAGACTCGGGTAATTTAGTAAACACGGACTACTTGATAGTTCACTGGCTCTTTTATAAACTGATATGCCCCGCCCGGACTTCGGTTAACGGATTATATCGGGTCAGCTATTGGGTAAAAATAGTCTATTTATTTAGATGACGCTGAGACTGGAGCACAAACAAGCAGGTTATATACTCTCATATACTGTACCTTTGCAGGCGCACTGCAGCTGTTACATGTACTAACATGAATAGAATAGACTTGAATAGCAAAATAACATTTAATGTATTATAAGGAAAGGGAGGGGGGAGCAAAATTCCCATTTTGACATTTAGGCTATATTGAAACGACTTACCCCTTAATATCTGGTTCAATAGCCAATAGTGATTTAGCCTATTCATTGAAGTTAAATGAAGCTCACACTGGTGCCGGATGGTCTTGAAGTATCTTGGAGACATTGCCACATTTCTTCTGGATTTAGTCTGTCTCAGCTTGTTTCTTCATGTCATTCCAGACAGACTGCATGCTGATCAGATCAGATTTCTGTGTGGAGCACTGGCTGTTGACAGACTCCTTGTGCAAACTAAAATCTCACTGGATTATTATAATCAATGGCAAAATAAATGTTTGGAAATGTAAAATGACATTTCCTACTGACACACTACAGCAAAGATAGAAATAACTGACTTAAAACCATTTTTCAGTCAGTGAAAATAGTAGTGTTCTAATCATTTTGGCCACCACTGTATACATGTCTAGGCTAAACAGTCTAAACGGTATATACACACATTTCCTCTTGTTTAATATTTGTTTATTAACAGAAGTAGTGTCAATAAAATATTACACTACTTAATTATGATTAATTTTGTGTTAAAAAGAGTAACAATTAAATCAAATGACAATTATATTTAAATTTTACATTTATTATTTTATGAAGTTTAATCGTTTTTATTAGAAATTATTTAAAATACTAATTTAATCAAAATACTAATTATTAGTTATCCTAAGGCCCCCTGCTGGAGCATCACTGTGCTGCGGCAGACTGTGAACTATGTGGGCAGTAGAGGGCGCTGCAGTCCCAGTTAAAAGTTTTGAACTCAAATGGGTGTTTCCTGAGTCGCATACTTCAGGATTTAGGAAGGAACACGCCCATGACATCAGTGGCTTTTCAAGAAAAAAAGTCGCTGTAACTGTCCAGCGAAGTAAGAAGAGGGCCAGAGGTGCCTTAAGTCTAAATATAAATCCTAAAGGACAGAGATCTGCATCGAGAATTTACAAGGAAATACTGTACAACTTTTGAGAAAACATGTCAACTTCTGACGAGACAGACGGTTTCCGTCCTAGATATGGGTGTAAGTATTAATGCGTTTTCTTCAGGCGTTCTTCTGAAACGTGATGCTCGGTGTGTTACAAGAAAGCTACTCATTTTCATTGAATGCAAATGCTTTAATTCAAAGAGAGTGTCATTCAATTGATTTTTTATATGTTTTATACAATTGCCCATTCTTTAATGCTCAAGTTCGCATCGGCATGGTTTACAACTTCCGCATTATAACACTGTATGTGTAGTGCACAACCGAGCGGGATCACCTGGACAACTTTTCTGAACAGCCAAGCGTGTTGTTTTTACTGTCATTTTAAATAAAGCATCGACATCCTCACTCTTTATCTCTGCTGAACCGCAGTACTAATCAAGATTACATCAGTTGAGCAGCAAACGACTGTGCAAGGCCAATATACTGTCTAGATGTAGATCTGTAATCTAGACAAAACCGTATGAAAATCAATATTGTTTAGTAGTAAAATCTAGCCCACAACGAAGCTCTCTCTCTCATCTAGAAGTAGTGTATTTATTATAAGAAATAAGAAAACCATTCACCATAAACGCCCCAGTGAAGGTCAAACGAGACTCTCAGTGACTGTAGCTCTGGTAAAAAGCGTCTTTGTATCGCGCGCTTCTATTTATTCCCCCCTAGCCTGGGTGAAACCTTCCAAAGTGACTTTTTATGGAGTTAGTTACTGTGAAGCCGGTTAAACTTTTTCTGGAACTAATACAGTTTCAGTGATCCATTTGACTAGCCAACAGCTGGCAGACCACTTATTTTCTAAGCTAGAAATATAGGGTCTATCACTTTAGCGCAGAGAATTGTGATTCATCCCAGTAAACTGAATCTTTTGAATCAATTCACTAAAAGATTCGTTTAGATTCTCTCGCTGATTCATTCAGAGCGTGATCGAATCACTCACTAATTATTTTCGTTCAAAACACTTGGTTGACTGAAACAAAGTTTTAAACTGCAAAAGTTTTATCAAACCATGCAGTCAAAATTATAGTCTAAGTAAATACAACGTTTAATGAGTAAGTCACAGACTTTCAACCAGCTTTGAATTATTGCAATGGTAGTAATAGGCTAAATGTTGGTAGTATATGTACATTAAAAATATATTTTTCTCGGTGTTACCTGCATCAGGATATTCCCATTTATTTATCTGTAGAAGTTCTCTTGATGTTGTAAATGTACGTTATCTGGTAGACTTCTGTGAAAACTACAGATTATACTTCCACATTTTTGTATCCCTGCTCACAGACCGTTTGATTAAGTCTAGTGCATTATGGATGTTGAAGTTTCCTGACCGTTTTGTCAAAAGTAAATGCCGTAAACCTTTTATTGTTTTCTCCAATCATGTCGCCAGTGGCCAGTTACACCTCCAAGTAATCTCTTAAGGTGACTTTCATTTTGTATGGTTATCAGTAACTTGTCTTTTACACGTTCAGATTTATTCCGCCCACTGTTTTAGCTTCTTTGCAGGATTCAATTATGTGACAAACTGAGCAAACATTATTCTTGTTCATGTAGGTGTTGTAGTTAATTTTATCTGTTCACAAACTGTGTCACACTGTAGTTCAGTCTGAAAGACTTCAGTGCATCGAAATGAATGGGGATGATTTGTACAGAAACAGATTGTTTCACAAATTAATGCCATATATTGTTTAAAACTAGATATCATTTATAGGTAGGATTATGTAGGCTTGAGTCTGTTGACCTCTGAACAACAATCATTTATTGGTTGAATCATAATTTTATTATCTTCTAGACTTTGTTTTTCTCTGCATGCATGCAATGGAAAAATGGCATCAATGCTCTTGTTCTTGGAAAACCTTTAGAGAATTACCTAAAAAAATCCCTGAGAAAGGGTATCACTGAAAATCACATAAATCTAAGGATTGTCCTCATAGTTCAGTTCATGTCTGAACATGCAAACCTTTCATTTGAATTGGGGTTCTTTGCAGCTTGTGGCAGGGCAAATGATTGTTTGAGGTTTCATAATTCAAGACTACAATACTGTTATGATCTTACTCATTTAAATGTTAACATTCACAATTTAGGATCTACTCACAGACTCAGATGAAATCCAGTGTAGAGTTAGAGATTTGCAGCTTGATTTATATCCTTAATGTTTGTTTTCCAACAGAAGTTGGACTTAGAATCACATCTTGGATATTATTAGGGTCACATTTGCAAAAGCTACAAAGAAAGTGGACCATAGCAGTTGAGATCATATTTTAATATTCCTGCAAAACTCCAGAGACCGACATTAAGGATTTTTTTTCAAATCTATAACTTAGACAGGGTGTCGCCATTTAATTTTTTTTTATGCGTGAGAATGAGGCAGTGAAAGGCAGAAGTACTGCAGTTTAACAACATGAATATTATGTGATGGACCTTTATACAGCCTATGCTATTGAAAAGACTAAGTTTGTCCCTCATAGCATTATTTTCATTAAAAAATATGGCAATATGGCGTGTACTCCGAATGAAGTCTTTCAGAGACAAATATGTTTTTCCAAAGTTTCCTGCTTTTTCTCTTCTTTCTGAAATATGTGCAGCTATTTACAGTAATACTTCGATTTATCTTCTTTTAAGGTTGCTAGAGGTCAGGCATGCGAGACATGTTATACATTACAAAGTTTGCATAAACTGCTAAAACGGTTTGTTTAGAGTGTCGCAGTTGAATTACATTTTATTTGAACCATTTGAGTGCCACTATATCTAGAGGCAAATATATATATATATATATATTACTGTTGAAAAGCTTGTGGTTGACAAGTTTTTGAACAAATATGCGTGTCCAAGAAGACTCTGTGCCTTTATTTGATCAAAAAAAAGAGTAATATTGTGAAGTGTTGTCATAATTATAGCCATTACTCCAGTCTTCACTGTCACATGATCCTTCAGAAATTATGCTGAACTGCAGCTTTGCTACTCGAGAAACATTTCTTATTATCAGTGTTAATAAAAATAATGTCCCACACACTATCAGTCTATGCTAAATATAGGAGTTTATTATTACAAAAAACAGCAACGTTTCTGTCCACTGACCTTCATCAAGCGTATGTATTTCATTACAAACAAGACATTTAAAAACAGTCACCACCAATGAATGTAATCAACACTACATGTGGACCAATCACCAACTCATACGTCATGACTAACACGGACTCAAATATCCAATTAAAATACTTTTCAATATTACCAATCATTTATAAACAAATCATGTTTGTAAAGTCACGATGTGAGACAATTCATATCTAAACACGGTTATAATATCATCTCTTCACAATCAAGCAGACACTCAAAAATACGATAAAAACACCCTACAACATTACATTAAATAATGCTTCATCATTTAACCCCAAGGGTTTTGAGGTTTGCAAAGTCACAATTCACGTCTCAATAAAAGAGTTTCAGTATCACCTCCACGCGGTGGAACCGACACCTTTTCGATCTCCAAAAAGCGTAGACAGAACACATGATTAAAAGAAAGGAAATGTGCAGCGACTGGATAATTCATATCTTTTCTCCGTATGGAGCTCTTATGTTCACTGATCCTCTGTTTCTATTGTTGAGATGTTTTTCCCACATGGACATCGGATAAGATACACAACATGGGTTGAAGCACATGTAATGACAGCTAATTTAAGATTTTCGACAGTTTTGCAGTTTTGAATGTACATGTCTTTACTGTCATTTTTTGTCTTTGCTGAATGAAAACAGTCTTGCTGACTGGTAGAGTATATGTAAGTCTCACATCTCCGTATCTCAAGCTCTCTGAAGTGTGTTGAATCTCACGTCTTGTGCATCTGCCCCTCTCGTTTTAGCTGTTCTGGATGGCATGGAGCGGCTCACCGCTGAGGAGATGGATGAGCGGCGTCAACAGAACATGGCCTATGAATACCTGTGCCACTTGGAAGAGGCTAAACGGTAAGAGACCAATTCTCCGTTTCACCCCCTCGGCACTTATGTTAATTCATGAATGATGACACAGAGTGTTTAGCTTAAAATAGCAGTTTAGCTTTCAGTTGGTGGTTGTTTAATGTCTCTGTGATGAATGCCTGTCACGTGATTGTGGGTGTCTTCACTGCATGTCCCAGCAAGACCCACTACAGAGAATTTCTATAGAACCCAGACTCTCCAAGAAGCGCTGAATTCCTATTTCAGCCTATAGCTTAAACCCTAAAGAGATGGTTCACCCCGTAAATTCTGACATCATTTATTCATTTATTCCAAACCCGTATGACCTGTAACTCCAAACCTGTAACTCTGATTGGAAAGAAAATTAGATGTGAGAGAATAAGCCCTTACAAGGGCTGCATTTATTTAATAAAAAATACAGTAAGAACAGCAATATTATGAAATGTTAGTACAATTTAAAATGGCTGTTTTCAATTTTATTGTATTTTAAATGTTATTAATTCCTGTGATTTAAAACTGAATTTATGCTCCAGTCTTCAGTGTTACATTATACTTCAGAAATCATTCTAATGTGATGATTTCCTGCTAAAGATTATTATCATTATTATCAAAGTTGCAATCCATTCGTGCTGCTGTTTATGTATAATATATAGATTTTTTGAAAACTGTTATACTTTTTACGATTCTTTGATAAATTCAGAAGAGTTTTTATTTGAAATAGATATTGGAAACATGTTTTTACTGTAACTTCTGAACAATTTAATGCATGAAAAAAGTACATTTCTAAAATAAAAATCTTACTGACTACAAACTTTTGATTAGTAGCACAAAAAATGCTGATGGATTGTGAGTGATTGTCTGTGGTTCCCAGGGCGTTCTAGATCATTTCTTGGTCTGGTTTGGTTGGCTTAGAAAAGTAACACGCCTCTCATCAACAAGTCACACATTTTGAGGAACCACACAAGATGTGTGAGGACTTCACTTGATGTGATGTGAGGACAGTTAGATACTAAGGGTAGAAGTCTCTCTGCTGTATTTATATTTTTGGAGGTTACGGAGGCTATGGCCTGTCAGTGCACTCATGACATACACACACCGACTCATCAGTAGTGCAAGAGGAAGTGAGTCAGTCCCTGTTGATTTCAGTATCTCACTCTGTAGCTGTGGCAACATGAGGTTGTCATAGAGACTGGTTCCGGTGTCTGCGTGTTTGAGGGAATGAGTGCGTGACATAGTGGGAGAAAAAGTATCTCCACTGTATTCATAGAGGGCAGATAAGTTTAGAATAGTCAAAGTCTTATATTAGCGTTCAGGGGCCGGTTGCAAAAAAGATTAAGACTAGTCTTAAAAGTTAGTCATCTAATTTTTTTATTTGAGACCGGCCTTACTGTTTTAAATTGTTAAATTAAATTGTAGATTAGTCGAAGTTAAATGCAAAAATAAGACTGATTACTCCTTTGCTAACTGTTAGTTTGTCAAACTTGTACTTAAGACACAATCTTAACATAGATGCTAAGTTCATGCAACTGGCCCCAGGTGTCCTCATTTGTCCTGCTGTAACTTCACATCTTTACAGTATGACTGCACTTGAATAGATCAGTTAAAACCCCAACAACACCGTTGCTATTCTCGACGTCATCCATCAGGCTTTTGCCTGGAAGCCGAGAGAAAGTTTTCTTCTCAGGCCTTGTTGAGCTGACAGTATTTGCCCTCGGGCTTGATTCAGAAATGCTGGAATGCTTGGAGTTCGCAGCGGTCATGACGTGCAACAGTCTGTGGTATGATGGGAACTTCAAAGGTTTATATGAGGTGTCTGAAAGGAAATGCTTGTGAATTTGTGTTAGTTGTTAGAATACCAAATTGCAGCTATTTCCAAACAGGCTTTTATCGTTGGTTTATTTCCATATCGCTGTCTGCTATAAAGCCTGAAGGCCTGCTCTGTGGTGATGTGCTCAAGTGGATTGTGTGTGTCTCTGAGCTGTGCAATGCAAATTCTGCACCTACAGTATTTTATCCTCTCTATTTCCACCTGTCAACTGTGCCATTTCTTATTTTACACTCTTAAGAAAAATGGTAATCTAAACCAGATTAGGGGTCTTCTGCTTGTAACTACAGCAGAACCTTTTTAAAAGGTTCCATAGAGAACCATGCGTTGAAAGTGCTATAACTTAAAAATACAATTACATAATAGTTATTATTAGTTTTCATATTTAAACATATTTTAACCTCTTTATTTGTCTGGGTCCGTCAACACCATATAGCAGCGGTAGGCAAGTAAGTCTATGTGAGTGGAGTGGCGTGTCAACAATTTTCCCTCTGCGGTCCGAGCATTTAATAATCACTCCGCTCCGGCTTCAGCATTTCCCGCTCCCGCTCTACTCTTCACTCGCTGATATCAGAAACACCGCTCTGTCTTCGCTATCTCATGAAAAGTGTTTCAGTAGGTTTGAAATATCACAGTTCTGTGCATGAAGTATATTATAAATAGTGGTGGGCCGTTATCGGCGTTAACGTGCTGCGTTAACGTGAGACTCTTATCGGCGATAAAAAAAATATCGCCGTTAATCTATTCTCAAAGTTGGGTTGGGAGCTGGGTCTATACTACGCAAGCTATGATGACTTTCACCCTGATATTTTAGCGCGGATGTATACCTAGCCGAATTGCACTGTAGGGGCGAACGAGTCTTGAACTAGAGGCTCGCAGTCCGTGATGGACAGATTGTTAACGGCTGGTCTGTGTGGTAATACAATCGGGCAGAACATCCAAACGCTCACCTATCATTCATCAACCTCAAATATGGCTTTTCATCTGAAAGATGTATGTAGTAGCAACTTTACATGGCAGCTCAATATGATGTTAACCTAGAGAAATGTGCGCTATTGAAGTGTTTGTGTGGAAGCGTTTGCTGCAGGACAGGCTCCGGTGCGCTCACTTGCTCTTAAAATCTCCGTCATTTTGGTCATACAGATAAAGTAGCCTAATACATCTTTCGAATCTGTAAAGAGTCTACGTTTATTTGTGTGCACTCAGAATAACAACGAACGCGTTGCGCTTTTAAGCAAACAGGATGCGCTTTAGGTCTCATGTGAACTTGAGCGAGAAACTTGAAACTCGAATATATCTAAAAATACAGTACATAGAAAAATATATCTATAGAGTGAAATGTCAAAAAATAAAATAGAAGACGTGTGTGTTAGCATGGATGATTTACATGAAATTTAATCTGTGCAACACTGTGCATAATAAGATGGCTTTCAGTTCAATATAATAACAAAAAACGACATTTTGGGTTTTTATTCAACTAATAAGGTGGGCACGCTGTGATCTGTACTATATTTTTACTGTAATTGACAGTTATCGGCAAAAAAAAAAAAAAACAACAACACGGGAGTGGGAGGGAATGGGAGTCATTCTTCCGGGAGTGGAACGGGATTTTCCTCCAGTTTTTTTGTGGGATTGGGACGGGAAGAGATTAAAGTTTGTGATGCATTTTGGAAACAGGAGATGAGCCCCTGGTCTAATGCGCCACCTGGCTTGAGAAACCCGTTCTCAAAGACTTACTTTTAGTCATTATTTGGGTAGCACACATATTCTGAATGCCCTAGATTAATCTAGATTAAAAAAAATTATCTATGCCCACCTCTAATTATAAAATAACATTTGAGTTTCAACGTGGCTTATTGGAACACCAGTGTGCAAACATGTTTTCCTACCACCACATGGCTAATAACATGGTTGTCAGTATTAAAAGGTATAATTGTTTGTGATGAAAATAACAGTACATTTTCGTCAGTTATTTTACCTACGGTTCGGGTCGATGCATTTCTTACAGATTTCTGCTCTTTCGAAATCTGATACAGATGAAGTAGCACTGTAAGATTACATTTGTTTGTATGCATTATTGAGAGAGCGATTGCATGTGAATGTTGTAGTACTTGTTTAAATCTTGCTTTCAGCTGAAAATATTCGGTATAGAAGGAACTAATTCCTTGAGAACTATCATAGCCTTCACATTCTTTCTGATTTGAGTGATCCTTCTCTGTCAAGCTTGCTAAATATGTTTAACGTGAATTCTTGCTCAATATTCAGTTATATTATGGGCTGTTGGCATGAATTGTAGGCTACTTAGGATGGTGTGGTGGTGGAGCGAGTGAAAAACATGACGCTCCGACTTTTAAAAAATCCATCCTCACTCCATTCAGAATCAGAGCATGAGTGGAGCGGTGAGTGGAGCGATCATATTTCCATCAGAGCGGAGAGCGCCTTTCTGAAGATTCCACTCCACTCGCTCAATACACTCAGTGCCGCTCGCTCAACACAAAATGCCCTTTGGTAATTTGCTAGTTCCAGAATCTGTGGAATAGGTTAAGCAATAGTTTGTCTAAGCTAATGTTTCTAAAAGCAAATTCTAAAATCCTTTGAAGATTGACAGACGTTTTAATAAACCGCATTTCCCCGCAGCTTTGGTCTATTTTAATTTTAGAAAGTGTGTTTCTTTTATTTATGCCACAAAATAATTATTTAAGTGCATTTCATCTTGTGTGTGCTTTCATGGGCCTGATAAGCATAGTGTATTTTTGTCAAATTCTTTGTGTATTTCATCTTGTGTGGGTGTTTTGAATGTTCTGTTACACAATAACTGAAGCTGTGTTTTCATGGAAAAGTATACTTTTTCAGTTATTACATTTTTATGAAGGTTTGCCAAAGGCTTCAAAAACAAGACACGTTTTTAAATTACATTTTTTTTTTTATTAATACAATTCTACAAGCTGAACCTGCAATATAACCATTACTTATCGGTCTACTGCTGCTTTAAATTAGACATTTATTAAATTTAATTAAAAACGGCAAAAAATGTATTAATATCAGAATGTGATCTGCGCGGGATTTGGTTTACCGGTGAGCGTGAGCGGAACATTTGCGAAGCGTTTGCTTCACTCACATGCTCTGTTCAAAATCACACTGTGCCGCTCCGCTCACGTACTCTGATTGTGAGTAACTGTAATGAGTAAAATAATCTGGCTGCGGTCGTGGGTCAGATATTATTGCTGGCAGGCCAGTTTTGGCCCGCTGTTGCCGACCACTGCCATATATCCTCTATTAGGGTTATATTAATAAAGCTGGCAGCAAGTTGTGCCAATTAGGGACTTTTATTTTGTATTGTCATGGAACATTTTACTAAAATGAATTATTACATAAACAATTATTCCAGTAAAATATCTTCATAATCCTCTATTATCTTTAATTCTTCACAGATGATGAGGTTGTTAGATGTGGCCGCGTCTGTGTTGAAATAAACATTTTAGTCACATTTTGTCTCTTCCATTTGTTTAAGTTAAATCAATTGTTTACGAAGAAAGTAGATATTGTGAATGGCTAGTATGTAACCCCTTTAAAATATTAAAATGAAAATGTAATATAAAATGGGATAGCATTCATATTTTTGTTACTGTTTGTACCATGTTTATACATAAACCCAAGTAATAATTAAAAACTCTAACCCTAACTTAGCATAGAATGGTTCTTCACGGCAATATGTTTCTAATTCGAACTAGTAGCCTAATATATGCAAAGAACCTTTAAATAACAATGTTTTTAAAAGCGTATATGATCTCATCTCGACATTAGAATAATGTGAGCACAGCAGAATGGGAACCGCTGTAAAATTGGGTTAAAATAATGTTAAGAAGATGCATTAAGGTCCGGGCACAAGGTCACAGCTGTGCAGGTAGAGCTAGTAATGGATTACGCTTGGGAGTCACCTAGCAGTTCAGATGCTTTGTTTTGTTTGTTCATTTTACAGTTCTGTCTAGTGAAGCGCTCTTGGTGAATGTTGTCTAACATGCCTCTGGTATGCTATCTATTCAAAGTCATGCCAATCCAATGTCCTATCCTAAGGTGATCTGACTGAGAATCTACTGTAAATAACCTTGAGTCAGAATGGAAACATTGTTTAGCTGAAGTGTAAAACATCTTCTCTTTATGAAATCTCTGTGTCACGAGGTCAACAGGTGCTGTAGTTTTTCCAAGTGTTATGCAAACCTCTTATTTTGACTGCTGTTAATTGTAGGTTTCTGTTCTGTAAATGTGGAGAAGAGATCGATGCTGAGGATACAGGCAAAGAGAAGTGTGAGAAGATAACCAATGGTGTATATCAGCACAGTTGTACATGAGGGCAGTATGGTTCACCGCTGCTATTACTGGCATTCACGCTGGGATGTGTTAATATTTGGTTCAGCCCTTCAGAACTGCCCCACCCCTCTCATAACTTTCTGAAGGTGTAGCCTATGTCATGTCATGTCACTTCAGAGCGGTTCATTTCATCCTCCACTTTTTCCTCAGGAAATTGTTTAGATCAGCATATATTAATATTTAGATCTCTTTTATGGCCAATAAAGCATTTTATACACTTAAATGTATTATTTGTTTCCAAAATGAAGCACTTTGTTTTGAAAAGCATCGTGTTAACTTATGCCTCTGTCAGTCTGATAGCAGTTTTATTGCTGTAGGTCGCCGGGTCAAAGTACTGTTGGTCAATAGTAGGCATTCCTGCTTCTGCATATTATTGGTGGGTTGCCTAACTGGCCAAAGGTTTTAAAAATCCCATCAAAAATAATGTTTTGACAAGGAATCAGGAATTTTCTACTGTTAAAATGAATATACACTGTAAAACATTGTTTGTTTAACTTAAAGTAACATGGGTGCCTTAGAGTGGATTGAAACTAAAAATGCAAGTTATAAAGAAAGCTATTGGTTTAATCAACAGAATCCTAAAGTATTTCAACATTATGAATGAATGAATTATAATGAGTATAATTATAGTTATAATAATTATAAGTTGATTTCACAAAAAGAAAAAAGCTCTTCAAATCATGACATTTTACAGTGTAGAGGGACAGTATTTGGATATAATTTGTGGGCACTATGTGGGCAACTTGTTCACAGTAACAGTAACTTCTCAATCTCATTTTTTTGGCCGCTTCATGTCGCTGATCATTTGCATAAAGTTATACTTGTCAATGCATTTATGGACATGACCACATCACTCCACCACAGGTGCTGTTGCACATGTCACTGAAAACATTTTAGGTAACTAAAATTAAGTCTCTTTATTCCTGCACATCACTGCCAGATGGATGCCATTTAGGCTCCAGTTTCCAGCTGAAATGCTGCTCTCAGTCTCCACCAAAAAATGACTATTTTCCACTATTTTATTTTATTATTTCATGAGTGGTAAAATTGAGGCAGACTGAGAGAGGTCTGTTTAAATGACAACTTGCTAGTCTGTACAAATGTTTTATTAAATTGCCACACAAAAACTGTGACCTGTTTCTCTTTTTACAAAAAACACGTCATGCAATTTCCTGTTGAGCTACAGGCGGTCTTAAATATGCTCTCACGTGAAGTAGAGAAACTCTCTGTGTGTGTGTGTGTGTGTGTGTGTGTGTGTGGCTGTCTGTAGGGAATAGAGCTGTAATATTACAATACAGGGGATGTGGGAAACTGTGCAATGCACTGCTGCTTACTTACATCCTTTTAAAGATGCATTAAAACACAATACAACAGTGTCTGCATTAAATTATATCGCACCCTATCTTTGTTGTAAATTAATGATATAGATTGTGTATCGTGCATGATTCGTCTGTGTATATGTTTTGTAATTTTATATGTAATCAAAGCGTCTTAACTCCAGTGACTTCTCTGTGGTGATGTATGCAGTACTTCTCCAATCAACAGCAAACATGCAGTTATTTTAGAGTGCAATGCCAAAATCTCAAAATCCAGTCAATAACCGGTGAATTTACCCAAGCACCCACACTTTTTTTTTGGACAACGCTTGAATGTACTTCAATAACTTGCTATTTCTCTTTCATTGCTTTACCTCTATGGATAGCATCTGTGGTAGGTTATTTAGATTTGTTCCTTAGTTAAAAAATGCTTGTTTAGGCACCTCAAATTCAGTCCTTATCTGATACCAAAATGATTCTCAATGCATCTCAATTTTTGTCTGAAGAAGTGTAAAGCCATTTTAGGTGGCTAGGATGGTTTATCATCATGCAGCTTGTTTACTTGGCTCAACCTGAAGTTTGATTTGATTTATTTTATTTCAGTGTAAAATATGTTCACCCTGTAGACTTCCATTGCATGTGTGTTACTGTAAACACATTTATTGTTTGTTTTAAACTGAAGGATGTGGCGGAATCAATCTGTGAGTAGTGTTGTGTTCACATAGCTTTGACGATACGAGTATCATCGATACATGAGGTCGATATATTGTGGCACGTGTGCAGCAGTGGACCACACTTAATTTGAATGCAAGAACACTGTTTAAAATGTTTAACAAAATGTTTAATCTAGCCGCAGAGGTACATTACTGGTTTGAATGATATAATAAGATGTAATATACGGTGGCCGAGAGAGCTCAATGTGCTGCAACTTCAGAAAACACATGCAAAATAGAAAAAGGACCAGCAAATCAAGAAAACATTTTCATCAGTTTGACAGCAGATGGTGAAAATGCTCACAACACAACCAAATAAATGTTATTTTCAGCGCGTTTCTTTTTTGGTTGTGTTGTGAGCCTTTACAGCGTGTACATTGTCAAATTGAGGACGTCGTTTTCTTAATTTGCAGGTGTTTTTTCTATTTGCAGCGCGTTGAGCTCTCTCGGCCACCGTAATTATACCCAAAACAGAGCGTATACTTGCGCAATACGGAAATATCTGCTAAGTGTGATACTTATCTTTGTCAACCTGGCAACCATGTGCACGCGCTCTCTCCACTGTGGATAAACGTACTTGCTTTCTGAAAACACCGGCTAGCTTGCAGTTTAATATATTATCATAAGTGTAATTCATCAAGTGCTCACTTATGTGAGAGAGAGAAAGACAGCGAGATGTTGTGTATGTATGAATAACCACCGTAACCAAGAAGCTGTGGCTTTAATTCCTTTTAGAAACTATGTTACCAGCTCCTTGTTGAGAAAGATAATGTAGTTCTTGAGCAATAAAGCTATTTTATTGATAAAATTATGGGGCAGCGCTAAAAAGTTTGGTCCTGAATGTCTGTGTGCGGTCGCAATGTGATCTGTGTGAGTGACTGAGCATGTGTGTGTGTGCGTGAGATACAGTGAAGACAGTGCATTAGTTTACAGGTATAGAATGTCATGAAAAAGTCAATATTTTTTGTCACTCATTTCAGAAAATGAAACCCATATATTATATAGATTCATTACACATAGAGCGATATATTTCAAGCCTTTACTGCTGGAAATGTAAACAGCATCTCCATAAAGCTTGTCAGCAGAAGGAAGTACGAAGTGCTCTAAAATTAACAACAATAGAAAAAAGTTACAAATGAAATACGATTTAACACTACTATTCAGGGACCTAAAATGTAAATAACACTGAATAATGTTCACTGTATACATTAAATATAGAATAGCCTTTGTTAAAGCTGTTTTGTTGTTTAATTAACATAAATGACAAACACCAGAAGGTATTTATACAGTGCTGTCACTTTAAGACTGAAAGCATCAGGCTCTAATATAATGATACACATCTGATTTAATTTGGTTTACATTCATTTCAGTTAAGACACAACAGACTGTTTATGAGAATACTTGCCAAAACTGGTATTTTGAGAGAATTTTGTGTGTGTGTCCATTCAAGCGCAAAAAGACATGAAAGGGAATTTAATTCTGTCTTCGGGAAATTAAGTGAGAGACTCTTTCGCATTAATGGTTTAAAATTGCTTGAATGTTTAAATCGGCAAGATTTAGAAATGCGTTCATCACGTTAATGGTTAAACTTTACAACTAATCCGTGAATCGCATGCATGCTGAACCATGTTCCTGGTGTGTATGGATCAATTACAATCCATTGAACCCCTAATTACCTGTAAATCCCTTGCCAACATCCGTGAGACAGCAAATGCCAGCAAGAATGGAGAGAAAATGAATGCCTTTGATGTCAGGGAGGGGAACCGATGATACTTCGCTCTCTAACTTCTGCTGCGTGATAATTATATAATTCTACTGAAACATGAGGTCATTGTTCATTATGTGATTTGCTTTAGTACGGCTCTCATTCACTCACACATTTAACAGCCTCTCCCTTGTTTGGCCAGGAAATAGCCCACGCCTCTGTGTTTGGCCACCCCACCCTTCTTTACCCGCTGCTTTCCCTCAGCAATCCCTTCACAGGTGCTCTTCCCAGGAAAATGGCAGCGTCCACTTTGCTTTGACTTTAAGAATGATTGCCTTAGTCAGTTTTTTGATTATCTGTCTGTGAGAATATGTGAGCGTGAGATTGAGGGGGAAAAAGCCCTCCGTGAAGCCCTTTTGAAACACATAAATACTGTACAGGATCTCTTGACTCCTAGGTCACAGCTGTGATATCAACGAAACAAGCACACACTAAGTCCATTGTCACACACTAAAATGAGGAAGGGGAGACCGCTCTTTTTGAAACCACAGCCCCATTTTGATGCCTCATCTTGTCTGTAATGTTTGGAAAATTGGAGATTTTGGCTGCAAGGCCCATTTCCTCTGCTCCAAATGCTTGTAGCAGCCCCAAAAGTAGGATATTAGGACACTTAAGCTCTTAAAATGATTGAATGTCATTGCATTAGTGCAATACAATGCAATACAATTCACTATAGGCTACTGATTTTGCAATACAATTTTCTCACTTTTTTTAACAAATAAGACAAATCTCTTCATTAAAAATAAATAAAGGCTTTCCCTGTGCTCTTTTCATTTAAAATTAAAGGCTACCAAAAGCAAAGATACTGCATACATGCAGCATGAGCAGTTTTTAATCTAAAGTAGTTTGTATAATTTCAAAATGTAAAACAAAACCAGAATTGTCTGACTTTAGTATTATAAACTCCTACACCCAATTGTATAGTGATTTTAACATCTCAACCGATTTGAATGGTCATATATTTGCCTTGATATTCATCTGGGTCGGGGTACATAGTTACATCTCTATTTGATATTTTAAGAAATATAGCATAAACCCATTTTCAAGCTAAATATTTAACAAGAAGGTGTTTGTTTGGATTTTAAATGCACTGTTTGAAATGAAGACCAAAATAAGTTGGAAACATTTTCATTTATTTCACATTATTTTGTATTAATAAATAATTATTTCAAATTTCAAACAACCCAAAAATCAAACAACAGGACAAATACAATATAATAAATATTTCTATGCCTGTTCAACAGTAGCATTCAAACACGAAACTGAATGTAAAATAAAACCCTGCATAGCTATATGAATTCAATTAAATGCAGATTTTCATTAGAGCTACTGAAGTTATTTCTAGCTAGTTAAAACCGTGAGTAGTTTTCGCTGTCTTTTGCTGTTTGATTAACATTAAGAACACAGACCGCAGCAGGTTTATTAGGCTGCTGTCACTTTAAGACCTGATGCACAGAGTCAAGATTCTGATACACATCCAATCTCTATCTCTACTGTTTATGTGAATGTTTGACCGTTTAAATGCAATAAGCTGTGTAAGAAAAGTCAATTCAGGATTGTATGCTATCTGAGTGAGGCAGATTTTAATAACTTGCTCAATATCTTGAAGCAATCATGTGGATTAATATCACCAGTGCTTCCCAAATGTATGTGCTGTGTGTGATGTGTCAACAGTTAAAACTCTAAACTTGAAAAAGACCCAGTTGAAGACTTGGCAAACATGAAGCGGTTCATGGGGGTGTTTCTGGGTGAGTGAGTTTCAGACAGTGACTTCCTGTTGAGAGGTGAATCGGCTCAGTCTGTGAGTGTCTGTGGCACCTGATCATGGAGGTCATCCTGCACTGAATTCCTCCGCTGCAGCTGAGCATGTAATGGAGCACTTGGCTACTGCACGCTGTGAAACACTCTTTCTTTATGCCGGCGCTTTTCCTGTCTTTATCTTTTTCCCACAATCCAATCTTTTTTTTATTTTTGTAATGGTTACATGAGGTGAAATGTAGTTCTTTCAGTTTTTGCTGTCACAGTGAAAGACTTATTAGAAAGGGTAGGTGTGCCTGTTCCTTTCTCAGCATAGTCAGATAATTAAATGTGGTCAGATAAGCTCCACCACTGATTTGCCTGTGCTTTGCCCATCTGAACTGGGGCAGATGCAAGAATAAACATGTACAGCTGGTTGTTTCAAGGTATAGTCTGTTTTTAGTGCAATTAACATTTGGATCATATTCATTAATAACTGATTTGAGAACCGCTGCTTTTCCGTAGTCGATCTGCAGTATTTATCGGTCTGCCAAAATATGTGACACAATGCATAATCGAATATTTGGAGGATTAAATGGATGTCGTGGTCACCTGTTGCGACCAATTGTTGCCAGTTAATGTGTACTTGCTGGAAAAATCCATGCTACAGTCACATTTTCTTGGTCTGTTTGTCTGACTTTGCATAATAAGACGGATATGATTTCAAATGAGCTGCTAAAGCATTTACATGAATTAGAAATTCTTGCTTGATCTAGCTGAAGTCAAACTTTTAAATTGTAAGCAGTTTTGATCAGAGACAAATATCTAAGGAGATTTTATACAGGATAATTTATAACAACTCATTTTGTTTTATGGAATATTCTTAGATTTTTGTTGGGCAGATTTTTCAGAGTAATGTAAAAAACGCTTTTATTTGTCACTGTTAAACCTCTTATAGATTCTGCAGGGGAAATGTAATCTTCTGAGCATAATTGTTTCTGCCTGTAACTGTAAATGCTGGAGCAGTGGTTGCATGGAGGATTCCTCTAAAGGCTCCGCCCTCTCACACAGTGCTGTGTTGTGATTGGTGGAGTAAATGTCTAGGAGTTTGCCTTTTGAAGGTATTTTTTGTATGAGTGAGGAAGTGACTGTTTGTGGTTTGCAGCTCTGAGGCGGGTAAAAAGTGCAGTTAATGTGTTGATATCCATTGAGTCCCTGTCAAAATGATGTTTACTGATAAAACATTTAATGATGAGTGATAGTTAAGGAGTATTTTGTCCTGGGATTGTTTCGCCTGAAAGGGTCTTATCATACTACTTTTTATCTAAAATGTTCTCACTTATGTTCATTAAGGTTATGTTTTTTTTATTTCTTTCTATTTTTTGGAATTAGATATGTCTTTGTTGCTGTGACTTTAAGACTCTTAGATAATGCCCTTTTCACATTATGACAAGTGGAACAGGGCTCACTAATGGGTTACAGATGTGTCTGGTCCAGTATAGTTTTTAACTGTCCTATCCATTCCACTGTCCCAGCATCACAAAACCATCTGCTGAAATCTGCCTCTCAAACTGTTAGTCAATCTACTGTTTAGGAATAACCGTATCTGCTCTTCTTCCTTCCTCATTACCGCACCGTGACAGGGTGGACCAAGTATCTCAACACTGATTATGTGTCATTGTCATGATAATGTGAAAGGACAGTTTTCTGACTTCATAGCTCTGATTAAGTTCTTTTTGTAATGGAAAGGATGGTTTTCATTCTTAAAGTCACAGTTGTTTCATAGTAATTTAAACCAGGACTAGGCGATATAGCTATTTTTGCGATAATAGTGCTAATATTTAGTATATCGTCCATCCCTGCTTTAAACTTATTCAAAAAGATTGTGGAAAAAAGGCTATAACACAGTATTGTGTAATTCAATGTTCTCACAATATGAAATATTTTTCTTGGAGCGTTACAAAACTGAAGCGGAAAGCCCTCATGTGTCTTCCTTGGGAGACAGTGAGCTCACTCTCACCTCTTCCTATTGGAATGACCTATGGACTGTGCGGCTTCAGTCTTCCTGTGTCACACTGGAAGGAAGTCCTTTGTTGTAGATACTGTTACACATTCTCAGCTACAGTTTCATTTATTTTTGGCTTAAGTTTGAAATGTGATTGTATGATGTAATTCATGAATAGTTTCATATATGGTCAAATTTTGTTGTTCCTAGCATTAATAATCGTTAATAGCATTGACGTGTGTGTGTGTGTGTGTCTCTCTAAATGAGGACATAAATACACGAACAACATCTCCAGAACTGCTCTGAGAGTCACCTCATGAGCATTTGACCATTTCATTTGAGTAAAACGATCGTCATATCATATACATAGGCTACAGAAACTTAAGAGGTCCTCATGGCAACCCGTCAAAATAAAAGTTTGGTTTATCTACTAATACTACTGCAACAATTATTACAACTTTTGCTTAAAGGAATAATCACACAATACGCTATTTCTTCCATGTTTTAATTGTATTAGTAAACCTACTTGTTTGCAAAAAAATAGTTTAACTCTCATTTGATTAAAAGATAAATGAAGTTAATGTTTTATGCCTTAATTTGTACTGCACTGTAGATTAAAACTAATGGAAATTACTGTCACATAAAACAGTTGAGTTTTACCGTTTTTGAATCCATTCAGCCGATCTGGCGGTAGCACTTTTAGCTTAGCTTAGCATAGATCATTGAATTGGATTAGACCATTAGCATCTAGCTCAAAAATAACCAAAAACTTTCGTTATTTTTCCAATTTAATGCTTGAATCTTCTGTAGTTACATCATGTACTAAGACCGACGGAAAATGAAAAGTTGCAATTTTCTAGGCTGACATGGTTAGGAACTATACTTTCATTCCGGGCGTAATAATCAAGGAACTTTGCTGCCGTACCGTGGGTGCAGCAGACACAATGATATTACACAGCGCCTGAAAGTAGTCCCCAGCTAGGTAACTAGTTATGATATAGCAGGGGCCTACTTTCAGGCGCTGTGTAATATCATTTCACCTGCTGCACCCATGGTACTTTACACACAGGAAGTTGTCCAAATAGTATCCCTCTTTTCTTAAAGGGGTGATATCCATTGTTGTAACACCACAGACATGAATTTGAGGGGCACAGCATTTTTCTTCATGAAAAAGTAACTGAATGACATCATTCTTCCTAACATCTCCTTTTGTAAGTCATATGGATGAGAAACAAAATAAAGATAAGTGATAAGACGCTTTGGATAAACTATTATTCACAACATAATGTCTTTAAAATACCTTGTAGGGTTATGATAACAAAACAGTCCTTAGCTAGATCATTCTTTGATCTCTGTAAACCAAACTATAACTTAAATGTAAAAAGAAATTCCACTAATACAAATATTTTATCATTTTATCATTTAATTCACCTGAAATGGACACTGACTCTTTTTTCATGTTTTAATACAGTAAAGCTGCTTGATTTAAGGTTATATATTGCATAAAGTAGGCTACTGTATAAATAAACATGATGTGAACAGACTTTGGATTACTGAACTGCGGAGCACAGCTCATGCAATCATCCACATTGTTGTAATCGGATGCATTTTTAACTGCTGCTTTGAGTGCTTTCACTGCTGACTGCTGTCAGTTTTTGTTGCGTTTATTTCATTACTGAGAGGAAAGAGCACAATATATATTATTTACATATTCATCCAAACGCCGCTCAGGCTTGGTGTGTCTTCTCTTAAACTGCATTCAGGAGGGCTGAATTACATTCTTGCGCTATAGTGCCACACTGGTCAAACCGCAGTATTGCAGGCCCTTACAGTAGGTCATATGAGATCAAACGACTACTTGACAACAAAAATATTTGTCGAAAATTTTGTCGACGTTGTCGATAATGTCGGCTAATCGTTGCAGCCCTAGCTGGAAAGCTGAAGAACCAGTCAGATGTAATGTGCCCACTGCCTAAAATCTCCTGTAACAGTGTAGGCTGCAGTGAACGCTGGGACGAGCAGGATGACATGAATGCATTGCTAAGGGCAAAGATGGACACCACACATTTTCTTTACCATTTGTAATGTCCAGCAGCATGTTAAAGCCATTAATGAATGCTGGGATGAGTGGGATGACACGTGCTGTTGGCTCTTTGAATGACAAGCTAGAAAGCAGATTAGAGGAAAAAGGCAGCGAAGAAACCCTCCAGACTCATAAGGCAGTTTTATCTTTTTAACCTGTGTTTGTAATGCAATTCTACACTGTGATAATACTAAATACCATGATATAAATGTTGCCGATTTATAGTAATATGAAAACTTTATACATCACACCTACACAGAAATAAAAATGTTGTCATAATTTACTCACGCCTATATCATTCCAGATCCATATTGCTTAATATCTTCTGGGAAATACAAGTAACATTTTTAATCATAATATTACTATTGAATTATATTTGCATACTCTTTCCCGTACAATGAAAACATACAGTGACTAGATGCAGACAATTCCAAAAAAAGCACCATAAAAGTCATCCATGTGACTTAAACTCTATATAGCATGTTTTTTTTTTATTAATTAGATCACATTTATTTGTTCATAACTTAAAAAAGCTTAATCATTCGTTACGAATTAATTATTCTCACCTCTGCTGTAATTTTCAAATCTTATTTGTGCATATGCATATTTAGGCTTTGTTTACACTAATGTATTTCCATTTTAAAATGCATAACCTTTGCTACGGTTATGTCTGACGTCCACACTATTCCCTAGAAAACAGAGACTTTTGGAAGATTCCTGTCACAATGACTTGTTTGAGTGTGATGTGTCAGGTTCCTTACACAAAGATATTGTATGGCTTTAGGACAGAAGATATTGCATGAGTCATATGGATTACTTTTATTGTACCTTTTTGTCCGTTTTAGAGCTAAACTGCCCCTAGATACAGTCTGCTTGCACTCTATGCATATTCTTCAAAGGTTCTATCTCTGTGTTCCACAGAAAAAGGGATTGAGGTAGGGAACATCATGAGGGTGAATAAATGAAATGATGAAAATGTATTTTCTTGTTTGGGAGAACTACGACTTTAAGAAACTGAAACGGTGAGCCTGCTGCTTTCCTAAAGCAAACAAAATTGGCCTTTGCAAAGCAGACAACTAGCATTATGCAAATAACATGGAAATCACATGGTAATGAACATTTGCATCGCCTTCTATTGTTGCGTCACCCATCTGATCTGGATGACAAGCTTAGCAGAGCAAGACATTTTAGTCTCTAACTCAGTTCCTGCTTTCTATTTTACAGATGTTCAAAGTATGTCAGGTTGTATTGTTTCTGTTTTAAAACCACACTTGATGGCCTCCATGGAATGTTTTTGTCATCTTCAGCAGGTTGAAATGTACAGTAGAATGTTATCAATGTGATTTACATGTGATGTAACTAGTATTGCAACGACTGGTATTTTTGTGTTTTTGGACATAACCCTCCTGTAATCAAACTTAATAACACTTGTAGAAGAGAATAGGGTGTGCTATAATGTACTCATTTTCATAGCATGTGTATCACCTTTTGTGCTGGTTTTTAGATGATCCAAGGCATTTGAGTATGTCCCCAAGAGGTTTAACCTTTATAAAGGAATTCAAATTATTTGAAAACTGTGCCAAGCCCTGCAAGTGCATTATAATAAAGCAGTCTAACACAGTGACTCTATAGTATGTCTCTTTTATATCAAAATAAAGGCTATTTTGCCTTCTTTGGGTATATAACTTGCATCATGTACAATAGCCTTGCTGAATGTCATGTGTCTTTGTTTCAGATGGATTGAAGCGTGTTTAAATGAGGATCTCCCACCCACCACCGAGCTGGAGGAGGGCCTGAGGAATGGCGTGTACCTGGCCAAGCTGGGAAACTTCTTTGCTCCAAATGTGGTCTCTCTTAAAAGGATCTATGACCGTGAACAAACACGCTACAAAGTAAGACTTAAGTTTTTAGAAGCACTGATATGAAAATAGGAGACCGTTTGGATTCACTTGTTACTTTCTTCTCTGTCCCACGTGTAGGGCACTGGGCTCCATTTCAGACACACGGACAATATCATCCAATGGTTGAATGCAATGACAGATAAGGGCCTTCCTAAGGTGAGGAGTGTAGATGGTGAACACGAGTCTGCCTGCTTTCATTAGCGGCATTTCTTCTGCTTTATTGAGTCACTAACATGATAGAGCTTGCCTCTGAACCTCTTTCCCATGTTTGGCAACAATGCTGTATTCAATCTCATCAAAAACAAATACATGTACTTGTCTCTCCCTGTCAGATTTTCTATCCTGAGACAACAGACATCTATGACAGGAAGAACATGCCACGCAGTATCTACTGCATACATGCTCTGAGGTACCTACTATAGCACCGTGGGCATATTCACAATCATAAATCTCTTGAGGAGGAACTAACCAAAAGAAGTGTTGCTAGTAGCTTAAATGTGTTACAGTAGTGCAGCTGTGTTCACAATAGTGGAGTTGTCCAGTAACAAAATGCTGGTTTTGTCTGTCACGTTGACTATTGCCACAGTCCTACAGACTAAACTAATTAAACTACCCTAAATGGTTCTCTCATGTATTTATTGGAGGGACATTTACATGCAACCCTATTCAAAAGTTTGCGGTCAGTAATTTTTTTTTTTACAAATTTTGTTGTAATATTTCACAATATTACTTGATATTTCATAAAGAATGCAGCCTTGGTGCGCATAAGAGACTTCTTTAAAAAAGTACCAAACCCAGACTTTTAACTTTAGTATGTAAATGAATACGTTTCAGTGACTCATTAGGTAGTCTATAGGGCTGGGTATTGAGTTTGATACTTTTTAGGTACCGACCGAATTGCCTCGATACCATCGAGTATCGAAAAATGTATTTTCGTTTGGTACCAAATTTCGATGCCTAAGAGGTTAATCTCATCAACGTCAGTGAGGCAATAAGCCTGCAGCGCTAGGTGTGTTCGACTAGAAGCGGCACGGATTGATCAGTGTTTGACATCCGCGAGAGCGATTTGAAAGTGTATGGAGCAGTCTGTTCTCTATATCGCGCACTTTTGTTTACTACACACAGACTTTGCGTGACGCTCACGGTGACTTCAGCGTCTGCCGTCTCACTAAATGAGGACATACATGAACTGCTCTGAGAGTCACTTCATGAGCATTTTACCATTTGATTAAAACTAGCATCATATCATATACAAACAGAACTGCAAAAGTATTCACGGCAACCCATCAAAATAAAAGTTCGGTTAAACTTGGAAGACACTGCGGTAGAAATATACTAATATCGTTCAGCATAATGTACATACTGCTAGTGTTGTCAAAAGACTTGGCACTTCGGTACCAAGTCGGTACTAAAAATATTAAAACATCAAGATACCAGGTTTTGTAAAGTACCGGTGGCACAGAGGACCCGGTCAACACGGTTCTTGATGCGTAAGGCCGTATGATTTCCGTGACGCAGAAAACGCGTGTGGAATAGCGGAAGTTTAAAAACTGAATTTACAGTTTAACACAGAATGTCATGAAATTTGTCACGGTTTGAATGAATTAATCAAAAGTAGGTCATTACACTTAAATCAAATCGCGATATGGACAAGTATCTGTAAATATTAAGTCGATTCAAATATGAATCTTGCTTGTTCTGCGAGTCTCTGTGTGAATGGTTGAATGAATGAATGGCAGAGACATGCGGTTTTGTTTTATAATGTTACATAAACTGAAGCGTGTGTGACGCTCGCAGTGATTTCAGCGCGTGTGACGCTCGCAGTGATTTCAGCGCCTGCCGTCTAAATGAGGACATAATGCAGACTCCTTTGAGTCTGTATAAATGTCAATGAGCTGAAAAAATAAAACCAACATTTTTGAGAATGAAATCTTGTTAAAACTGATTTCATAAAATTGGTATCGAAAAAATCGAAATCGTTCAGGAACCGGTATCAAACTCAAGTTATCGGTATCGAAAAATGTTTGAATGATACCCAGCCCTAGTGGTCTATTCGTCTAGACATTTCCTGTTTGGTCTCATTTATTTTAGTGGTTTTCAACCTAAATATTCCAGTTCACTTAAAGCAATATGATTTTTGAATTAGGGTAATTTTGGTGTTATTAGTTGAATTTAGTGTTATTTTATGGGTCAAATGTCTTGTTTTTGTTTCAAATAAATACCTGCTGCCTGCAGATATGTAACTAAAAAACTACTTGCAGTTTCAAAGTATCTTCTCCAACTGAAGTACGATATGCATACATTTTGGCCCAACCACTCTCTTTTAAAATAAATTAATCATGGATAAAAGTGCAAGAGTATGACGCTGTGTAGATTTAATCTGCATCTACACTCATCTCAGAATTAATGAGTCAGAATTAATGAGGAAACCTGTTCTGGTTTCTGCTGAAGCTCTTAACATGAGGCAAGAGAATTCTGCCATTTGTAACTCTCACATTCCAGCTCAATGCAGAATTGACACTGGGCCCAAAGGCCATAAATCTGGCCTTCAGAAACAGGAAATAACAGCATTCAGGGGGCGATAATTTTGCAGAGGTCTGGTGTGGGGTGAGGGCTACTAAATCCAGTTGGCTTTGTAGTGTATATTGATGAAGGGATGTGTGTTAAACTTGAAAGCCATGCAGAAAACATCTGACTCTTTCCAGTAGTGTCTTTTCCGCACACACCTATGGATTAGGATAGCTGTCCTCTGGGAATTTTGTTTCTCATATTCACTTTCTGTTTTTTCAACAGCCTCTACCTGTTTAAACTTGGGCTTGCGCCCCAGATTACAGACCTGTATGGCAAGGTTGCCTTCACAGGTGAGTCAGCTTGCTTATAGTATCATACTGAAGCTTGAGTTTGTATAGTAACAGCTGGAAAGGCCACTGTTCCCGGGAGCTGTGGTCAATGTGAAAATCATTATCAATTGTATGAGTGTTTCCTGCCATTTTGGCTGGCCTGAAACAGCCTGCCAAGTCCATGGATGGAAAACATTATTTACCAGACTTTTGAGAACAATGTCCAGCCAATCACATCAAAGCAAGGAAAAATGCAAAGCCAAGATTACCTTCCAAAAGGTTACAATGTTTATTAAAGCATGACATTGCAATATTTATCCACAGCCTGTCCAGTATAAAATAATGAAAGCAAAGAGAATACTTTCCACAGAGCCAAATAACCTCAATGTTTACGTTATTTGCATGTTGTTTTTGTCTTTTCAGAGGAGGAGATTAACAACATGAAGATTGAATTAGAGAAGTACAACATTCAAATGCCAGCATTCGGCAAAATTGGCGGGATTTTAGCCAATGAGCTATCAGTGGACGAAGCAGCCTGTGAGCACTGTTTCAGCCTCTGCTTTTTAAGTCAAATTCCTCTTGGCTTTTTGGCACAACTCCTTCCCTTGTAAACATAAACAACTAGACTTAACTTGGACAGCCAAGAGTTTAACAGCACAGTAATTACGATCTGTTTTACATTGCTTTGAGCTCAAAAGATCTGCATTATCTTCTGTTGCAACGATTCAGTGCACGCTGCTGTGATCGCCATCAATGAGGCCATTGACCACGGAGTCCCCGAGGGAACTCTAGCTGCCATGAGAAACCCAAACGCCATGTTACTGCAGCTGGAAGAAGGCACTGCCCAGCAGTACCAGGACACCCTGTTCCAGGCCAAAACTGAGAAAGTGGCCAACTCCCGAAAGAGAGTATGAACTTCGCTCTAGATAGCTAAAATAAAAGATTTGCTATATTTGGGTAACTACGGGTGTATTTTAATGTATGTATACACTATCTCTGCTCCAAAACCCATTGACCTGCCTAATGCCAAGTTCACACTGCACGATTTTAGCCCGATTTTTCACTCGCCGACAGGTGTTGATATATCGCTGACAAATGCCCCACATCGGAGGCAAATCGGTCAGTAACGCAGTGTGAATTATCAAAGACGCGATCTGAGGGAATTGCTGATGCGTCACCGACACCCGCAAGATATTTGGCATGCTAAATATCTGGAGCTGTCCGATTCACAATCCTGCGGTGTAAATGAGTTCTGACTGAAAAATGCATCAGTGATGACCTACAGCCAACGAGAGAGCAAGATACAGGGCAGCTCGGGGAGCACTTTTTTTTTTTTTTAACCATTTACAGACAACCTGCATACATTTTGGCATTAGAATATACAGATCAGGTAGGCTACATGAAGATGAAGAAGGGGCTAGGGTTTTTCCTATAAATAATATTATTCTATAAAGGACAAAATATTTATTGCATTTTTATTTTTCATCACTTTGAGGGCTTTTATAGGCTATAAGAAATAAACTCATTATAAAATGCACAACATGTTGGTTTCACTTTCAAGTTAGATTTGTGTATATAAACATTTCCCAGCAGAAGCATGTTTGTTAACAAGTCATCTTTGTTAATTATTGTGTGTTCAGGAAGGACTTATAAACCAAAATATCAGCGTGATCTTGCTTTATTTCCTTATCACTTCTCGTGTGCGTTTGGCTGTAGTTTGCTGAGCAGACGGAGTTGTCGGAGATTCTTCCTATTGTAAAGTCATGCAGTGTGAAACCTCATGTTGCAATGTGAAAACAGCAGTGACTGAATGCTACCCCAGATAGTCGTGCAGTGTGAAAACAGCAGTGACTGAATGCTACCCCAGATTGTCGTGCAGTGTGAAAACAGCAGCGACTGAATGCTACCCCAGATTGTCGTGCAGTGTGAAAACAGCAGCGACTGAATGCTACCCCAGATTGTCGTGCAGTGTGAAAACAGCAGCGACTGAATGCTACCCCAGATTGTCGTGCAGTGTGAAAACAGCAGTGATCCGATGACTCTGAAAATCGTGCAGTGTGAACTCGGCATAAGTAGATGGTATTTAAGGCATCAGAAGTGTGTTGTAAAGGGGTTATAAATAGACTGCATAATTATTAAAGAAAATGCATGCAAATTTATCATCAACATCAACACTGTCTACAATCTTCGATACACATCACTGACATAGTCAACACATTTTGACCAAATTCAGGCAACATGGCATGTGCCTGTCATTGCTTTGCAACACGATCACTTAAATATATGCAGTAGACATGCTTGTGTTTTATCCAGTACTGGAAAATATCAATAACAATAGCCCCATCTGATAAATAGTTAAATAAATATGCCAAATCGACTTTTTAACCCAATATTTATGCATGCTTTGTGTTTTTGTTCTTGTTGGTGTCTTTAGATTATCAAAATGTGTTTGTCAGATTATATTGGAATCAACTGTAAGTGTTATAGCAGTTTTTGTATAGTCAAGTCAGTAAAAAACTATTGCTAAGCAGTTATTTCAGAATTATTTTGTATATATTATACATTATATTTGTATATTATATAATATAGGAATTATTAATATTATAAAGTAGCTTTTATTTTTGTAGGTTTTTTCACTTTAGTATAATTTTGGTAACATGATTTCTCACTATTAACTAGTTGCTTAGTAGCATGTCTATTATTAACATATTGGCTGTTTATTAGTATTTCTAAAGCACATATTCTACATCTCTAATCCTACACAATACCTAAACTTAACTATTTTACTAACTATTAATAAGCAGCAAATTAGGAGTTAATTGAGGCAAAAGTCAATGTTTTAATGGCGAGAATTGGACCTTAAAATAAAGTGACCAAAATGTTTTGTTTATTTTAATTTAATTGTAATTTATTTTTTGTGCTTAAACTTATTTTATTTCAGTTAGTTGTCAAGGCAACATTTCTAATTTTGTTTAAGTTTTTCATCTCTCTTTTGTATATATTTTTCAGCTTTTGTCATTTAACAAAAACTATTTTGAATAGATTTAGATTTGGTTAAGTCTATTTATCCATTGTGTATGAATTGAAAACTAGTATGGATATAATGGTATGAATGTATGTTTCTTTGGTAGATTGGAGAGAATGCTGAGGCTGAAAGGGATGTGTACGATGAGCTGCTCACACATGCTGAAATCCAGGGAAATATCAACAAAGTCAATTGTACGTACCTCGCCCATGTCTGCCTCCAGCTCTTTGTGTTCTTCTGAGGTTGATGATGTGATCGGATTTCTCTGTGTTTGTGCTGTTTCTCAGTGACCAAAGCCTTGAATTCAGCAGAACAGGCACTGTTGGGTGGTGATGAGGACAAGCTGTATGACACACTGCGTACCCCTGCGTTAGGCCTGAAGTCAGTGCAGGCTCCGAACAAGGCATGGTACCTCAAACAGCTGCTGGCCGATCGAGAGCAGAAGGAACAGGTAACAGGTTCTGCTACTCAGTGGGGGGAAAACGGGGTTTGCCACTCACATTTTGGTACACTTTTGTTCCAGGGTTTATATTTGTCCCTTGGAAATTCTTGCTATGAAATGCATATGCATAGTGTGGTGTCTCTTTTCAGAGAGTCCCTTATAACAGCACATCTATGACAAACCCTAGGGCTCAGCAGAAATATATGCTTGCCGTGGCAACCATAATAACCGCAATAATAGTTTGTCCTGAAATAGCTGACGTGGCATAAAAGTATTTGGTTATTAATTATTTGTGTTATTTTACCCTTAACAAAACCATAAAATAGTGTAAACAAATTGTAGATATTAATGACGTCTCACTAAACCTAATTTTGACTTCTGATAGTAATAAGATGATATTGAGATAATATTGAATGTATTTGAGCTGTGTGATTAAAAATAAATATTGTTTATTAATTTCCTGTATGTCACAATGATCTTTGATGGAAACTATATAATTGCCCATAGCTGTATACAGCTCTATATATAATATAATATATGAATATGAATGATGCATTTATATAGCGCTTTGTGGTGTTTTGCTGTACACCCAAAGCGCTTTACAATCATGGGGGCTTAGCTGCTTAGCTCAACCCTGCTTAGCTTCAGTGGGCAACCGGTCTTGGGCTGTAGGGTGATATAGCTGTGGCAATATATATTGTGTAACGGAGGCCAGCGAGTAGACCTCACTCCCCTGATCTCAGTAGATGCACTATCGACTGATGCTAGTGGCTGCTGCCATTTAGCCTCCTGGTTAGCGTGTCCGCCTCCTATGCAGGAGATCGTGGGTTTGAGACACGCTTGGAGAAAGGCGAGTGGGGACCAGTTACATATATATATATGTATATGTATATGTATATATATGTATATGTATATATATGTATATGTATATGTATATGTATATAAATATATAAATAAATTCCACTTCCATTCTGTTTTGGGTCTATATCTAAAATAACTCTCTTATGCTCACCAAGGTTACATTAATTTGATCAAGAAAAGTAAAAACAGTAATATTGTCATATTATTCATATTTTTTCAGATAACCGTTTTCAATATCCAGTTTATTTTGAAATCCAATTTATTCTTGTGATGGCAAAGCTGAATGTTTAGAAGCCTGGCTCCAGTTCTCAGTGTCACGTGATCCTTCAGAAATTATTCATATATGCTGATTTGTTGTTATTATTATCAATGTTAAAATTAGTTTACAATTAATACATCTGCTTGATGTTTTGTTGGGGGAAAAGCATTTTCCACGATTCTCTGATTAATAGAAAGTTCAAAGGAACCAAGTATTCAATATTTTTTTTTTTTTTTTTTCAAAATTTCAACAATAAACGAGAGGTGAAAGGGATTTAAAAAAAAGTAAATATTGGCACGTCAAGTATTAGCAGTCAGACTTACATTGACCACTACTTACAATGTTAAAATGTTGCTTATCTGTGTCGGCTTCAGATTTCCTAATCATTGCATATAATTCCATATAAGCTGTTCATTCTAAATTCTATAATCTCATCAGATTTGGTTTGTTTGATTCTTCCTCATGCCTAGAATACCCCAGGAGAGCCTCTGATGAAGGAGGAGTTACAGAGTGGAGTAGAGGCAGCCAATGTGCAAGCAGCAGACTATCAAAAATGTATGTACTCTACATTATTTTGAACCCGCAAGTAGTCAGAAACATGCCAGTGTTTTATTTGCCTCTCTTTCATGCTTTCATTTATGCTGTCCTGCACCTGTCGTTCTTTGAAAAGAACAGTAAGATGTGTGTGTGTGTGTTTCAGTGCTGCAGGCGGTGGAGAAGATCAATGCTGCCATAAAAAAAGGTGTAGCAGAGGAAACGGTGAATGAACTGATGAACCCAGACGCCCAGCTGCCGCAGGTTTACCCTAGTGCTGCAGATCTGTACCAGAGAGAACTCACCAGCCTGCAACAACAGAGCGCAGAGGTTAAAACACTCACATCCACACAGTTTCAGCTCACTCTGTCACTCTGGTTATTTTGCTACTTTTTTAACTTGCAATTCAGACTTTTTTTCTCACAATTGTAAATTGTAAAGTCAGAATTGCGAGATCTAAACTCGCAATTGACACTTTTTCTCAGAATTGTGATATAAACTTACAATTCTGAAAAAAAATCCTAATTGTGAGATACAAAGACAAAATTCTGAAATACTGAAATGGAGAAGGGAAAAATTCAGAATTATGAGTTCAGAATTCGCAAGTCTGACTTTATTTCTCGCAGTTGCAAGTTTATATCCCGCAATCTTTTAAAGTAAAAATCTTTTACCATGATATTATTAATTTCTCTCGCCTTTGCTGACATCATTTCACTTGAGTTTGTCACAATGAATTATGGGATTGCCTTCTCTGAGATGCATGTGATGCTGACTTCAGAATAGGTGAAGTTATGCTTCTCAGCATATTTAAGTTGATCACCTGTGCTGCTTTTGTAAGCAGCTTACTAGGTTTTAGAACAGAGCAATAATTTCCATGCAGTTTACATAAGTTGACGACCTGTAACCGTTTAGTTTAATCTGAGTGATTTTCATGCTTTGCTTGACTGCACAGGGCTCTTTGTCACATCCCGAGCTGCTGGTTGCCGTGGAGATGCTGTCGTCGGTTGTCCTAATAAACGAGGCGCTGGATGTAGGGGACAGGGCAGCAGTGTGGAAGCAGCTCAGCAGTACCTTCACCGGTCTCAGCAATGTAGAGAACGAGTACGCCCAGAGGTGAGGGTATGGGACGGCTCAGAGTGAGATGGAAGGTTGAAGTCAACATGCAATCAGAATCGGCTTGGCTTATTTTGACACATTCCTGGTCTTATCTTGCATGCTTAAATCTTAATTTTTCACCAAATTACAATAGCTTTCTCAGCCTCTGAAATTACTTTTTAGTTGAGTCACTGGCTGCATGGGCCATTGGATTGTCAATTATTAGCCAAATAGCTATTTGGTCACTATTTTACATAACTCTCATTCAGGACTGGTTCTAATTCTTGTATTCATCTCCCACTTGTCATGACTAAATCAGTAAAATCAGGTCTCGTACCACTTTACTTTTTGTTTTTGCTTAGAAAAATGGCAAAATATAGACGTAAATAGGTTGTAAATGTCAGTGTTGATTTTTCTCCTAGTTTTAGCCACTGTTTGTTGTTTCTCTGCAGGTATATAGATGAGTTGATGCGGCTGAAGGCAGCTTCACGTGAAGAGGGCGGTGACTATCTCACCTGGAATGACATCCAGGCCTGTGTGGACCAGGTCAACAGTACTATTCAAGAGGAACATGAAAGTGAGCAACACATTCGTCCTAAATATGAATGGAAATGGATCAAATTCAGATAGTGCTGCATTATGAACAGTGTACATGTCTTCTTGTGACTTTAGGGATTGCCGCTATTGGTCTGATCAACGAAGCTCTGGATGAGGGTGACCTACAGAAGACAATGGCTGCTTTACAGAACCCAGCCGCCAAGCTAACAGATATAGATCCATCTTTGGCTCAGCATTACTATGATATACTGCAGGAGGCAAGGAGGGAGAAGGCCCACGTATGTATAACTTTACAGACCCACAACAATGACACCGCCCACACAAAACACTGCCTCTGCAACTGTAAAAAATATCATTCAGCATGTTGGGCCACTTCCACTGCTTTCATACTCTAATATCCGATTCCAGTTATTGTCTAGTTTTTGTTTCCTTCTCTGTCTAATGGAAGTTTATTTCAATCTCTGAAAACACAATAGGATTGCGATCTGATGAGGGTACGTAAAACTTTGTTCTCGGTCGTTGAATGAGTTTGGTTTATTTACCCAACAGATGGATGAATCCCTTTATCAAGGGAAGTCTGAGGTCTGGATGTGGAATGAAAACAATGTGGAGTTTTTTTGTTTTCTGATAGAAATTGTGATTTAAAATGTGATTTACAAAAAGCACCAAGTTAACTGTGCTTTTATTATTATTAATAATAAATAAAATATTAAATAAAATAAAGTATTAGGAAAAATAAATAATACACTTTATTTTACAGTACTAATATTTATGGCTGTCTTTCATCATTTTCAAATATGAAACATCACACTTTTAGCTGAAAACACTGGATCTTGAGCTGCTCTTGTGTAAAAGAGCACAGTGCTGTGCTTCACTGTGAAACAGAGAATGTATTTACACAGCAATATCGCAATTTGTTTTATTTCTATTAATCATGCAGCCTATCTGAAAGTCTCTCTCGCTCTCTCTCTCTCTCTCTCTCTCTCTCTCTCTCTCTCTCTCTCTCTCTCTCTCTCTCTCATGCATCATGTGAGTTTCTCTCACGACGAGCTTCTCATGACTAGTCTGATGACATCATCTCATTCCTCACCCCCCCATATTTTGTCTGGCTTTTATTTGCCACCATCCCTGTTCTTTTCATTAGAAAGCCCCTTTCATTTTCAAAAGACTATAAAAGGTGCAAATAACACTTGATTTATTTGATCTCACACACCTCAGGTATCATATACACCTCCTTTGTAAATGATAATTGGTCATTTTGGTCCTAAGTTGAGGCTCACTAAAGAAGTGAAGTAGGTTCATGTGTAGCATACTTCATATTTATGTTTAGTCAGTGTTTTAGGCCACGCCCCACGTGTTTCCTGTGGACGTGAAATTGAAACCTCAAGGATGCAGGTGAAGGGGCTCAGAGAAGACCATGGTTTACCACAGCAGTGTGCCAGTGTGGTTCAGAGCTGAACTAATGTCTCTGAGGCCAAGTGCATTCTTTAACGATGACAGCTTGAGATAAAAGTCCCCATAATACCCGTTCAGAGGCGTTATAGAAAAACAAATCTGAAATCGCCATTTATGTTTGATTCACCTATTTGGAAAAAGTTATTGTGAGTTTGATTAGTGATATTTACAATTTATGTCACTAACCACTCTTTTAATAGAAGATCACATGAACAGCAATTTTCGGCTCTTGGACTCGTAATAGCTGTCAAAGTCAGTGCTGAACGCATGCTACCCAAAAAAAACATGGCTGGAAAAACAAAGTGTTTCCTTTCGCCATGATTTACTCAAGCATCGGAAATAACAAGGCTCATGACTTTTTCTCTGCCTTAAAAGGGCAAAATTTTGGTCTAGCTGGGGTAGCTCAGAAAAGGGTTTTTAGCACTGACGTCACTCCTCTAGGCGAACGCTAGTTTGGGTCACTATGAAGTGTAAAGCACAGTTAAAACCAGATCTGCTCAACTGAAACAGGAAGTGGTTTGTAAAAATGTTTGATGTTATGTTTTTAACAGAAATCTCAAAAGCTGGAGTGATGTGTGACCTGACAGTATCAATTCAAGATATTTTTGTTTGACTTCAGTAATCACAAGTTGTGAAAAAAAAAGTCTAATTTTTGTAATGAGTAAAATGAACAATCACACGCTAATTGTGTTTTAGCAGTTGTGTTGTGCAGTTGACATGAAATACTTTTGGGAAGTGGATGTACAATGGTGTGAAATGCTATGCGCACACACACACACACACACACACACACATATGCATATATTTATTATATGCAGTTTTTCATATAATATTAATTTGAAATATGTATAGATATTTGTACACACAAATTTACGTTGTACATCTATTATTCATATGCTTTTTAGAAATACATAACTATTTACATAACATCCTGTGTTAAATTTCCTATGTAAGCATTTCACGATGATCTTTAACAAAGTTTAGCTGGAATAGACAGAAATAGTTCTTCTTTTATCGTTAGTGTTGTAAACAGTCCCAGAAGAGTTGGTAATGTAATCTTGGACATTACACCACACCCTTTTTCACTTCCTTAGTTACAGTTGGCTGACTTTATTCACATATTCAGGTCCTTATCATTTCTGTTCCACCCCACTGGGACACATTAAGTGCTATTTGCGCTCTAATCCAGCAAGCATTAATTTAATACAGCCGATAAAATGCAACTCAGTGAAGTGGAGCCTTATCAACCCTGAAGGAACAACGTTTTCCTGTTGCACAATTTGCCACACCCTCAGGTTTGCTGCTGTACGTTTGTAAGAAAGGCGGGCAGATTGCATAGAGAGGCCGCTGTTCTCAGCAAATCAGAGAGCTGCAAATTGTGCTTCGGAAACTGAGCTCAGCATGCGGTCAGAGACTATCAAGAGAGGGCCAAACGCACCACCTGGTGGTGGTTATAATGAACCCTTCATTAGCATGTTTATATAAAATGGTTATAATGAACCCTTCATTAGCATGTTTATATAAAATGCCCTGTGATTTGATTATATAGAAGCAGATACAATTAATTCAAATGTGTACATTTATACAGGTACCCTACCCTTACAGCCAAAAAAACATGATCCGCACAAGTCAGTCAGCTCGATTTTGTTTATGGCTTTCTGCAGCACTTCTGGAAAGATGTTGTGCTATTTTCCTGAGTTTATGTTGTTGAATAATGAAACACTGTCTCTTTCAGTTCATACAGCATTTGTTTTTACTAGTTTAACATGATGTGTTTTTATCCACATAAATACTGATCCTGGTGACAGTTTTTTAATTGAATCAAAGTGACCGTTCACTCCAAAATGTCATTATTTACTCACCCACAAGTCTAACTTAAACCACAACAAACTTTCCTCAGTGAGAAACAAAATCTTCTTTTGTCCATACAGTGAATGTCATTGTGGTGCAAACAAACACTGGACCACATTGATTTTCATTGTATAGAACAAAGCTTTTTTTGTGATCTAAGAAAGAAAGTCACACAGGTTTGGAACATGAGGGTGAGTAAATGAAGTTTTGGGCTCACTTTAGTTAACTGTCACTTTAATTAAATAAAAAATGTTTTAACTGTCAACAGGTGGACCGTAATCTAATTACAGAAGGTTTTACTGACACCTAGTGTACATATGAGTGTCATTGCTATTTAAATACAAACCAAAATCGCTTTATCATTTTATTTTTTGACATCATTTGATTTTTTGGTGGCACAGAATCTTTAAATAGTTAACGTGGTCCTTAAAAATCTGCCATTTCAAAAGTGTGAAATGTAGGTCATGTAATGTAGTTATGCTTGGTCTTTAATGCTAAAATTTTTGCTAGAAATTTCTTATGAATATGAATCTTTAAAATGCTTATTTAGGCATCAAAAGTGCAGCAACGGTCATGAAAAAAATGAAAATGAGAAAATTGAATATTTGACTATATGGCACAGAGCACATCCTAATTCTATGAAATGGTTACTCATTGGTCATTTTCTTGTTTTTGTCCTTGTCTGTACAGGAATGCGGAGATCCTTCTGCTGTTCTTTGGTTAGATGAGATCCAGGATGCGATCTTAAGAGCCAACAAGGACTCCGAGGATGCTCTGCAATGTAAAGATCGTATTTTTGTTTGTGTATTTACTAGGGGTGCTCTGAATGAACTTCTTTTGTGGATGCGTTCTTCATGCAACATTGTGCAGAAACACAGCAGCTAAACTCAAAATGAACAGTGTTTTATTATAATAGTGATCTCATTATAATGTTATGTAAATGACAGTCTGAGTCATAGTCATTAATATTATTGTTGTTTGTCCTGCTCGCGATTCGTGCTGAAGAGATAATCACCGTAGTAGCCTACTACAATGAATCACTTTTACTGCTGCGCAACTCAAACAAATGCATCTCATATGAGATAAATAATACAAGTAGGCCTGTATACACTATAAAGTGGCCAAAATGTTTTGAAATAACTTGTACCCTACCTGAAAATCCTGTCTTTCAAAGTCTTTTTAAAAATGTAAAAATCCTCTGTCAGTCACGGATTATGAAAAGTGAAACTTAAAACAATAGGGGTGGTTGGATTTATTCATGCATTGTTAAAATATTTATTTATAGCTTCTTTCTTTTCAGATTCTCATTTACAGCATTATCATAATAGGCTGTATTAACTTATTGGGAGAAAACCGGTAGTTCTGTGTGAAATCCGACATTTGAGCACCCCATTTTAGGGCCGACTTCACGATTACGTCACAGGACTAGCTGGAGGCAAAACAAAGAGAAAACTGTAGGCGGCCCATTCAAAACAGCGCAGATTCGGCTACACAAGGAGCTTAAAACATCATCTCGATACAACATCGAGTCGATGTTGTAGAGCAGTGATACTCAAATCTGGCTCGCGATATCCACTTTCCTGCAGTTTAGCTCCAACCCTGATCAAACTCCACCTACCTGTGATTTTCCAATGATCCTGAAGACATTGATTAGCATGCTCAGCTGTGTTTGATTAGGGTTAGAGCTAAACTCTGCAGGAAAGATGATCTCGCGAGCCAGACTTGAGTATCACTGTTGTAGAGGCTCCAATTAGAAATTTTAAGGCATACCTGCTGCCACTGCCAGACAAAAGACAGACGCCAGCTGTGGTTAAATGCAATAAAATGACAGTAATTTTTAAGTGCATAACGGCTGCAAAGGGGGCGCTCGCGAGCACCCTTCTCAGCGCTAAAATGAGGAATGGGACACCCTACGGTCTCGTGGACTTAACGGACACGCGCACGCAGCGGCCATTTAAGTCCGTAAGACCGCGAGTGCACATGAAGTGTTCCATTTGGGACAGGGCCTTTGAGTAAAAGTGTGTGCGGGTCGGCCAATCTGGTTTCGTCCGTTAAAGTTAACCTTTTCAAATAACAATCGCGGTCCGGACAGTGAGTGACCTTAAATATGCAGGTTCAATCGGAATTTCTTCAGTTATTGTTACGGTCTTATGGACTTACAATGGCCGCCGCGTGCGCGTGTCCGTTAAGTCCACGAGATCGTAGGGTGTCCCATTCCTCATTTTAGCGTTCAGAAGGGTGCTCGCGTGCGCCCCCTTTGCGGCCGTTATGCGCCCTCGATCCGCACTTCTGCCAAGCCCGCACTGGGGCAAACTCCGCAGCAGACTTCTACCCGAAAGTCGAAGCGGCATTACTTCATGAAAGTGCGGACTCAGAGGAAGACCGTGAGGGTTTAGGGTGCCATTTGGGACAGGGCCTTTATAGCTAGAGTTAGTGAAGCGGTCAGGCGACTCTTTCTGCCTCCAACTAAGCTCCGCCCACAGAAAAACGTCACAATGTTTACTAAAAGGGTCTATAGCCAAAATGGCATGATCCTAACACCCCGCGAATATTCAACTGAGATTGGGAGTCGAATCAGGTTCCTCCTATCGAAGCATCAAATCGTCAACTATTCGGGGTCACCCCTAGTTTTTACTTAAGTCTTTATCTGTCTCAGCTCGAATATAAATATGCCTCTTGAATAAAAGGATGATTCTTTTTTTACACTAAAGAATGATCTTGTTTCCCATCTTCAGTCTCTCAGGCGATCCAGTCCATTAATGAGGCTGTGGATAACAAGGACTCTTCTCAGACACTGGCAGCCATGCGTTCACCTGCTGCTGGTCTGTATGGAGTCACGTCTGAATGTGCTCCGACCTACCAGGATCGACCTGTTTCAAATTAAAGAGGACAAGACAAAGGAAGGTGAGATGGGTTCTTGTGTTGATTCTTTGATATTTGGTACAAAAATCTCTAGTAATATTTGGCGTAAAACAAGTACAATTCATTTTTTTATACTCAAGTTTTAAGGTGAAGAATTAGTTTTAAAATATTAGCTGATATTACATCATATCATTTGCACTTTGTGACGGAGAGAGTAAAAGAGGTTTTTGGTAGGGAATAATGGCAGTGAATGGATGAAACACTGGGTGAAGGGAGGACACAACTACTACTATAATCTCAATACTGGACAAGGCACCTGGGAAGAGCCTGCAGACTTTATTCCAAACAACACTCAGCTCAACAAGGAGGAAATACAGGTAAATCTTCAACCGGTATTTATTTTACAATGTATAAAATATATTACACCATGTTATATTCTATGATGTTATATCTATTAATATAATAACTAATTTTGCATTTTGTACAATTTTTTTCTCTTCCTGATTTCCTTACCGTGTGTGTCTTTGTAGTCTGTTGTGTCAGGAGTAACCACAGCATATAACCGAGAGCAACTGTGGTTGGCCAATGAGAGCCTGATCGGCAAGCTGCAGGCCCGGTGCCGTGGTTTTCTAGTGCGACGTGGAATGAAAGAGCGTCTTGGGTTCTTGAAGTCTCAGGATCCTTCTGTCACATGCATACAGGTCATTGTCCTCTTGCTTCCTTCATTTAGTCCTAAACTAGACTGAAAGACATTAATGTAAATAATGACAAGAATAAAATCAGTGGGTCTGGGGCCAAGCCAAATCATGGCCTTCTGGTTCTGTTTGAATTATAGGCTCACTGGAGAGGCTATAAGGAAAGAAAGAAGTACAATGACAGGAAGCAGTACCTGAAGGGTCACGCTGATGATGCGGTCAAGGTGAGCAGCAGCATGACAAATTCTGATGGAATAAAAGAGTGAAATAAAATTAAATATAATAAAATATCAGGATTATGCTGTAAATGCCACGCCCTGATTATTGGGTTTTGCTCCTTTATACCAGCGAAGATCAATTTTAATATGGTAAAATATACGATGTTTTTCTGTAGATTCAGTCAATGGTCAGGATGCATCAAGCTCGCAAAAAATACAGAGATCGTCTGCAGTACTTCAAAGACCATGTGAGTTTGAAGTCAAAACCGGAGGACTTATTTTTATAGTTAATATAATCTGATTTCAAAGTTATGCAGTGGTCAGTCTTTAATGTTCTCCATCCACTTTTCTCATTGCAGATAAATGATGTGGTGAAAATTCAGGCTTTCATTCGAGCCAACAAAGCAAGAGATGACTACAAAACCCTCAGTAAGCATTTCATGTACTTCCGTCAAATTCGGTTTCACATCCTCTCACTGAGAACTCCCCTCAAATATCAATGCACATAACTTATTTTGCCTATTGTTGTTTCTGATTACTGTTTAAATTTGAAGATCACAGTAGTTGTTTACATTTCATTAAGGCTTTGTCACATCCCCAAAAAATGTACTTGCTGGTCACTCTAGTACACTAGCACCGAACGCCATAAAACTCAAAATCTTGTCTTTAACAGTCAACGCAGATGATCCTCCAATGGCAGTCGTTCGCAAGTTTGTCCACCTGTTGGATCACAGCGACCAGGACTTCCAGGAAGAGCTGGATCTGATGCGGCTTAGAGAAGAGGTGATCACCAACATCCGCTCCAACCAGCAGCTGGAGAACGACCTTAATCTGATGGACATCAAGATCGGCCTGCTGGTGAAAAACAAGATCACCCTTCAGGAGGTGGTCTCTCACAGCAAGAAGCTCACCAAGAAGAACAAGGGTGAGCTGTCCAACCTCATGATGATGAACAAGCAGAGAGGAGGCCTGAAGGCTCTTAGTAGAGAGAAGAGGAAGAAGTTGGAGGCATATCAGTTCCTCTTTTACCTGTTACAGGTAAACCCCATCAACTCTAATCCAAGGATTGTATGAAATTCAACGTCACTGCAGTCCTGTTCATATCCCTCTCTGTGTTCCTCAGACAAATCCAACCTATCTGGCCAAGCTGATCTTTCAGATGCCACAGAACAAGTCTACAAAGTTCATGGATTCTGTCATTTTCACATTGTACAACTACGCTTCCAATCAGCGTGAGGAGTACCTCTTGCTCAATCTCTTCAAAACAGCCCTGCAGGAGGAAATCAAGTAGGAACTGCATGACCATTCTGTTTTATATTCTCTTTATTTATCAAGACACATTTGCATCTTTTACGATCTCTCAGTGACATTTGTCTTGTAAATGCAGATCAAAAGTGGACCAGATCCAGGAGATCGTGACAGGAAACCCGACAGTCATTAAGATGGTGGTGAGCTTTAACAGAGGAGCCAGAGGTCAGAACGCACTCCGGCAGATCCTGGCTCCGGTCGTGAAGGAAATCATGGATGACAAGACGCTCAATATTAAAACTGACCCAGTTGACATATACAAGAGCTGGGTGAACCAGATGGAGAGTCAAACTGGAGAGGCCAGGTGTGTTTTCAACCTTTTAATATGAAGGGCCCACGCTGTCCAGCACAATATTCTCCCTCCATATATGCCAAGATATTTTCAGTATTCTCTTTTAGTAATTATGACAAAGCTGCTGGTTTTCAAACTTTTATTGATTTATCAAATTAATGTGGTTAATTCATTTATTGTATTCAATTATTTAATTATGATTTGTTTTGTGATCCCACATGTTATGTTTTAACTTCTATATTTCAGAACTGTATGTTCTTCAATAAAAACAGTACTTATTGTGGGAAAATGATTTTAGTCTTAATTCTATGTGCATTTAACATTTTAATTTAGATGAGAGCTTGATTATTTTAATATATTAATAATAATTTGACTTTAAATCATTTGAAGTCATTCTGTGGCCCCCCTTTGAAATCTGCCGAGGCCCCCTACTTATAATAATAATAATAATAAGATATGTTTAATGGATTTTTAAGACATGTAAAAGACTATAAAGTAAAGTAGTTAATTTAATTTAATTAAATCCAGATGCAAAAATAAAGTGTAATGCTAGATGACCTGCTACATAATGTTGCAATGACCGTGTAATTCTGTTTTGCAGTAAATTGCCGTATGATGTGACTCCAGAACAGGCAATGAGTCACGAGGAGGTTCGAACCCGGCTGGAAGCCTCCATCAAGAACATGAGGACGGTCACAGACAAATTCCTCTCGGCCATTATTGTTTCTGTGGATAAAATCCCGTGAGTAGATTGAATCCCGCCACCTGAATTTCCCTCAGGGATCAAAAAAAATTCCATGTCTTACATCTATTTTTTGCTGCACCTACAATAAATCATTCTTGAATATATGAAAATGACTTTTAGCAAGCCCAGATTTGAATATTCAAATACATGTCTGTTACATGAGCCGTTTCTTTGTTCGTGCTTGTGTACAAGTCAGTATTACACTGCTGTTAAAGAGTGGCGCTGTGTTGCTGCTTTCATTTTACTAAAGCTAAAACTAAAAGGGCAGAATTCCACATAAGATACCAATACTTTTATATGAACTTTTCTTCACAGATTGGACTAAAAATAACATACAATGAATGGCTCTGTATGAATCAATTCTTTAATAACTCATGAACTCCTATATCATTCAAATAAATAATTCACTGAATCCACCAGAGCACAATTAACAATTATGAATTTACTGAATGCTAACTCATTGCTATTAACATTTATTCATGTTTGACTTGAAATAATCCAAGAACTATTACTCTGTTATTGTGTTAAAGCCCTTTATGGATCACATTATGAAATAAGTATTACTGACTGGTTGTTCTCTTTACGTTCGCTACACTTTAGGTCCACTTTATGTTCAGACTACACCTACTAAGAATGACTCATTGTTAACAATTTGACTCATTGTTTTCCCCGAAGATATGGTATGCGGTTCATTGCCAAGACACTGAAGGACACGCTTAACGAAAGGTTCCCTGATGCCACAGAGGATGAGCTTTTGAAGGTTTGTTACATCACATCTGCTAGAAATCACAGCAACGTTATTCCTATGCAGCGTTTGGCTGATGTAATTGTATGCTTTAGTCTCCAAAACAAGACAGCCTTTATTCAGATGCCTCTGAACACTCTGGTTACTTCTCTGCTAAATGGGCACCCACTGCTTCTCCATATCAGTTCTATCCCACTCCTGAGCATTTCTCTGCTCTTGTGCTTCACTTCTGTTGTGAAACTCCAGGCTTCTCACTTTAAATAATAAATGTGGTTTAAAATTCCTTTTCTTCTGGTAAGCGATTCCTTTTTTTCTCTATTTCTATCTATCTGTCCCACACCTGCTCTGTTTCTCCCTTTCTCTATGGCCTGGCTCCAGCTCTCCTCTTGGCCCTTGCTTTATATCCTTTTCAAGACCCAACCCAGGTGAGCCACGTCTTTCTTATTCTTGCCTTGCTGCTTCTCTGTCAGTAATTTTGTTTACCCGCTTTGTAGCTTAAGCTAGAAACATGGACAGTACAGACAAAATTGCACTTTTGTGTTTGCTTAAAAAAAGGAGGATATACTCATCCTTATTATCTTTTAAGATTGTGGGAAACCTGCTGTACTACCGCTACATGAACCCCGCCATTGTGGCTCCTGATGCCTTTGACATCATTGATATGTCGGCTGGAGGTCAGCTGACCACCGAACAGAGGCGGAACCTGGGGTCAATTGCCAAAATGCTGCAGCATGCAGCCTCCAACAAGATGTTCCTCGGAGACAACGCTCATCTGAACCCCATCAATGAATACCTCTCTAACTCCTACCAGAAATTTAGGTACAAGTGACATCAGGTGTTTGTTATTTCAAGCAGTTTCTTTATTTCCATACTGATGCAAGAACTTTTCTATCTCCCAGACGTTTCTTTTTGTCTGCTTGTGACGTCCCATCTTTGGAAGACAAGTTCAATGTGGATCAATACTCTGACCTGGTCACCTTGACCAAGCCTGTGATCTATATTTCCATTGGGGAGATCATCAACACTCACACGGTAACTATTTGAGACTTAAGGTGTGGTCACATTTACCGTTGCTCTGCGAAATTTAGAAATTCTATCATTTGATTTGGTATCTGCTCAATTGGGAGTTTTGACTGGGGGCAAAAATTCCCCACAGATATTTTGCTTCAGTTTCAAGTTATTCACAAAAAAAATTCAATACGTTGACCAACAGAAAGCTAATCGGTTTGAAAGTGACTTCTCTATGAGTGGTGCTTCAAGAATTGCTACATTGACAATAGACAGTGGACCTTTTATAACCCTTGTGACCACAACTTTTTGAGAAAGTTTTCAGAACTCAATGTATTTTGGTATCTTCTGTAGCTCTTGCTAGATCACCAGGATGCCATCGCTCCAGATCACAATGATCCGATCCATGAGCTGCTAGATGACCTGGGAGAGGTGCCCACCATTGAGTCTTTAATAGGTGAGCTTCTGAGATATGCTTTAAAGTCTCAGGACGCTGAGGTCCTGCAGAGTCAGAGTGATGGACTGTCGTTCCCTCGCAGGTGAGAGCCCACTTCCCCCTGATGATCCTAATAAGGAAATGATGGGAAAAACAGAAGTCTCTCTAACCCTCACCAATAAATTTGATGTTCCTGATGAGGCCAATTCTGAAATAAATGCCAAGACTCTCCTCCTCAAGTAAGGGCAATGCTTTACTCAAATTCTTCTGTTATAAAATCTAGTGATAGTCCAAGTTCTAAGGCAGCAAGCTTCCTTCCCAGAGAAGATAATACACTAATGCAAACCTTTCCGCTATTTACAACATTTGCATATGATTTTTGCACTTCACTGGCAGTTGGATGGAATTTTCAATGGTTGTAAAAATTTGAATTATGAATGCATGAATATATCCACACAAAACAAATAACCACTAGTATTTTGTACATAAATATACCAGTACATTTTGTACTTTGTACATAAATATTAATAACTGCCCTTTTAAAGAGACAATGTTTAAAGAATAACATTTTGGTGAAAAATATTGGTAATTCTCTTGTTTGGCGTTGATCTTATATAGTACATTAGAATACATTGAATCCAGTTGGGCTGTCACATTTGGTCTTGCCACGAAAGTTCAAATATTTCAATGCATCCAAAGCCTTAAATCTGATCTAGAATTTCTGCATACACATATGGTCAGGACTTCATGCAGCTTCGGTACTACTCTTCATTGGAAATGAATGACTGCCATTCTGTTGTTTGGTATTTGTTGTTTATCAGAGAGAGCGAAAGGGTGGCTTTAGACTATAGAATTGTTAGCTCAGGAATCAAATGTAATTTAAGTCTGCTGTATGGAATGCCGTTGTGACGTGCATTGAGTTGCTGCCTTTGTAGGTCACTAGGTTCTAGAACAAATAATTGTCCTTACTAATGCATTTTTCTTTTTTTTTTTTGCTAAGTACTTAACATCTTTATCCAATCATCTTTGTTATTTAGCACCAAGAGGCTCATAGTAGATGTGATCCGGTTTCAGCCAGGAGAGACACTTTCTGAGATTCTGGAGAATGTTGCTTCACCAGAGCAGGTACTTTAAATGCAAAAATGTACAATTGAAAAACTTCATCATATCCGAGTTGTTTGTATTCAATTCTGCATTTATTATTGGAATAGGAAACTGAGTACCAGCGTGCCATGCAGCGAAGAGCTATTCGTGATGCCAAGACCCCAGAGAAAATGAAACAAGCCAAACCAGTTGTGGATGACAGCCTTACCTTGCAAGGCAAGAAGGACAAAATAAAGAGCAACTTGCAAAGGCTAGGAGAGTTGGGCAAAGTTCACCCTGAGAAGAAATACCAGGATCTTATCAATGACATCGCCAAGGTACCATTCCTATGTCCTTGGGGATTTTCAGAATCTATATGAATACGAAACTTCAAATGCGCCATTATGGTTCTTGATTTATTTTTTAATGATGTTTGTAGGACATCCGTAACCAGAGGCGATACCGTCAGCGGCGAAAGGCAGAATTGGTGAAGCTTCAGCAGACTAATACTGCCCTGAATTCCAAAATCAATTTCTACAATGTGCAGATCGACTACTACAATCAATACATCAAGACCTGCATGGACAATTTAGCCAGCAAGGGCAAGTGAGTGACGAGCGTTTGGAGTATTTACTGTTTAGTTTGTTGTTATCTTTTATTGAATAATTGCTGTTGAGCTTTTAGCTTACGGTCATGGAAAATGCCATTGCTTCACACACAGAGTTTCTAAGAAACCTGGAGACAACAAGGCGAAGAAGAGTAAGCAGGTGTCGCAGAAGTACACAGCAGCCCGTCTGCATGAAAAGGGAGTGCTTATTGAAATCGAGGATCTGCAACCAAATCAGTGAGTTTCAACTCATGTTTTTGAGTTCATCTGTTCATGCCATACAGTACTATATTGTTTATGTATCTGCATTTCCTGTAACATTGTGCTTGTTTCCTATTTTAACAGGTATAAGAATGTAATTTTCGAGATCTCACCATCTGAGGTTGTAGGCGTGTTTGACGTGAAAGCTAAACTTATGGGAGTCCATTTGGAGACATTAATGTTAGAATACCAGGTGAAAGTTCTTCTCTTGATATTTTTAGTCTCTGTATCTCATGCAAGTCAGAAGGATGTTTTTTTTTTTTTTTTTAAGAACTGTATATATAATTTTGGTCACACTTTATTTTAAGGTCCAGTTCTCAATAGTAACAGGCCATTTACTTATGAGTCAATAAACTCCTAATTTGACTGCTTCTTGGTAGTTAGTAAGGTAGTTGTTAAGATTAGGTCATGGGTAGGATTAGGGATGTAGAATATGGTCATGCAGAATATGTGCTTCGTAAGTACTTATAATCAGCCAATATGTTAATAATAGGCATTATAATAAGCAACAAGTTATTAGTGACAATTGGTCCCTAAACTATGTTAACATATTTTTTTGATATCTTTAATAACAGGACCTACTCCAGTTGCAGTACGAGGGGGTGACAGTGATGAAGCTGTTCGATCGAGCTACTGTAAATGTCAACCTCCTCGTTTTCCTGCTCAACAAGAAGTTCTACGGCAAATAGAAACTCAGAGGGACATGACAGACTGTTTCATACAAAGTGAAGCCCAGACCACATCCATCTTTAAAGTTTAAATGTCTTTCCTGCACTACTCTGAGTATGTCTTTTGTGCCTTTCTTGAAGGATAGATTCCTTGAATGTACATTATTAAATTTGTTCTGGACCACCAACCTGTATCTTCTGGAGATGTAGCGGTTGACTGTTTTCTGTTTTACTGAGATGTAAGTGTCCAAAGGTGTATCAGTAGTAGTTTGCTTTGATCTTTTGCAAACTGTGCTTGCATGAGCTTTGAATACTGTATATGTAAAATGAACATTTTTATTACCTAATCTATTCTTAGGGCGAAACAATTGTAAAGTTGTTTCTAAGTTTCCCTATCGTGTAGGAGAGTGATGAGTGTTATAGCCACATTCCTCCAAAATGTTTCCAAAATATATTTATCAGAGCAATTTTGTTTCTTTTATTTGTAAAAATAAAATAAAAATAGCAATGAATAGGCATACTTCATTGGCTAGTTGAAAAATTATGACTTTTTTTTCTCTGAGCATTTGGACACTGCATGCTGGATGAGTTTTACGTCTACGTCCCTAATTTTTGCAGCCATGTGTCCATTTGTTTTTAAAGGTGCCTTAACTTGAATAAACCGTTGGGACAATTTGTGGAAAAGCCGTATGTCAAGACGTCGTGCTTATAATGTCAGTCCATCTCATTGTCTGTTGTTACAAATAATGTCTCTTATACAAAATGTAATGGTTAAATAATGGTTACGTATTTTTACTGATTAGTGATGTTGGTTTATACACTCATTATGTTGAGAAAATGCATTGATGATATAATAAACAGATTAATTATGAAATGTAAAAGATGTACAGACACATTTTCTCACAAAAACCTTTCAAGCTGTAACAGAATTCAATCATTAAAATCTCGGGTTTTAGAGCAGAACATCAAACTTATTTCAACTGTTCTGGTGTCTGAGATGTTCTCAATTATGTACTCCTAAAAAAGTGCCACACTTTTTCTATTTCATTTTCTGTTTAAATGTTTTATACAGCTGAAGGTGTGTATTTTTTCTTATGTTATCGTTAACACTAAAGTTCACCAAGATACTGGTCAGAAAATGGTGACAGGATTATACATTTTACTGTCCAGTGTTTCATATAGTAAAATATCCTGTGAAACCTGATATTCTTTGACCTCAGTCAAAGAATATATATACTTATATATATACAAACACTTTATTAGGTACACCTGTTAAATTGCTTGGTAACACAAATTGCTAATCAGCCAATCACATGGCATCAACTCAATGCATTTAAGCATCTAGATGTGGTGAAGACGACTTGCTGAAGTTCAAACCGAGCATCAGAATGGGGAAGAAAGGGGATTTAAAGTGACTTTGAACGTGGAATGGTTCGGTTGTTGGTGCCAGACGGGCTGGTCTGAGTATTTCAAAAACTGTTGATCTACTGGGATTTTCACGCACAACCATCTCTAGGGTTTACAGAGAATGGTCCGAAAAAGAGAAAAATATTGAGTGAGCGGCAGTTGTGTGGACGAAAATGCCTTGTTGATGTCAGAGGTCAGAGGAGAATGGGCAGACTGATCAAAGATGATAGAAAGCAACTCAAATAACCACTCGTTACAACCAAGGTATGCAGAATACCATCTCTGAACACACAACACGTCGAACCCTGAAGCAGATGGGCTCCAGCAGCAGAAGACCACACCAGGTGCCGCTCCTGTCAGCTAACAACAGGAAACGGAGGATACAATTCGCAGAGGCTCACCAAAATTGGACAATAGAAGATTGGAAAAATGTTGCCAGGTCTGATGAGTCTCGATTTCTGCTACGACATTCAGATGGTAGGGTCAGAATTTGGCATAAAGAACATGAAAGCATGGATCCATCCTGCCTTGTCTCAACGGTTCATGCTGGTGGTGTAAAGGTGTGTGGGATATTTTCTTGGCAAACTTTGGGCCCCTTAGTACCAATTGAGCATCGTTTAAACGCCACAGCCTACCTGAATATTGTTGCTGACCATGTCCATCCCTTTATGACTACAGTGTACCCATCTTCTGATGGCTACAGCAGGATAATACACCATTTCACAAAGCTCAAATCATCTCAGACTGGTTTCTTAAACAATGAGTTAACTTTACTCAAATGGCCTCCACAGTCACCAGATCTGAATCCAATAGAGCACCTTTGGGATGTGGTGGAACGGGAGATTCGAGATGTGCAGCCGACAAATCTGCAGAAACTGCGTGATGCTATCATGTCAATATGGACCAAAATCTCTGAGGAATATTTCCAACACATTGTTGAATCTATGCCTCGAAGAATTAAGGCAGTTCTGAAGACAAAAGGGGGTCCAACCCAGTACTAACAAGGAATACCTAATAAAGTGGCCAGTGAGTGTATACTTCTAAAGCTATTTTTAAGATGTATTTCCAGAATTTCCATTTTTTTTTTATATGAATAGAATGAAAACTACAATAATTTCAAATTGCATGAGCCAATATGTTATTCACAATAGAACATAGATAATATAACAAATGTTTAAACTGAGAAATTGTACAATTTATGCACAAAATAAGTTCATTTCAAATTTGATGCCTGCTGCAGGTCTCAAAATAGTTGGGATGGTGGCATGTTTTCAAACGCCTAGTCCTAGAGCTGATGATGAACATATAAGTCACTTTGATATTGCAGAGCTGTATTTTACAAAGATCACTCTCACATGCTCCTCTCTTTTCTGAGCGTGACAAAATGTGATATCATCCTATATATTTTGCCCATAATGCAGGGCTTCTTAGAACTGCCACAATGGAGGTCTTCTTTAAGAATAAAGGAACTATAGACTGAACAAATGTTACACATGTCTGCACAAGCCTTCATAACAAAACTGGGGATGATGTGACAGCCCGAAGGCTTTAGTAAATATGATCAATGGAGGAAGATTTCAGGGTCAATGGTACTGTCCTGAACAAATGAATAGAAGTTGTCAGGAAGCAGTCATGACAGTTACTCCATAGATAGCTCTATTATTTTACTGAGATCATGTGGATTTAAATAAAATTGAATGTGTCTGGAATTGAGCATCCGACCTAGCTCAGTGCCTGTTTCACCATTTACCCATGGTGCTTAGTTTGGCTATGTGTACATCTCATCTTAAATGTGTTTATCAATGTAGTCAATAACACAATCCACAAACAGAATGATGTTTCCAGCAGCTACACAGAAAATAAAGAAGAGATCCCATTGAGATAGCAATTAAGTTACTTAATATAGAATGTGATTGAGATAAGCAGCACCGACTGTCTAGAGATCGTCTTGCTGGTTGGCCCTTGACTTTGTAGTAGGGTAGGGAGTAAAAGAACAGAAGATATCAAAGCATTAAAAAGCCTTATTGTATACACACACTACTGTTCAAAAGTCGGGGGTCAATAAGATTTTTTTTTAATGTTTTGATAAATATTCAGTAATAAATGTAATTTTGTTAAATATTATTATAATTACAAAAATATCATTGCAATTTAAAATACTATTTTCTTTTTTATATATGTAAAATGTAATATATTCCTGTGATGGCAAAGTGGGCATAATTCAGTTTCAAGACTAAGATAGATAGACCCTTCAAACCCTTTACCTAAATGCAGTGCTTCAGACTTATATTCCCTCTAGAAGCTTGCGTTCTGCAAGTGAACGACGCATTACTGTACCATCCCAAAGAGGCACAAAATCACTTTCACAGACTTTTTCATTAACTGTTCCCATCTGCTGGAATAACCTGCCCAACTATATCCCAGCTGAATTCTTCTTCAAGAAACGACAAAAAACACATCTCTTCCATCTTTATTTGACCCTATATCTCTAGCACTCTCTCTAATTCTATTTTATCAATCTGTCTTTTTTTTTTTTTAAACACACACTTCACCCTCTATCAATTGCATATTTATTCTCTAACTGCTAGCTTTTCATGAAAAACTAACACTAGCTTTCTCTTTTTCTATGCTATATCTACTTGTTTCTTAAAAAGCTACCTTGCTATGTGTACTGCGTTAGGCTAACCAGGACTTGTCATTGCACTTGCATGTTGTTGCTCTTTTGTTGGTTTTTGATTGCTTCTTTTGTCCTCATTTGTAAGTCGCTTTGGATAAAAGCATCTGCTAAAAGACTAAAATTCTATTTTAAATGTAAATGTAAATGTAGATAGATAAATGGACGGATAGACAGACGGACGGATGGATGGATGGATGGATGGATGGATGGATAGATAGATAGATAGATAGATAGATAGATAGATAGATAGATGGACAGATAGATAGATGGACGGACAGATAGATGGACGGACAGATAGATAGATGGACGGATGGATGGATAGATAGATAGATGATCTAAATGTGGATTTTTCATTTCTATTTTTAATCATTTCTGATGGTACTTTTAACATACAGTAAATAATAATAGTGCTGTGTATCCCTTTAAGGGAACTCCACTGCCTCCTTGTGGACACAACTTTAAAAAAATAGTATACAGTTTTGGGGCAGGCTTGTGTATTTTTCATCGGCTTGTTTTCACTCGGAGTAAGAGATCGGAGTTGACAAAACAAATGTGTGTCGTGGAGTCACGAGTCGACGGATCACAGTTCAGGTGGATCTAGATGATGGACACGGAGAAGAAAGTCCAAAGGAGTACAAGCGGACTACACGATCAGATTGCACCGCTGCATTTCACGAATCAGTAACATCTAAACATTTTCTCAGACTCGTATGACAACAGCGGTCGGTCACTGGCCGCAGGACAGCGAGTGTTTGATGCCGAGCTTGATTTGCAACCTTGCTGCGAAGTTGCTGTCGCGCTTATGTTAACGTTACCTGTTTATATGAGTTTTGAATGCGTAACGAGCTTTACATTGGCGAGACCACTTGTTGAAATCTCAGGAAACTAAGTTCAGTATTGGAGGAAGTAAGATTGATTGAATTTACCACACAAGTGGACCGTTTAAAGAGTCGAACGACTGTTGGTTGTCATTTACAGTTCATTTGTGATAAATCGGTTGTGATATTTTGATTGTGTCATATCGCTCATTAGCTGGTTAGCTGTCACGGCTGACTGTATCCTGTACCTGACCGAGCAATAGCAATCAATTACGTTACACATATTTAGACAGTTATATCACCAACTGTCTATCTTAATTCATAAATAATGGTGGGCACTTAAATATTTATGCGGAATAACAAAAATATAACAATTGAAATTGTTCTCGTCAGAATCTAAAGTATTTAGCTCGCTAATTTAGAGTCTTTACTGATTTTTTCGTAAATCCAAGTGAAATATTGAAGCTTTTATGTTTGGCATTGCACATTATTACACATTTTTTCCTATTTCCCCACGATACAAAGCAAGAGGTGGTTTAGTGATGCCAAACGAAACTGTCATAAACACTTGAACATTTAGCGACGTTCAGTTTCCTGGCAAACTTTTAGCAAATCTGGCTCATCGCCTTCACACGGATATTGGCGTTATAAGTATAAGGAATTCCTATATATCGGCGTTTCTTTGCACTTAAGTCCATTAAGTTGTTAATAATACGGTTTCATCGCGTTTTCCAGCTCATTAATGGTGGCAAAGCTCGTGTCATTAAAGCGACCTCGTCAAACCTCTCTTAAGCATCTGGACTGCACCCGTACACGCTTTTCAGACATGGAAGGACAATTTAAAAACATTTGACTTCTATATCGACAACATTCAACCGCAAGTTCCCTGCGAAGTTGATCTCGAAACTCTGCGGCCCAGCCATGTCTGGATCCCCGGGCTCGAGTGGCTCCAACCCGCGGAAGTTCAGCGAGAAGATCGCGCTGCACAACCAGAAACAGGCGGAGGAGACGCGGGCCTTCGAGCAGCTCATGACAGACCTCACCGGCTCAAGGGTAAGCACATACACATTTGGTAATTACCTCGCTCCCTCGATTTCATACATCAAATGCGGCTGCCTAATTTTGTCCTATGCGCTACTGAACCACTCTGAATGTAAAATGCCCGACACATCGAGCTCATGAGGAGGGATGAGGATGCCAGTGGCTGACTGCTGTCATTCACACTGCACACATTCATATGGACATAATTAAAGGGCTGATGCCTTCAATTTGTCTCATCATATTTACGAGTCTTCACCTGATCAATCTTTAATTATATTTCGCCTGAGCTGTAAGTGGCAAACGTATTTGTTCTTTGAGTGCAGATGATTTTGATAGATTTTCAAGTCACCATGGCAACCATAGTTTCCAGACAAGATGCCATACTTACTACACTACTGTAAATCAACAACATACAAGACAGAATGAGCTCAGAAACGGCAGTGATGTTACTTTGATGCGGTCCCTAGGTGGGCATTTGGATATGTTGTGTGGGTAGCTCAATTCTGCCTGTAAAATAATTTTTCCAAACATTTTTATTCAAGTTATTATTTTGAGTGTGAGAAATGTAAGGGCCTATAGTAAATTTGCAGCAGTTTAATGGAGGGAGTTTGTTTGTATGCACTTTGTAATGGATAATGTACAGTCAGTCAGTGGTTATTGGAAATTAAACTCAACATGGCTATCAGACCCTTAAAACGGAAGGTTCTTATAAAATAACCACCTCAGGTTGATATAAGACCCCTTCAATATCTTATTCAATATTTAATTGTAAAATAGTAATAGCTTTCATATTCATTTAAAAAGTATTTTTCAAAACTCAAGGTTGCTTTACAGGTTTGTTTGTTTGGCGATAGTAACCAGTTGACTGTAATAATAAAACCAAATAAATCTTAGACAACACGAGTTATATAGTGGTTAGTTATACAGTGTTGACCTTGACAACGATCATGATTCAGAAATACTTTACCACTGATTGTAGCAAACAACCAAACAACCAACCAACCAGAATCATGTATTATAAAGAGTGAAACATCAACAAGAGGGTATGAAAAACCAATCAGCACTCTTGGGAAAAAACATTCTGAAAAGGATTTTTCGCAGTGATGATGTTTAAGAACCATTTTGGGTTCCCCAAAGAACTTATCAGTAAGCAGCTCTTAAAATAACCCTTTGTTTTCTTTAGTATGAGTATTTTAATCACTTTGTTTCACCATAAAGTCTGCCGAGGTTACATGGATGTTAAAGGTTCTGTAGACACCAATAGACATGCCCTGAATCTGTGGTTACCCTGGTAAACATAGGGCCCATGTCAGAGGCTTTTAGTGTGCTGAGCTGCTTTGCATTTTCAGTTTCATTTACATGCACAACATGTAAACATTTAAAGGTGCTAATACATCATGATCACACTTGTAATGTTGAACATCATCATTTGTTCCAGTTGTTCCAAACCCGTAAGACCTTCGTTCATCTTCGGAACACAAATTAAGATATTTTTGATGAAATCTGACAGCTCTCTGACCCTGCATAGACAGCCATGCAACTACCATGTTCAAGGCACAGAAAGGTAGTAAGGACATTGTTAAAATAGTCCAAGTGACATCAGTGGCTCAACTGTAATAAAGAAAAAAAAAACACTCAGTCAAAGAATATATAAGAGTTGTGGAAGAAACACTTGTGCATACTGTATATTTGCATAACTGAGCTTAGAGTTTGGGTTATGTTTTAGTTTTTGCTGATGTCTGCAATGGATTATTTTTAGCTGTCGAAGTATGTTTTAGAGAAGGTTAAGAAATGTTAGTCAGGTGTAGTGGTTTAACTATAGGTCTTTCACCAGTAGGAAATGTTTTAGCAGAGAGCAGCTCTGTCTCAGACAGCGCACTGTCTCTGTGTGGAGTCTGTAGGCGGGAATGAATGAATATGATCTGCCAGTTCATTATTTGGCTGCCTTCTCTTCTAGGGCACGAGAACATGTGGTTGTGTTATAGTAAGTGACGTGTCAGAGTTTAAAGTCATACTTTTACAAACAAGCTGCCTTGACAATGGAATGAGCCCTGGTGGAAAATGCTTGCATTTCAGAAATGCTAAAAAATAGCAAGTTTGTGTTCAAAAAAGCATTTCTTCAATTGTATACATTTTTAAACATTGTGCTGTCACAACCCTGTCAGTACTACATGCGTAATTTGGAATAGGCTGATAGCCAAATACTAATTAGTGTGATAATTGCACTTTTAGCAAACCTTGTTAGCAATGATCCACAAATTAAATGAATGTTTACTGTTGCCTGTGTGGCAATGATCCCAAAGGAAGCAGAAAATGTGTCAGTACTACAGATTGAGATGAAATGACTAACAATGCTTCTGGCATCCTTTGTATTTGATTTCTCTTGAGCCGCTCAAATAAACAGCAATGCTACAGTGTTTAAACTTTTCAAGAAAATGAATAACCTACAGATGGCTTAATTATATTTATGGTGTCTGCACATTAAACTGGTATCAACAAAGGGATCATTTGACCAAAAAATATATTTTTTGGTCAAACAGTTGTCATTTTTTTTAAAACAAGAAAAAGGTTCAGAATTGTATATGCCATTTGATGGTCTGCTTATAGAAACAGATTTGACAACTTCAGGTTTACACTTTTTGGAGAGATTTGGCATAAAGCAACGACCAGATGTTTTCAGAGCGTTAGTGACTCTTTACATTTTCAGTAGGATTTGATAAACAGAAATGTAAACACAACTTTGTAACTCCACTTGTTGTCAATAGACCCCTTCACGGTATATACAGTGAAGTTCGTGCGCATGTGTCAGAAGCTCATTCCATCCCATTGTGTTAACCAGATCGTCAAGACAAAACTTAGGGCTGTAGCCAATGTTTCTATGCTGTCTGTCTGCCAGTGTCAGCAATGTGTTTGAAGTAGCATTTGGCTTAATGCTTTTATGCAGTGCTTAATTTGTTAATGAAACATTGCCGGATCCAAATCAGCAGTTAAAAGGTGCTGTGACCGACACTAACAATACAACTTCAGTTTCCCCAGAACATTCAATGACGTCACTAAACGGTGATGGCACAACTATAAGAGCGTCGGTCACATATTTCTGCATGGACCTAACTATAAAGCCTAGCTTTTCAAACCCATGGGTCAAAAAGGGGTCGTCAGGATGATATTAGGAAATGTATAGTCCTAAGTTACATTGAAAATAACAAAATTAGTTTCCATCAAAATAAAATACAATCATAATCTAAGGTATACATATGCAAAATATATCTGACAGATATAAAACAGATGTGAGGCGCGGCGATCCGCAAACAAGTTCGGAAAGGAAATCCTGTTTGTTTGCTTAATTAAAAATACATACATTTTATTTTTATTGTGAGTGTGCAAAAATAAAAGTAAACATTTACATGTATTCATTTAGCAGACGCTTTTATCCAAAGCGACTTACTAAAGAAGACAATGGAAGCAATCAAAATAAACAAAAGAGCAATGCACAGAGCAATTTTGAACTTAAGAAAGCTGATTGGTCAATAATATGTTACATAATCTACAAATAATGATCCAAATACATCAATGTAAACCCGCAATCGCTCTGTCTCGTGTCATGCATGCATGCACTGTCACGATCTGCACTTGTTAATTCCGGATCTTTAAAAACAAATACCGGAACGCAAAAATCCAAAATCTGACATTTTCCGGAACAGGATCCGGCTCAAATTAAGCACTGCTTTTATGTGATGTGAGTGAGGGAGCATTTTGTTGTGTTGTTTTATGGCCAATCTTTTTAAACACAATAACTTAGAGTGAGGTTATGTAAGTAGAGGCCAGTATGGGCAAAGCATGATATATGAATGTCTCTTTCACATCTAAACAGGACTACACTGGTCATTGAAATAAAGTTGGCCTTTTAAATCATCAATAAAATGGAACAAAAGCTTTGACACATCATGTTCTTCACAGATGTTTGTCCAATCACATGCTCCCTCTAGTACTTCCTGTCACCTGTCATCAGGTAGAAAATGATGATTCATGGTAACTAAAGCTTATTGGCTATTTTTCTAATTATCAATAGGACAAATACATTTACATTTTCAGATACAGTAGGCATATTTAACTGCAGCATTCAAGTGAGAAATAAAATAACCAAATGTCTTAACTGTATGAATTAGCGAAGTATTGATTTTTATTAAAGCTACAAAAGTTCTTCAGCCGAGACCAGTGAAGATTTTCTCTTTATTTTCTCGTTATTTAGCTAATTAACATTAAGGACACAGACAACAGAGGTTTATTAATCTGCTGTCATTTTAAGATCTAATGTAATGAAGCAGATCTGTTCACTTAAATTCACTTTAGACACCACAGGCTGTGTTTTTGACAGTTTAAGTGGAATAAGCACATTACATTAATTTCCAACTTTACTGCATTAGACTTAATTGTGCAGTCTTAATTGTGAGTGAAGACTGAGAGCCTTTTAATGATCAATTTGGTTCTTTTTACCAAAGAACAAAAATTCCATTCTCAAGTTCAGGTACAGTGTGAATGGAGTTAATTTTGTTTTTGGTTTGGGTCACTGAGTGAGCATGTTAAATGGTTACTCCACCCCAAAATGAAAATGTTGTCATTATTCACTTACCCGCATGTCGTTCCAACTCCATAAAAGCTTCGTTCATCTTCGGAACACAATTTCGGTTCGTTTGTGCATAATTTATAATGGAAAAATGCGCGCCTAATGCACAATCTTGTATGTCACTGTAATCATCTTTACCTTGATTACAATAGTCGTCCATCAAAACTTTAGGCTATTAGTGTCCATTATAAATGATGCGCAAACGAACCGTGTATGTGCGCTCTCGGCTCACTCATCACTATAACATCATATCTCTGCTTGAATACAGCTCAGTATAGTCATGTAGTTGAATACAGCGAGTGTTTTATAATGGATGCTCGCATGTGGTGGAGAAGTTTGTGAGGATCAGTGGTGTTTATGTGCACACGGACATCAGATGCTCCAAACAGCTTGTTCTTACAGAGGAACTACTGATGGCATCGTGAATAGTGAATAATAATAAAACACTATTTTATTTATTATTATTAAATTAATGCAATATAAAGATACATCCCAACAAGCCTTTTTAATAATTTATTTAATATGTATTTGATCATTTATTTACTTCTCAATTGGTAGATCTCGGTGAGTTTCTCATTTGAAAAGTATATTCGCACACAATAGTGTGGGCACCCCTGACTTAGATTAATGGAGAAGTCAACAGGCTTTAAAACGGGTGCTTTTACATTTCATTTTGAAACTCTTCCGCCATCGTCTTGTCTGTCTCACCTCACTGTTCTTGTGTCATCTCTCATCACGTGATATAAAAATCTGATCTGTGATGTAGAGGTCTGCGCGGGACTGTTTTTTTAGGTTTTATTCCGCACCCACCCGCTCCCGTGATATATTCACTGTTTGTTCACATTTCTGCTGAAAGACAGGGAGATAGGCCAACAAATAAAAGTTTAATCTGCATAATTTTTTTTTTTTTAATCGTCTTGTCAAGAGTCTTGAATTTATTGACAGAAAAATGTCAATAACATTTTGCTGCCAACACGGAAAAAAGTGTCACAGAGAGAAAAAATTGTAATCCCTTATTTTTATTCGTCTTGTCAGGATACAATTAGTTTAGGCTAACATTCAGCCTACAACACAATAGGAAAAAATACGGCTTGGTGTGTCCCAGTGTTAATTGATCTAATTGTGAGCAATTCATCCATGCATATAATTTGTACATTTATTTTTGTCCTTTTTCTTTTATACATTTTTTATCAATTATCTTGATCTAAAAAAAAACTTGATCTTCGAGTGAAAAGGCCGACTTCTCTCTAGTGATGGATGCAGTACTTCTCCAATCATATAGTCCACTTAAAGGCTGGTCCTTTCTTACAGTTGAGCAAGTTGGCATTCAGATCTGCCTCCATCCAATCAAGAACCTTTTGAATATCAATAAATCCCCTCCCTACATATGTTTATAGTTACATATCTCAATGATCCATTTCATTGTACAAAAGATCTCACTCCTTCCATTTCATCTCAACTTTAAAGAGCAACTCTATTAGCAACACAGTGTGAGCAAAATATGCAGATGCAAGTTTTTTTTGTCATATTACACAGCCATACATCTAAGTACTGTGTAACTAAGGTTTTGTTCTTTGGCTTTTAAAATATCTGTGTTTAAAAATATCTGGGCTTGAGCTTATGTGTAGTAACATTGATATCACTAAATGAGGTCAGTCTTTGAGATTCAAATTTTGTCCTTTGGTTAGTAGGAGGAAGGAACGCCTCCTGATTTGCTTGTGCCTGATCAGAATTGATAATTTTCATTGTTTACTCTTGCCGCACAACAAAATCCACACTGTCCTTCAGTTTAAGCTCAGAGGTATTCTTAAAACCAAACTCCTTTCCAAGAATTTCCACCTCGGTTAAATACATAAGTTCTAAAATGCCTCGACAGACTCTCATTATTTCTTTTTTTCAAATGCATTCACTGTGTCTTCCTCTTCATTAAAGGTGCAGTTCCAGAAGATACAGCAGCTCCGTCTGTCACAGAACCGGGCACAGTACTACGGTGGCTCGCTGCCCAACGTCAACCAAATAGGCAATGCCAGCATTGATTTCCAGGTACCTGAGTTGCCCTCCATCCACTTATCTACGTCTACTAAATCTGTCCAGCAAGTCATGTTCATTTAGGAGAAGATAAGCCCCATCCATATACTCTGCTTTTCTACCCTTAGATAAACGATGTCAAGAGATGGTAATTGCAAAGCTTCTCCTTTAAAAAACAAAGAGTGTATTTGTCACCACCTCTTAGTCTGCCCTCACTTCGCCTACTCCTTCAGTACATGGCTTTCCCCACAAGTACACTTGATACAGCGGTGCGCTCCAAGAGCCAATTAACTGTATCTGTGTCTATCCCCTATGGAGAGCAGTGTTGTATACCTTCAGGTGAAAGTGCTCTTGTTGCTGTGAATAAAGCTTCTTTGAGACATCGAGCAGTGATCCCTACTTTTTGTCTGCCATGAGAAACTAAACCTAGAAAGGTAAAAGCACTTTGGAGTAGAGTGAATTCACCTTGGGACACAAGCTAATAGTGGCACTTTGAAAATGTATGTATTTTATTTGTGTATTCTGCATCTCCCAAAATATGGATGTCTTTTCACTAACCATTTTTACAATTTAAGTCATTTATGACTTGATTTCTGCATTTGTGAGGAAAATGTTAAACAAGAAGGTGTTTCTCCACAGGGGACTTTTCCCTCCGGACTGGACTCTGTGCGAGGGACCAGACACCATGGTCTGGTGGAGAGGGTCCATCGAGACCGCAATCGGATCAACTCACCGCACCGCAGGCCCATTGACAAGCACGGGCGGCAGATATCCTTTAAGTTCACTAGCATAAAGCCTTTGTAGAGGGAAAAAAGTGATCTGTGAGGGTCTTTACTCTCATTATTATGAGCTCACAATGTTGCATGTTGACCTTTGCTCAAGTGGGCAGCTTTTTTGAGGCTTCAGGCTGTGTGATGATCCTTTATGTATTGATATTCCCACTGCTGCACTGTGGGTGTGAATGAGTGGGTAACTGCTATAAGCTGCTGTTTTTCCCTGCTCAGGTTTGAGTTTTTTTCTTCCAGTGAGAACCGTTTAGAGATTTGAATATCAGTACTCTGGTGTCCTCATTAGTGGGTGATTAACAAACCTCGCCTCTGATCGTATTGCGCATTCTGCCGCTAGTACTGCATTCATTCAGCATGCAGGTTGATGAAGTCACTGGCTATGCCGGCCCAGCCGGTCTTTTATCCTCCTCGGTTGCATAGTTGATGGATTTTATTCATCAATTTTTCAGCGGTTGTCTGTAAGCTTAATCATCTGTTGGCTCAAAGATCATTTTGGGTCTGCAGATTTAGCTTAGTGCTAAAGATTAAATACAAAATAAAAAGGCCTTAATGCCTTGTGAGTTGCGGTTACCACACTGTTTTGAAGATATGGAATGCATGAACTGTCATCCACTGATCTAGTTTCGATTTCATCTTCAGTCTTTTGAAGCCACACAGAGGTTTTAAATTATCTAGTTCCAGAGTAAGAAGCTACTCCGTAGTCCTTAATATTGGGATAGTTTGGCAACGGTCCACTTGCTCTGATGCCGTGCCATACGGAGAGAGACAACAAAGGCAGTGCGAGGGAGACAGAAGAAAAAAAGTGTGGCAGAGTTGAGTTACGTAAGAGCTTTGAATGACGGGTTCAAAGCAATTCCACACGGTTTGCCATGGCCGCCCTTGTTCTTTGAGCGGGAAAAGGCATTTGTGACCACAGTCATGCTAAAAACTGCAAGACCTGTTTGTCAGAACTCAGTCGACTTTGTGAATTGAACCACTCCCTCCCCAAGAGCTGAAGATATTCTGGCTTATTCTCGAGGGTTTCTTCAGAGTCTCTGATGATTTTTTTTCGTCATCTTGTTGTTTGTTTATATTGTTTAATTTTTGATTGTTCACATTAATTGCTAAACACTTGTTTCTAGTTGTCTCTGAAACAGAAAATTATTTGAATGAGTATTTTAATGGGTTTTCTTCAAAGCTCTTGGCTCAAAGCTTTCAGTTTTTTGTTGTTGCATTGAGTTTGAGAGTTCAGCCTGTGGATAAGAAGGCTTAATAACACTCATTAATCTGATGCAGCAGAGAGTCCAGGGCCCGTATTTATCAAGCTTCTCAAAGTGCCATTTTAGTCTGAAGTGCTGAGAATTCATGAAATGTACTCCTACTTTCAAACTTAAGTATAAAAGCAATTTATTTAATTTCTTAACGCTAAGAATCACTCTTACTCTCCCAGTTATTTAAGACAGCTGGAGAGGTCTCTCAAGTGGTTAGGAGTTGCCAGTAGGGGCTTGTGATGGCGCTGAGGAGACGAGCACTTAATCAAACGGTTACATTTCCTCAGTTATTCAAAATGAGCAAAGAACATTTACATTACCAAAGAACATCATAACTGACTTCAGTCTGCCGCGAGTATTATGCAATCTACACTGTATGATGAATACATCTCTTAATCCCTTATTTACACTGCACGCGTCTGCGGCGCATTACAGCTCCACGGCCACCGGGGCTGGTCAGCCGCGCCGTGGCAAGTTTCTGAAGCAGCTCTCCGCGCTGCATCACTAAAGATAGGCACCTAGTTTATTTTTGACGTATAACAATAATAATCGTCTCGCTGTCGTCAAAGACATCAGCAACAGGCGATATCTTTGACTGTCGTCGTTACACTATACTATTGTCTATCGGCACCCTATATTGAGTTGTGATGATGCTTCGTTTCCTTGCTATAATTTATTCTCTTGAAAATTATTTATTGTCAAATGTGTGTTGAATGTAAACTGTTATTAGGACTTTAAGCTTTCAATGTGAATTTATCTGAGAATATTTTTAATTACGGAAATCTCTTCAGTGATTGGTTCATGCGTATGTCGTCTTCCAAAATCAGGTTTGTGGCACAGCAAAGTGTCGTGAATCATCTCGAAGACTGACACTTAAGATTTAGTCCTACACTTCGCTTAAATTACGACTGAGATGATTGATAACTAACTTTTAAGTAACCTTGGCATTACTAACGCCATGCTTTACTGTTTGAGCTATAGTAACGAATTCCTTCAGTCACAATGCTTGTTGAGAAGCATGCTGTTACTTTTCATCAGGTGCAACTCAGAACACTGTGGGCACATACGCACTGTAAACTCTAAAGAGGTGAATCCTGTAACTTGTTGTTTGTTCGGTGCGTACAGTCACTTCTGACATTTTGATGTGTGGTAATCATAATAATGTTTTGGCATCCATGAATGATATGCAAACCAATATTTGCATAATGTTTAAAGGGGTGTGTAACAAAGTTCGTAAGGAAGGAAGGAAGCGGACAGGGTTGGCTCGTGAAGACTCGGGTGAATTTTATTTACAGATAAACTTAAACAGGTGCGCACTCTGCGCGTCCTAAAAACATCAACTCTCTCGGTTGTCTCAGCGATCACTCTCAGCATTCGTTCCGGCTGTCTCCCTCTCACAGACCGTGCGCCCGAGTCTTCACTCCGTCTCTCTCCGTTGAATCCCTTTTTTTTTTTAACGCATTATTTTTCACATAATTTACCTTTATTCCACACCTCTCTGTCCCTTCTCTGACAAACGCCTCGATTTATTTCCTGGTTTTATGAAGCTCCTCCTTCAGAAATACGCGATGGGCTGAGATTGGTTAGCTGGCTCAGTGTGTTGTGATTCGCTAAACCGCCTCTACTGCACGTCTGAACGTCCCGCCCCTCACCTCAGTGGCATGTGCTCCGGTTGAATTGTAAACCGTAGTGTTGTCTATAATGCTTATCAATTTGAGCCCGATTGAGACCCAGAGGATATTAGTGAAGAGGATCGTGCAGAACCTGTGCAAGCACGGCTCCTAATGGCATGTTTGTTTGTTGTTGTCTCATACTTTTAAATACGCTGCTATTTGTAAGTGCTACTGCTTCTGTTAGCTTTAAATATACGGTTTTATCCTGATTAAAGCTTTAATACAGCACAGCAACCACACGCGTGTCCATTTATAATGCTTCTCATTGCTGTGTGAAAATAAGTGTATAATTGGAACAGTTTGTTGGAGCTGATCTGACGATCTGAATGAGAGAGAGAGAGAGAGAGAGATGAGAGAGAGATGCAGAGCAACACGAGTAACAGTATTAAGAACCGCTGCTTTAATGATTTTGAAACTTGTGAATCCATTAGAATCGTTAGAAGACAGAATCGCGATTCAAATGAATATATGTTTACGTGCATCCCTAGTTTTCTCTTCCTCTTGTCTAAAGCAGCGCAGCATGGCCTCGCCTCTTCTTTACATGTTCCTGGGGCAGGGTTTATCTGGGTTTTGTGGACGTATCAGACCCGGGAAGTAACTCGTTGTAGTCCCTTACCAGTCGTTTTTGTAGGCATTCAACTTCCAGAATTTAAAAAGACGATATCTCCGTCTGCATTGAACTTTCAGCGCCGCAACTCTGCAGATATTGTTTATGCTCAAACAGCAACATTACACACTAACTAATGTTAAAAAAGTGAAATCGCAATCAACCACCCCTTTAACCAATATGTATGACCAACGTTATATTAGTGACTTGAAGAGGCATTATTTCTGGCAAAGTTAAAGGGGCCCTGAAATGCATTTTCAGACGTTATATTATGTTTCTGGAGGTTAGCATATCAAGTTAGAATTTTTTTTTGTACCACATTAGTTACATGTAAACTATTTGTATATAAAAATGTCATCATCATAATTTTCACTTTCTGTTAACAACACCAGTTCAAGGGTGTTACTTCTCTCAGAAATGCAAGTAAATGGTCACTGCTGTGAATGGTGAACTTAATTGCACCATTTTGATGCTCGATATAGCCAGTGCTGTAATACATCTGCATATATTTAAGCCCAAGTAAGATTTGTAAGCAGTAGATGAATCCGTGCAACGGATCAGCTTCAGCTTGGTGATTGCTTGCACTTGCTATGTTTTGTTTTATAGTTCTAAATCTGTTATTTTAACTACTTGTTGGACGTCTAGAACTTAATATATGTAGTGCCTATTGACTGCAGGGCCTCTAAAAATAACTACAGCACAGAGATACCAACTCGAGTCAAAATATATGAATTAAAAAAGATGAATTAACAAAAGCACATAAAATAACAAACTTAATGTGAAATTAAAACTGAAAATCTAAAAATAAATGCTTCTTCATAATATTAATAAATACTATAGTAGTATTTATATAATACTAAAATAACACTGGCAGCAGTGTGTTCTAAAAAGCGCTCCGAACACCTTCGCAACCACATGGCAATGCCATGAAAACCACATACATCACCCCTAGCATTATGGTGGCAAGCTTTTATAGCTATATGCCACTCACATTTTCTTTAAAAAAAATCTTCTTAAACTATAATCTACATTTAATCTAAATTAAACGCGACTCTAAATAAACATTTGTCCACTAAAGCATTTCATTTTCATGCCACTCTAATTCTGCTGAGTGAGAGAATATGATGAAGGATTCAATGGCAAATTTGCTTTGGCTCTGATTTTAATTTTTTAGTGCCAGATGTCCCTCACAGTGTTAGCTTGTTTTGCGCTCATCGATTCCGCCACGTCTGCCAAGATTAGACTCTCACAGGCTCGCTAGCCAACCGAACGCTAGCCAACTTCCTCCTAGCCCATGTAGTTGCTTTCGAGCCGCATGTATCACGCCAGATGCCTTGATCTTGCTTTGTCTGTGGAGTGTTTCTGGAATTATGTCCAATCGGAGGACGAGCAGTGTGGGTCGAGTGTGAAATGTCAGAGAGAAAGGTTAGCTCACCCACGCCATCCTGGAGCTTCTGAGACGAGGGTGCTGTCACAGCCACCCTGTCTCTCCACATCGCTTCAGCGGCCATGGGCTAATTAGATCTTTGGAAGGATCCCTTGTAATCCAAGCCGTCTGGCTTATGTCATCATCACTTTCCCCCTCCCAGGCCGCGTATCAACAACAGTATTCACACGGTGTCACGCCAGGGATTTCAGACCTATCTATGATGCCGGTTATCGATGCATACAGTGTATTTGAACGAGGAGGCCTAAGATGTTTTTCTGTGGCTTTGACTGTTCATTGGTTGGTTGTTCAGTGTTGTGTCATGGTGAGGGTCACAGGGCGGGCTAGTGGTTGAAAAGTTGGCATGAAGAGCTCAGTCTCTCATTACTGCAGCAGAACGGATGAGGCCTCAGCAGATGTTGAATAGAGAAAGACTCTGTCCTGCTTTCGGTCTTGTAAATCCACCCCTCCTCCCATTTGGATGTGAGAGTCTTGGCACAGAGGGACATAACGAGGCAGCATTGTCAACATCGGTCTGAGTTGTGGAAACAGTGTTTACTCAAGGGTTTCTTCTGCTGGGCTGTTTTTGCTCCTTTAATTCCTGTAACTTTTGTTAAAAGTGTTGAGTGGATTTGGACCGCCCAAGTGAGATTTTAAAAGGGTCATATCAAGACAATTTAAGTGAGATGACCATTTTGTGTAATATGAAATCATGATTTCTTCGGTCTGAGAAAATCTATTGAAACTCATTTGTGCCTGCCTGGGCTGCCTGAAATATTGTCCACTAGTCACAGTAAGGTAACAAGAAGAAAGTGTGATAGATTAAATTAATATTAAATTCAGAAAATAAAATGTGAAGATAACTCAGTCTTCCGGAGACAGATTAAAAATCCTTCTTCATTTGTCACAAAGATTTTTCAAATGTATGAGATGGCCATTGTTTTCCAGCATAATTGATTAATTGAGTTGCATTTATACACTAACCATTCAAAAGTTTGGGATCAAAAAAATGTATTTATTTTTATTGAAAGAACTACTTTTATTAATCAAGGAATAGTAATGTTACAAAAGCTTTCTGTTTCAAATAAATGCTGGAATTTTGAACAAAGAATCCAGTTTCCCCCAAAATATTAAGCAGAACATAATTTCAACATTGATAATAATAATAACAAATGTTTCTTGAGCAGCAAATCAGCATATTAAGATGATTTCTAAATAATCATGTGATGTTAAATACTGGAACAATGTGTGCTGAAAATTCAGATTTACCATCACAGGAATAAATACAATTTTAAAATCTATTCAAATAGAAAGCGGGCATTCTAAATTGTAATAATATTTCACAATATTAATGTTTTACAGTTTTCTTATCAAATAAATGCAGCTTTGGTGAGCATAAGAGACTTCTTTCAAAAGCATTGAAAACATATAATTGACCCCACACTTTTGATCAGTAGTGCAGATGTATAATTTACAACTTTTGCAATTTTTTGTAAATAAACAGTGTTGTGACGAAAAAAGAGAACTTTGAAAAAACTCGAAATATTTCTTTCAAATATACAAATACAGTAAATGACAGTCTGTAAAATAGTCTTGACAAATGAATATATTTTTGAGATTTATGCCTTATATATAAACAAAGTTTAAAGCATATGTGTTTGTGACATTTGCCTGTGAAAGCTTCAGAAGATTTCCTTGACTGAACTACGCTGAGAGCTCTCCATATGGAACGATGTATCTTTCTCCTCCCCCTGACAACAGCTGGAGAAGGTGAGTGCTGCCCTTAAAACTATTAGGACGATGTAGTCCTGCACACACCCATCCACCGCCAACAAATATGTGTCTGTGCATTCATTACATACATTATCACATTCTACTTCATGATCATATTTCCTATCAGTTGCAGGGCAGAGTGCAAAGATGATGGTATCTTGAAACGAAGCCATCGTAGTGACATCAAGCTGTGTTGCGAGAGAGATCATGTCACATTAGAGGGAGTGTTAATGTGTTTTGCATTTGCATAGGCTATCCCCATAGATGCCTGAAAAGAAAACAGTAATGACATGTTTGTTTTTTAGCGCAGAGAAAATCTGCATCCGCAGCGATAGATAAGACTTGCAAAAGGTTAGATAAAACAAACGTGTTCAAAGAGACAAACGCACGCACGTCATTTTGTCATTCTCGACGCTGAAGGAGATTATAAATCCTTTCTGTGATCAGAAATGCTCGCACGTTTCCTATGCACAAATGTCGCTCTTCTCGGTTCAGCACCGGTGAGGCGTAACCATTGGTTTTCCTCATTTGTTTACTGAGGAGTGAATTGCAGCCAGTAATAATAGGCTTAAGGAAGCTTCTCCTCATCATAGTCATGGTTTGAATGCAGGCTTGGCCGGCAGCCAGTATGCCTTCTTACCTGTCCTCCATGTTGACTCTTCAACTTGTAAAACTTTCAGAGTCCACGCCCTGTGGCATTGTTTACACCTGAAAACTGGTTGGCCTGATCAGCTTTAGCACAGCCTTCTGTTCCCACTGTGGCGAAACACTGCGGTGACAGCCATATGCCATAGAGCGGCTCACATACGACACTACACACGAGATCCAGGGCTTTATCTTATTCACTTTACTGCGTTTAGTTTGGAATGCGAAATTAAACGACAGTTCAAGCATTGATGAATAATAGTTTGGAATAATTCAGATTTTGTAATGTTTTTGAATGAAGTCTCTTAGGCTCACCAAGGCTGCATGTCTTGTAATTCATTGCAAATACATTTATTGTGAATTTAAAAAAATAAGTAATTTATTCCCATGATGGCAATGCTGAATGAATGATGGCACAGTCTTCAGTATCAAATTATCCATCAGAAATCATTCTAAAATACTGATTTGGTGCTCAATAATTCTTATTGTTATTCATGTTAAAAACAATTTTTGCTGCGCACTGTTTATGGAAATCGTGATACACTACCATTCAAAGTTTGAGGCAAGCAAGATAAAAAAAAACGTATTAATGCTTTTATTCAGCAAGGATGCGTTTAATTGATCAAAAGTGACCATGAAGAAATTTGTAATGTTTAAAAAGATTCCATTTAACAAATAAATTATGAACCTTCTAATCATCAAAGAAATGTTTTCACAGCAATATTAAGCAGTTTTTTTAACATTGAAAATAACTATTATTCTACTATTATTATTGATTACTTGGCATCAGTAATAATTGATAATAACAGAACACATTAGAATGATTTCTGAAGCAGCATGTGACACTGAAGACTGGAGAAATGGCTGTTGGCTTTGACATGACGCAATTTAATTCTATTTTTATGTATATTCAAATAGAATAAGAATGTAAAAAGTTCACAATATCACTGTTTTTGCTGTATTTTTTATAAAATAAATGCAAACTTGATTGGCATAAACATTAAAGAAACATTACACATTTCAAAAACACTAAAAAGTCATGGTTATTCCAAACTGTAGTAGTGTAGTTGCTGTGTACAGAAGCAGAGATGTGTAGCAGAGGATAATAACCTCATGTGGAGTTTAGCTGAATATATGATCTTAGGCGAACTTTTAGAGCTTCATTATAAATGCACTGGATTTCATGGGCCATCTCAGAGGCATCTTATGAATTATGAAACATAGTATTCAGAAGATCAAGCACAGTTTGATCTTTACCACTACAATGTGTATTTCTGAGTGTGTTTTTACATTGCTTTCCTGATAAACCTTTTTAATTAAATCCAGTTTTCTTCTCTTCTTCAGGAGTGTTGTCATTATTTGTTCAAATTGTGTCCTGGTGAAGCCTCAATACTAACCACAGCATTTCTCTCTGATTCTAACCATCTCTTTTTCTTCCTCAAGGATGAATGTTCAGCTATTCCTCAAATCTCTTCTCAGTGTAAACCGCACTAACTAAACCTGCCAGATCTTTTTCTAGCTACCCCTCAGAGCCGCCCTCCTCCTCCCCCAGAACAGATCGTGAGCTCAGCGTGTTTGAAAGCCTCCGCTTTGCTCTGGACCAGATTAGCATTGGCTAATGACCATGGTCCATGTTTTGCAGGGCTCTAGAGTGCGACCAATTTGGTCGCACGTGCACCCTAATTTCTCTTGGGTGCTATAACAAAAATCCCAGGGCGCACTGGTGCCCAGCCATTCGAGAAAAGAAAAAAAAAGTATCCGCGACTCAGAACCTCTGTGGTTCAACAAAGACACCCCGTTAGGCTTATATCGTGGTCTAAAACCAATCAGAGATAGTGAAGGGCGGACCCTCTGATTGGCCGTGGTCCAGATATTCCTGTATGTGTGTGTGCGCTGAAGATGCGCGTGCTGCTGCAGTCAGAGAGAGAGGTGAGTAGTAGAGATGCACGCAGCTCTTTCTCTGAATCTGATCTGTTCAGTGAGTGTCTGACAGTCCTCCAGGATTCTGCGATCGCTGAATTTATCGCAAAATCATGCAAACTCCGCTATTTTCCAAATTGCTGCAGATTTTGCTCTTAGACGCGCGTCTTGTGGCGACGCTATCGCAATGCGCTTTCAGTTAAAGAAAGGTTGTTTCAGTTCAAAAATGGAATGAACAGCTTTGCGTTCTCTTCATGCACGATTTACAAGAGCTACATCGGACAAACGAACCGAAAGCGGAACAACCGCCTACCTGCTTGGGCTACAGACCGCTTATCTGCTCGGACCGGCGCGCGGACTGCTCTCGATCACGCCGACACCCGTTATACACAGCTGGGAGATACAGTGAAGAAAGTAGTAGAATTAGCCAGAATCCATAACATTTCTGTCAGATCTTGTGAGAAGTATTCAAATTCGGCACATAATTATGTTAAAGCTACAGATATCAGAACAAACTCCACTGATGTGGAAAACAGGAGAAACGTTATTCAATAAACACAAATCTCCACCATTCACCATTTATTTATTATAACTAACGTTACAGGAACAACTTGTGACAGAAATGGTTTAATGTCTTAAAGTGTTTTTAAATGCTTCACACAACTTTTCCCAGCACTTCAAACTTTAAGTATTACCGAATTTTAAAGTTATTTTTAATGTGATGACATTATTTGTTCATAATGTAGAAAGCAACCACTTATTTAAAAATAAAAATACATTAAATTACCACTATTAGATGGCTGCAGAGAAGTACTTATAGGCTTATCAGCCATTTGCACTCCCTAATATATATATATATATATATATATATATATATATATATATATATATATATATATTTGTATTTATTAAATTATATTTAGACATTATGAATTACATTGATAAAAGTTAATTTTGAACTGCATCTCAACCACCCAGACAGCACAAGTATATTCTGTAAGACGCCTTGTACATGTGTACAAGATGTACATGTGTGATCAGGGTGAGTGCTTTACTGTCAGGTGCTGGTGCCACCTTCTGTAGAACTTAAAGGCACTGGTGCTGGTGTCCTTAAATGCTAGTCTGGAGCCCTACAATGGTTCTCGAAGTCAGAAAAGTCATAACAATATTAGAAGAATGTTGTCTGTGGTATATTTTGAAGGATTTTTTAATAGGTTTAATGGGAGGGTTTGAGAAGCACTGCACTAGAGCATCCCTTCGTTCAGACACAGTGGAAGATCTGATCAGAATCAGTGTAGAGGGGGCAAGTCTGGAAGATGTTGATGCTAGAGAGAGTGTGTCAGCTGGTTTAGCCGAGGCCAAAGATCAAGAAGGCCAAACTACAGGAGTTGGCCATTCGAGGGGCATGTGATTGCAATGGAGGATAGTCCATAATACATTGAGCCATGAGATGTTCAGTTTGGACGCCTTAAAACACTTAATTTAGATGTTCTTTTATTTAATTTATCTTGAGATGTTTTAAGTTTAAATATTAGCTCAGTGAAGCACTTTAAGCACCAACACTTTTTCAGTAAGTTACCCTTCTTGTAGAATTGTGCTTCAAATAAAGAACTTTATGTTGACCAGATTGTTAGTTAATCGTTTACTAGTCAATATTGCCTATATGAAAATTTGGGTGCACCTAACTTTTGTGCCGGTGCACCTAAGAAAAAAAGTTAGGCGCACCAGTGCACCCAGTGCAAAAAGTTAGTCTAGAGCCCTGTTTTGGTTTGGTTTTTGTTTTATTCCGGTGTGCCCATTTGACCTTGCACAAGATATGTGTGATTGAATTGTGGGTGTGCTGCTGTGTATTGTTTTTTTTTTTTTGGATCTTGTGCTTTAATATCATCTCACGTGAATAAACGAAGAGCTGAACAGATGTTTTGTGTCTCCGAGGACTTTAGAGGTTAAGCTAGATTTAGGAGTCGGAGAGCAATCTCAAATGATTTTTGGTATTTTGAATGATGCTGGTGGTGTTTGTGAAGTCTGCCGTTTGTTGTCTGACAGTGTGACACGTCACAGAACTCTGCAGATTTACTAGTGTTTGGTTTGTGCAGTTGTAAAATTCCGTTCAGTGGGACTTTCCATGAAAAGAGTATTTAGTAGGGCTTTAAAATTATTCTTTTTCTTTTCCGTGTTATTAAATGTTTAACATTCAGACAATGTTCTTAAAGGGATAGTTCACCCAAAAATGAATATTTGATGTGTATCTGCTTACCCCCAGGGCATCCAAGATGTAAAGGACTTTGTTTCTTCAGTAGAACACAAACAGAGATTTTTAACTCAAACCGTTGCAGTCTGTCAGTCATATAATGCAAGTCAATGGGCACAGAATCTTCAGAGGAAAAAAAACATGCTCACACAAATTCAAATGAAACCTTGCGGCTTAAGACATGAAACGATCGGTTTGTGCGAGAAACTGAACAGTATTTATATAATTTTTTACCTCTGATACAGACAATGTCCAAATCTCCTGAGCTCATTCACAACATCCGGCGCGTGATGCGTCAATGGCAATATATAAAAAAAAAAAATATATATATATATAAAACATTGTGAGCTATACCCACTGGAGTCTCGTTAGTAAGTCATGCACACATGCTTTGATGTAAGCTAACCCTGAAACAGAATCTACTCCGGAGCAGGTTATCTTCAGAGAGCAAGTTGTTGGTTACTTGCATACCCTGAAAGTTACCTCCGATTTTGGAACCGAAAGTTGAGGTTATGCACTTACTTACCCTTAAACATACCCCGGTATGTCACATAACCTGCTTTCTGGAAATGACAGTGCATTTTCTATAAATACTGTTCAGTTTCTCGCACAAATCGATCATTTCATGTCTTAGGACATAAATGTATCGTTATGTGCCGCAAGGTTTAATTTGAACTTTATATTTAAGTCATTAAACTAATTATGTGAGCATTATATTATGAGGTTTGCAACCCAATGAAAGCTTTTCAATCAAGTAGATAATAAAAAAAAATAAATATACAAAATGACATAAAAGCCTGTGTAACAGGGTTGCAAAATTAGCCTAAATTAAACTATCATAGCATCTTGCTAGTTTGGGACCAAATGTTGGTTTACAGTTATTGATAAAACATGCTTTGTTTTACATGAATGAAAGGGAATTTGTTTTATTTTATTTCTTTCTTAATAATTTGGTAAAGGGGCTAAATAACTTTCACAGTTGTTCGTGATTTATTAAATAAGGATTAAGAATAATAATTTTTTTATGTGTTTTTTTTATTTACATACAATTTATAATCAAAAAGTATTTTAGAACTTGGCATAACTACCAAAAAAAAATTATAAATCCAGAAATCTCACTTAAATCAGGCTTCCTGATGTATCCAGTTTCGGCTGTGGAAAAAACATATATACCTGTATATTTTTTTTTGTAATTTAGGAAAATCATGAAAGAAGGACGTTTAAATATTGAAACACTTAATTGTTGCAATTTTGCGTTTTTGGTAGATTAAATAGTATTGGTTGAGTAGAAAACATTTTAATTATTAACAGTGTTTCTTTTAGTATTATAAATGTCTTAAAGTCTTAATTCACCCTAAAAAACACCTACAGACCTCTTAAATCGGAGCAGACAGTCTTAAATTCATAAAGTCATGGTGTACGTGCACTCATTTTTTTATAGTTTTGTTTTCTAATACAAATAAACATCTGAGTATTCTTAAATCAAGGTACATTTATTATTCATCTAGATATATATAATATTATTATTATATATTTTTTTTGTAAAATGAATTAAAACATAATGGAGATTTGTTGGACGTATTTCTAAACTTTGAAGTGTTGCTAATAAAATACATTTACATTAGAGACCATATTTACGTATTGAGTTCCATTCAAGTTATTCCTTACGTTTTCTTTACTTGGTCTAAGAGAGGTCTAAACAATGAAAATGTCTCTAGCTTTTGAAAGAGATTGTAGTATTTAATACTGAGTAAATGAGCACTGGGTGCTAGTAAGAGGAGTCTGTAGGGGATTGCTCTTGGTTTTCTGTTGGTTTAGGAGTACAGTAGGATGTGTTTGGACCGCAGAAGTCCTGCTTTACTGGAGTCTCATCCTAATATATGCCCTGGAGGAACTGTTTACAGCTCTCTCAACACATCTGTGAGGCATTACCTACCGCAGCACACACTGGGTAAGGGTTAATGAGCTGAAAAGGGCGTCAACGCAGCTCCTTAGCCCCTTCTGTCCGTTCACCACACAACTTGGTGCAGCCAGTGCAGATTTCCGTTGCACACAATAACTTGGTGTATGGGTGGCGGATGTGTTTTGAGTTCAGTTCACAGGGCTTAACATCTACCACCAGAAAAGGAAATGTGAGTGGACTGAGGTAGTAGGTTGCCAATAAAAAGATGTTGTTGGCATTGAAATGATCGAGAGAAAGAGCGACTGATACCGTAACATTAATATAAGTGTTTTGGAGACCTTTAACGTCCATTCCTTTCAACTATTTTTTGCCACCAAATATTCTCATGTGGATTTGTGACCCTTACAGTACTAACATTTAATGTGGTGTACAATCTGAATGGCAGTGTTTTAGTGTGCCCCAGTGCTCAGTTGCGTCCGTAGGGACGACAGTGCTACTATGATACTTTCAAGCTCAGCTCTCCCTGGGGTACAGCTGTCCCTCTGGTGTCTGGGTAAACAGGGCTGGTTCTGAATCCTAGGCAACATCCATACGTTTCCCTGTGGAGCTCAGCTGGACTGGGTCAGGAACACGGGTCAGCGCTGTCCTCTTAGTCCCACGCTCTGGATCTGAGCCTCTGCTCTTGCCAGAAAAGACTTCCTCTGGGAGGTCTTCTAGAAAGGCATTCGTCCTCAATCTAGTGTGATTCAATAGCGAAAAGCTTTCATTGAAGAATCTCTCCAGTTTTGGTGGTCCGCCATGCCAGTTCAAAAACATCAGTTTTCACGTTGTCTTTGACCACAGGTCAGCTTTAAATAACTATCTCTTTATGAATCCTTTTCTAGCAACTATCACCAAGACCTGCTTTTGTTAGGAGTCTATATAATGTTATACTGCTAGATACTGCCTTTAAGCTCTACAACACTTAAATCTTTATTTATTTGAGTTATTTAGGGTATAAAATGTCCATTCATTTGGATTGCATAGCTTTAAAGGGATAGATCAACCATATGTTGGTAGCCAAACAGTTTCTGGTTGCCATTGCCTGCCATAGAGCCTTTTATCCATACTATGGTCCACTGTTACCAACATTCTTCAATATATCTTCTTTTATATTCAACAGGAGAAAAATTCATAAGTTTGAATATCATGAAGGAATGGAAGCCCATTTCCACCGCTGAATTGCGAGTTCACATCTTGCAGTACAAATCATTCAGAATTGCGTGATACAAACTAGCCATTCTGACTTTCTTCCTCAGAATTGTGAGATGTAACCTCGCAACTCTTAGAAAGTCACAATTGAAATATAAACACGCAATTCTGAGAAGTTTATTCTGAATTAAAATTTCTCACAATTGCGAGTTTATATCACACAATTTTGACTTTTTCTTACAGTTCTGACTTAACTCGCAGTTATGAGTTTATATCACGCAACTATGTGAAAAAGTCAGAATTGCCCGTTTAAGATATTAATGCTGATTCTAAGCAATCCGAATAAATGCATTTTGAAAATTAGATTGTAGACTTAAAATCCAATTGTGCAATTAGTTAAAAATAAACTAATAAACATTTATGCATAACTGAAAATGCTTCATAAGTTTATTCCTATGGTTAAAACATACAATGTCCATCCATTTTGAATTGTAATATGCAGTTGAAATATTAAATATCTCTCCCTCATGGGTGTTTGACAGGCACAGACTTTAGTGCTCCATGTTGCATGTGCAGCTAAGCCTTAATACACTTCAAAACAGAGGTGCAGACCAGCTTTACGGGAAAATGTGAAGGAAGGCTATTTTCTGTTATTACAAGGAGTATCTTTTCTTTTCTCGCACTTGCTGCAGTGTATTGGTGGAGCATTACATCACCCTAGTGTGGTCTGGCTTCTTCAGTAGAGCGGCTTCAGGAAATCTGTTTATTATTTCTCTTTATTGTCCTAGTGATAGGAATATGTTAACCCTCTTAGTGGGAACCAGCTTCCCTGTTCTGGCACACAGCAGCGTGCACAGGCTACATCTGCTGGGCTGCTTGTGCATCTACTCCGTGAACATAGATCATTATACACCCATGTCTAGTTTTGTGCTCTTCCCACACTTGCCATATGTGATTACTCGCCTTGAGTAATGGTACAGATGACTTATTATACCAGTGGTTACAGATACACTGCAATTTGGGGTCAGGACGATTTTTCCAAAGACATTTTTTTTAAGAAGTATGTTATGCTTACCAATGTGACATTTATTTGATCAAAAATAGAGTAAAATTTTTCCCTGACCCATGACCTTGCCAGTGAAAGCACCATGCTTTACCCTAGCAACACATAGCAATGCCCAGGCGTCATGAAAGCAAGGTCCACAGTCAAATTCTGGTCGCATTTCCTTTAGAAATAGTCTCTGAATTGCGTGGCTGTCACAAAGATTAAGGTTTTTATTCTTGTTGATTGCATTTGTGGCCAGTACGATGTATTTGTTTATTTGGTTGAGTCTATATCCTGATTTATTGCATTGTTGCTCTGCTGAGGTGTTGCCTGCGTGTTTCTTTTGGTTCATTAACCATTGAAGATATTATAGCACTTTTGTGTGCAGCTCCAATCTAATTGAAGCAGTAAATCAGTGCTGCTCAGTATTAGACTAACCTGGGGGAATAGGCTCTGATTTCTACGGCTCTGTTTGTTTTCTTGAAGGTGTCACAGAGGAATTTCCACCCTGCTCGCTCTCTTCTCTCTCTCTCTCTCTCGCTTGCTCGTCCTGCTGTACTAACCCCTGAGCCAGGGCTGCAGGCTCAGTACAGTAGTGATTAACACGAGACTGTTTCCATTTCTAAAGGGAGCAACTGCCATGGACCGAAGAGAAACGACCTGGATTTAGATTATTATCACAGCTTAACAGGTGACCTTTGACTTTCAAGTTTCTCTCTCTCGGGTCTCTCTGGACCTGTCTCTTGTTTTTTCTTTTCGTCATCCCCCGCAGATCTCCTTTTCTCAGCTTGTTATCCGTAGATTTGGTTAAAACTCTTTCTTGATCAAGTCTTCATACAAACAGAATTATTTTAAGCCAATCACAGATGTTGTTTCTCTACTCAGCTGGCTATTCTACGTAGACTAATGTCACTGTACCAAACTAATCCAGGGTTCATTATTTCTACTAATCATTTTTTTTTTCCTTTACCTCACTCATTATTGTGATGTAGAGTGACTTCACCCTTGAACTTTTGCTCTACGAATAGAAAAAGAGGACAGGTTTGTTTGTTTGTTTTTTCATCACTTGAGAATGGTTTAAATGTCAGACCTGATAAAGCAGAGAGAAGCGCTGGAGTACAGTAAGGTGCTCTTGAGAGTGCTCTCTTCATGTGTAGTTGCTTTGATGAAGGCGGTAAGCGAGGGCAAAGGGTCATGTTGGCATGACTCGGCTCAGCAGTTTTTTCGGTGGCTCACTAACCGAGCTGTTTTCCTCCTTTCTTCCTCTCTCCTTCTGCCACAGAACAAACTCTGACTCAGCTCTTCACACCAGCGCCATGAGCCCAAACCCACAGGATCCTTTTGGCAAGAACCAGCAGATGGGCAGAGGACCTCCTCAGCGAAACGGTGAGCTTGGACTCCTCCCCAACCACACTGTAGTTTTAAAAAGCTGTTATTGCATGGCATAACAATGTGCTTAAAACAGAAATGCATGGGGTCAAATGGATCGTATAATGTCAGTCATAGATTAAAAATCTTTGATTTACATTTACAGTTACATTTATGCATTTAGCAGACGCTTTTATCCAAAGCGACTTACAGTGCATTCAGGTTATACATTTTCATTAGGATGTGTGTTCCCTGGGAATCGAACCCACAACCTTTTGCGCTGCTGGCGCAATGCTCTAACCACTGAGCCACACAGGAACACTCACAGATTTATACCAGACCCAAATCAAACGGTTCCACTCACAGTGCAGTGTGTTTGCACGACACAGCTGGGGCTCACTGTCATGTTGTTAGTCTAGTTGTCTTGGTTATAAACACAGGCATTTCAGATGGTACACTGAAAAGATCTGACAATCAGCCCGTCCAGAGAGCTGTTAAGGGATGTTCCCTCTACCCTTATTTTTCTGATTTCTAGAGCTCTCGAAAACAAATGAATGTACAGCCCCATGAGCTTTATAGATGCAACACACGTAGCCAGAGTTCACAGACACTTGCTGCAGTGAAGATGTTTGTTAGACTATAGGATTATGTCATAGGGTGGGATGATCAGTGTTTCATCATTACAACAGAGACAGTCTGGCGGAAAATGTTATAGCTGTGCCGATACAGTTATTTTTTAATCTTTATTTCATGACATTGCATCAGCACTTCAGGTCCTTGTCCATTCATTAATATAATTCCCTTCAGATTGAGTAATAAAAACTGAGTATGGGTGTGCGTTTGGAGGTTTATGTTCTGGTTGTGTACTGATGTTTGTTAGATATAAACCTTGCTTTGTAGATTGTTACATCACATCCCTTTCTAGTATTCCCTTTCACGTGAAAGCTTTACGGGATTTACATGGTCATGACGTGAAGAGTTTATGTAACATTACACAGACAGACTATTACAGTAATCTCATGCTAACACATACACAACCGTTCAAAAGTTTGGGGTCAGTAAGATTCTTTCTTTCTAGAATAAATGAATACTCTTGTTCAGCAAGGATTTTTAAAGGGGTCATGAACTGATTTTATATTATTTTGTACTGTTCTCTGAGGTCCACTTATAATGTTATCAAGATTTGTACATCAAGAAACATAATTTAGATGTAATAGACCATTTTCTGTCCTGTTTTGACCCCCCCCCAGGATGCTCTGTTTGAGGCGTGACAGATTGTAAACTCTGAAGTAAAGCCCACTGCTATGATTTGCTATCAGTTGTGTATGTTTGACAGCGTACATCCTACACAGTTGGACGCTGCTGTGTTTTAGTTAAAAACGCATAAATAGTGACCACATAATAAAAACAGTTACTCACTCTTGTGTGGTGCGACATTACTGTCGGATCTAATAAAGTCGACACCGCGTCATCTTTTAGTTGAAAATCCTGCGTCAAATTGTGGCTTGTTTGTAAACGATTCCACGGTAAAATGACGTAAACAAAGGACCAAGTTCTTACTGATGCGGTAAGAACTGATGTTTTCCACAACTTGTTTTGTTGTCTTTGGAGCCATCTTCATCGTTTAGACCTGTGTTTGCCTCTCTCGTTATTTACACTACATGTGCAAATATGTGGGCGGGGCTAAACAGGCAGCGATGTAGAAGCAGGTGTTACGAATGAATTAGAAGCATCTTCTTCTGCAGATGTGGTGTTTAGCCACACTATTTTGTCATAGTGGCACATTCACAATCTGTTTTGGCATATTGACTTCAATGTAAGCTGATTTTAGACTAACGTGGAAGTTTTGAGTTCTGAAACTTAAAGGATGTTTTATAGTGCAGTGACCTTTTTATATTTGGATTTATCAGTTCATGACCCCTTTAAAACAAATTTCCAGTTGGTCAGAGAGGGATTTATCTTTTTTGAATCATTACATTACAATGTTGTTGTGTGGGACACCGTGAGCTCAGAGACTGAAAGCCAAGCATTTAAAAACTCACACTACATACTTTGAATGTGTGTGAATGAATAGTGCTCTTAAAGGGCTGTAGAGATAATGTTGTAATCTAGAGTAGAGGCTTAAACAGCATTTGATATGTCATCACGGATTGCCTAGCCCGTTTAGATTTTCTTTGCAAATCTGCTGGGTTTTATAACTGAGGGAGGAGTCAGTTATTTTCTCTTAATCGACAATATGTCACAAAAATGTAACTTTTATTGAACCTGTGCTGTTCTGTATTCTACTCTCTTTTGTGTTCACTCTGTTTATCACTTGCCTCTCACAAATTGATTTGCAAGCATTTAGGCTTGAGATTGCAGCTCATCTGCACTGCATATCCAAGATAAAAGCATCTTTGTGTATATCTTTCTGTTTAGGCAGTAGGATTAAATAAGATAGTGAATGAAGATGTGGAGCAACTATGATGGTCACATGTACGCCGAGATATGGAGCACTATAACTCAGAGGATGTCTGTGGCCCAGGGCAGATCAATCTGATAACAAACAGCTTCACTTAAGGACATGGCAGACAGCAGGCATTTAATATCTGTCTGGCAGCTCTTTCGAATTATGCACACAGTTGACTGTGTGGAGGTGTGCAGTGAGGCTCACGTAATGTGAACAAGTACAAACGAGCCTCTCACATGGGACAGAAAAGTTTGTCTCGCTTCCGCTATCACAGTAGTCTCATCCCAAACCTGCCAGCCAACTCAACTGTGTGATGCAACTGTCTATTCATGTGTGGATCTCCCGAAAGCATCGTATTGTTACTGTGCGCCACGTTCAACCGCTTGACTCTGAACCTACTGGGATTTATAATTTGACACCAGCTATAATAAGAACTGCTGTTTTTAGTGCTGTTTTTTTATATAACAACTGATTTGGTGCAATATTTTGCTGTTTTTTGGGAGCTTGCTATATGGGTGATTCTAGATAAATGTAATGTACATTATTGTAGATAATGTACATTAACAAACTTTGGTGTTTTTTTAAAGTACTTTTACACTTCAAGATAAAACGTGACAAAACTCTGGACTTGGGCCAACGTTTTTCTGTTCTAGTTGTCTTTCCGTCGGTTGTGGCGTTGAATGAGACTCTCAGTGAGGGGGAAATTAGGTGTCGCCATACTTTTTGTTTGATTCATTGTGCGTCGCAGTTGGGCGTCTGAGACCGGCAGCTTTGCTGAAGCGGTGGAGCTGGTTGTTCTGGCTCTGGGCCCACGCTGTATCGGTTCTGGGCCAGCATCGGCAGAGGAAGCAGAAAGGAGGGTTTTTTTCCACAGGATCTCTGTGGTACACACAAAACAATGCCTCTCCATTGATTCATTTTGTGCTTGTGGTCACAGATTTCTCCCGATATGCGGGATATTTTTTGGTCCTCTCTTTTTCCTCCTCCTCATGGGGTGTTCCTTAAAGAGACAGTGGACACTAAGAAGCCATGTTCAGTTCCCCCCTGTGGAGTTTGTGCCCCGTCTTCAGTAGGTGGAGTGAGTGTGCACACTGAATGACTCATTTCAATGAATCAAATGTTTGTGAGAAGACTGAACTGAACTCTTAAAGCTTAAAGACATGTTCAAAAGGTTCTTGTCGGTGAGCGTTTTTGTTTGTTTCTTTTAAAAGAAATCAATGCTTTTATTTAATTTATTAAAATGCTTAATATACGGTCTATTACATCAACAGTGGTTCACTTAGCTATTTTAATGCTAATATGCTGAAAGACATGTGACATGGGTCAGTGCCCAAGTGCACATGCTCTTAATGTTTGTTTTAAAATCCCATTCCTTCAAATGTTTTCTGTCATTCTCTACTGTCCTGGGCCTGAAAAGCAAACAGCAAATGAATGGGTGTAAAAAAGATGTGTGAACTGCTCTTTGATCTAATTGGCCTTTCTCTTTCTCTCTGTGTTTGTGGTCATACAGTAAGCATGAATGAAGCAGAGGTGGACAGTGCTGGAAATGGTAAGTGTGTTGTCATGCTTTTGACTCTCTATCATGTGGTGTTCAGCTCACCAAAATAAGATTCACCCGTTTACTGATATCATCAGCCCTCACAGTACTCCGCTGTGGTTTGCTGTAGTGGGCTGATGGATGGTGTTGGTGTTGTGGAACAGTTGGTGTCCCCTGCTGGTGGTCCCACTCAGATTACATGTCTCTCATATACAGTAGTTTACATTAAGATCACTTTTTTAAATCTCAGTTTTTTGGGTGAGTTGTGTGATGCAGATGGAGTATTTTATTTATTTATTTTTATGTTTATTTGGTTATTTAATTTATTGTGTTTAAGTGGTTTGTTGACAACATGAAATTAGTGACTTAGATGAACAGCCCTAACTGTGCAATGTGAATAGACAGGATGCTAACCGAGATGATTTGAATTATTTAATGAGATTGTCATTTTTCCTCTGCAGTGTTCTCATTTCCTGCTGTCCATAATGAGGAGAATCTGATCGGAGTGAATAAGCCACTGCCCAAACAGTTATGGGAGGCCAAGAAGGTGAGTATATGGCGGATAGGGTGTTAAATGCAAAATTGTAAAAGTCTTTTTGCACTGTCTGTAGTACTGAGTTAACAACACAATTCGGTTGTGACCAAATAAATATATAAGTCATATCAAAATATCAGACGTGTAACTGTATAAAAGCAGCCTAATAGACCTCTTACTGGCCATTATTACTATCAAAATAAAGACCTGTGTTCAATAGCATATTAGTGTTTGATTTGACTATGATTGTGTACTGAAATTAAGTTAAAATCTTTTGGCTATGTTTTGTATTTGAATTTACATCTATTTACATCTAGTAATCTCACTGAAGATGTTTTGTGCTTCTAAATTTGTCCCATAAGCCAATATACAGTATTATGCCTGACATTTAATCAGTCATTGCCTAATCTAGTTGAGAAAGTAATAAAAGTTGGATTGTAAAATAATTTTTGATTGTTTTTCTTGCCTATTATAACACCTATTATAACATATATTCAAGTACAAAATCTTCTCGACCAAATAAAATATGGTTGGAATTATTGTCCATTAATTGATTGGATCATTGTCCTTTGTTAATTACTGCAATGATCGTTATTTGTGAGTGATTGAAGCTTGGATACGTTATTACTCAGCCCTTATACACGTCATCAGAGAAGAGATGTGATTGGAAGGAGAGAGACATGTTAATGTTTTAACTGGGTACTTTTTTTCTCTTTAAAAACTAATGTTGTGTACGGATACTGCAACATTCCATAAACGTATAGGAATTGTCAGTTTTGATTTCCTCCTGACTTTAACAGAAGCTTTGTGCTGTTGATTACAGATTGTTTTATTGATTTAAGTATGATGCCGTTTTATCTTACTAGCTACAGTACTAATTGATTGTCTGTAGATGTGGATGTAATACACATGTTGCCTGGTTGCAGGTGCAGTCTCTATCCTCCCGACCAAAGTCCTGTGAAGTGCCTGGAATCAAGTAAGTCAAGAGAAATTTGTGTGTGAGCGTGCATGTTTATTGATTGCTTACTAAATATTAGCTGTACATTTTACATTGTCCCTCTCTGTTTCTCTGCAGTATATTCCCATCTCCAGAGCAGAACGCAGGTTTGTCTCACTACCAGGGCATGTTAAACACTGGCGGGTCTCTTCCTGACCTCAGTAACCTGCACTTCCCCTCTCCGCTACCCACTCCGCTGGACCCCGACGAGGCTGGATATCCCAACCTGAGCGGAGGCAGCAGCACCGGCAACCTTCCTGCAGCCATGATGCATCTGGGCATCGGAAACTCACATGGTCAGTGGGTTTACTATATGAGGCATAAACAGGCACATTAATTCTTGTACTGGTTTTCACACATGAGTAATCTCTTTCACGCACAGTCTAAGACTAAAAAGAGCTTTTGTTTGTGACCAAATCGTTATTCAAGGAGGCTCGTTTGCTGTTATAGCATCTCCTGGCTTCAGAAGAGCCTGGCTGAACACTCTGGTCTTTGTTTAGTGGCACACTGTAGGCTTACACTGTAGGCGCTTTCTGGGGAATGAATGCCATGTGTTTTCTAAAGGGCCACATCCATGCAGAAGACCACAGCTCCCCTCCTCTCTCTTCCCCCCTCTTTAAATCCATCCGCCATCTGATCGCTCTCTTTGACTTCCATTCTCTTGAGCTTTATTCTTTCCATTCACTCTCATGTCTGGGAACAGGGTGTGCTGGGATGTTTCTGCTGCCCGTTTTAGCTGTGCTGCTAGCTGATTGGCTGATTCCCAGAGACACAGCCAACCTTTAACCCCTGAATTGGCTGCTCATATAAAGCTCTTTTCTCTTGCTCTCGCTGGTCCAGTAACCTGCAGACAATTGCTCAGTGTCTTTTCTGAGGAGTGGACATCAGGACAGGAGCTGGCCTGCATGCAGTGACTCATAAAGCCATTATTGGTTTATCTTGGTTTCATTAAGGTTCAAGAAGTACTTTTGACCCCTGGAGCTGATTATGTCATGTTTGTTGTCCTCTTAGGGCTGTCATCCTCTCTAAGCAACCCTTCCATCCAGGCGTCCCTCACCAACTCTCAGCTACACTCGTCTCACAGCAATCCATCAATCCACACATCTCTGCGTCTCTCCTCGCTGTCCAACCCTCCTCCGACAGGCATGGCGAGTTCACCCAGGAGACGGCCGGCCCCCATTAGTCCCCTGACACTCTCTCCAGGGGGCGATCAGAGGCGAAGCCTGAGCAAGCAGCTCTCCCCGACGATGTCACCCTCTCTGTCCCCGATCACACAGGTAAGAAAGTGCTCACTAAATCTCCTCATCCAGCATCTTACGTTTTCCGGTGGTATCTTCCTCATTCAGAACATCACTAGCTTCTTGTATTAAACTGCTTACAGGGCTCCAATGTGCATCTAATGTTGTTAAACTTTTCAGGCCTGCAAATTAATTATGCACTTCCATTTTCTGCTGTGAATGCTGAAAAGCAAACACTCAAATGTGTGTTGATACATCACTTGTGATTGAATCACACAGCACAACCAATTATATACATGGTGTGAGACAATAGGAAAGTGTTGTTTACTCTGAATATTTGGATAGTGCCCTGCTGATCATTTTGACCCTGCAATGGTTTGAAACTGATTTCTGTGTTGAGTTCAAATGGTTGTAACATTGTAAAAATGGACTTTGTGGCACAACCATTTGAATTCAACACTATTTTCACTAATAGAACACTAGAACACTAATTTTCTGCTACAAATGGTGGAAATGCCAAATAGTTAAAACCTTAAAGGTGTACACTAAGCGATTTCTGCCACTATGTTGATATTTGAAAGCTCCAAAACAAACACTCCCATACCCCAACAGGACATCGGCCCTATTTTTATCCCCGCCCAACACGTACATACAAAACCGTGGTCTAATGACGATTGTGGAAACAAGCGAAGATGACACACAAGCATATTCAAATAAAAGCCAACACAGATAAGTTGTGTGAAACAGTGCAAAATCAACATTTCTCACCTATCAAAAAGAAATAACGCAACCTCGGCGTCCGATTCGAGTCCTTCCCGCTCCTTGAGTTTCTCTCCACCGCTGGATAGCTGCTCTGATATTTACGTGGGTCCAGCCTCTTGCCTGGTCATAACCCTTCTTTTTAATATTTTGTTTCTCTGATATTTTCCTCTTCTTTTTTTAAACTTCCAATTCTCTCTATCGATAGTCGATCTGCTAATATCCGTCTGTGCACTCAAATTGAGTGCTCTCTCTCTTTCATTACAAGACACGCCCCTTACTGCTGATTGGCTACAAGTGTTTTGGAACTCAGTCCAACACTGCGTTCAAAAGGGTTTTTCAAAAATTGCTTAGTACTAGGGATGGGACGAGATCTCGAGATCACGCGAGATCCGATTTGTGACGTGACGATATCCTCCCAAAACATTTTGCAGTGTTTACATTAGAGCTGCACCATTAATCGTAAAAAATTGCGATCTTGATTCAAACACCCACGCAATCTTTTTCCTGAATGACAACGATTCAGCTATGTCTGTTGCAACTGTTTCACATCACGAGTGTCAGTGGAGCGTGAGAAGCACGTTTTGTAGCTGCCCATGTGTGAACGCTGTCATTTACTGATACGGGAGGCGACAAAACACGCGCTGCTCAAGCTCCACTGACGCTTACGATGTGAAACGGGTGTTAAAGATATTTAAATAACAGAAGTACTATGGAATAGGGATGCACCGAATGTTCGCCAACCGAAAATAGCAACAACAACAAAAAAAGCTCTTTCGGTGTTCGGCCGAATAAGCGCGAAGACCGACTAAATTGTACCGAACAATGACGTGACACGATTAAATAGAGGCGTGCACTAATGCAGAAACACGTCTGCAGCGTTAAAGTATTTAAAACTGTACGAGAAAGAACTGTTCAAAACTCATTACAAGCATGAAGCACCGACTGAGAGACTGTTAGCACTGCAACTCATGTCTCCGATGAGAAGAGGAAAGGTGGATGATACTGTTTTTACTCTGATGAATGTAAATTGTAAATAAACTGCAGAAAGTTATGTTTTCTACTACACGCACGGATTGCATGTAATGCTATTCAAACAGCGCTGCACGAGCTCGAGGCGCCAGGGTTCAAAGTCCAAAGCGTGAGAAAAATCTGCGCTAAACACTGTTACTCGTCAGCTGCTCAGCAATATTTGTATTAGTTCTTTTAAAGGCATGTGCCAATGCGATACGTGCGCCAAACATCTTCCCAAACTCGCCAGAATCATTTATAAATCTGCTGTTAACAAAAAGAAGCACTGAGGTCTTCCTGGTTCCTGCGGGTTTCTGCCAAAATAAAAGCTCCATCAACTGTATTGTTGTACAAGTACAGTATTGTACTTGTAATGTTGTTCTGTAAAATTAAGCAATAAAGACAATAATAATGATAATAATAGTTCCCCTACAACAGCTCTATTAATACATTTATTATACCATTCACACAGTGTTCAAACTGGGATCTGTGATATACTCTGTTTTAAAAGAAGTCTCTTCTCAGCAAGGCTGCATTTATTTGTTCAGAAAAAAATACATGCCTGATTCAAGAATGGTGTCCAAAAAATTTCCAAAATGCTTTCTTGGTATAGAATGTCTGATAGAATGTAAAAAAAATGTGAAGTGTTCAGTAAATATTTTTGAATTGTTGTTTTGTACATTTTTTTTAATTTAACAGTAAAAATCACTTTTTGGCTATTTAATTTATGCAATGGGGGGAAAAAATGGCAAATTAGGCGTACATGGGGGAAAACATGCGAAACTCTTCGGCCCAGAGTTTACTTTGTTCGGCTTCAGTTTCGGCCAAGAAATTTTATTTCGGTGCATCCCTAAGATGTACTGGGAGAAAAGTTTGGGTATAAACACTTATTGTCTGCAGGAGCGATCAAAATGAAAGTATCTTAACACTTGTATTGTAAACGACAAACTGTTTAAAAAGTATTTGTCATTTAATCATTCATTCAGGAGATTCCAATAGTGAAAGAAGACACTGACTCCTTGATTTTAATTTTAATTTTGTTCAAATTAATATATATTTTTAAAAGACTTAAGCAATGAACATTTTGTCAGAACCACTAGTAAATTGCGTTAATTTGTTTAGTTTTCTAATCAAAAAAAAAAAAAAGTCTCGTGCCTCGTCTCGTGGGAATAAGTGTCTCGTCACACCCCTACTTGGTACACCTTTAAGGTAATAGTTCAAATGACGTTTTTAAATTCACATATCTTATTCTTAAACATTTCAAACTTTTGATTGGTGGTGTATGAGCAATTGAAATTTAGACCCTGTAGTTAATTCAACAAAAAAAATCTGTAATGTTCCAAATCAGAAGCTTATTATTGTATAATTTACAGCAAGAACAGCGGAAGCAAGATAGAAAACAAATTGAGTGAAAAACTTTGTAATGAAAATGCAATCTAATTAAAATGGGAATTCTGTATCAACAACCAGCCTCAGTTATTAATCTTGAAGGAGCTTTTTTCCAAACAACGGCTGTTCATAATTACCATGTCTGTCATGCTGCTAAAATTAAAATAAAAAATGGCAAAAAAGTGGTCTATATGACCTGTGTAGCGTCTTCAAAAATCTTTTTTGTATGAAACACAATACCAAACCAGATACTATTGCATGTGTAAATCTTAATGCCATCACTCATGTTTTTTATGTATTTGTGTACTTTTATATATTTTGTGGAGCCCTGTTCTTAGAAATGTTCCAGCTGGTTTATTGTTCATTTTTGCCAGGAACAGGGTGTTCTGCAGTATACCGTAGCCAAGCTCCCAGTCAAATTATTTTATATCTTTCCTCTTTCCTCTTCAGGGGGTTGCATTGGACATCAGCAACTTGCCAATGGAGCCGCCCCCTCCCTACCCTCTTTACCAGCAAAGCCAGCAGCAGCAGGCTCCGCCCCAGTCCCATCCGTCTATGCAGCAGAGCTCCCAGCATCAAGGGATGCAGCAACGACCAACAGGTGGCCAACAGCAGCAACAACAGCACCAGCCTATGTCCCCGCTGCAGAACGTCCCACTCGACTTCAATTCCAGCGCTGTGAGTTCCCTTTGAAACATTAGTAGAAGCAGGGATCTGAGGGGAAAGACACTTTTACAAATGCTGGCTATTCTTGGCTGAACAGAAAAGCACTAAATCTTGAATATAGATGATCCTGAGGTAGACTCTGATTCTTAAATTGATCATGTTTTGTAACAAAGAGTTTTTGTGTGTTTAACCAGCAGGATCAGTATAATATGTTGGAGAATGTCATGAGCTCAATGGCAGGAGGATTTGACCCTTCCTCCAACCTCTACTACTCCCAGACCGCCCTTATGGGCTTGGGTGGTAGCCATGGCAACTTGCAAGACCATCTTCAGATGAGGCCCAACATGCTCTACTCTAATTGTGGAGGAGGAGTTCCCAACATCATCCTTACAGGTGCGGAAGATCAGACAGCAGGTCATTGTGAGTCATCATGAGAATTTACCCTTCAGGTTTTCATCTTCATACCCTGCTTTCAATAGCCTGGTAATACCAAACTCTGCTACTTCACTTTACTTCGTAGACGGAGTCTGGAAGGGCATAATTGACAAGCATTTACTTTCTTGGGGGATTGTCTGAAGTTTAAAATCATTGGTGTACCCGTAAGCCAATCACATAACGTTTGGTTATGATGTATGTTATGCACCGGCTCAGCCACCTCGAACTTCCGCTGTAAACACAGGTATGCGGCGAAAAAAAAAAACATTGAGCGAAATACCAGAGTGAAGATGGCTGTGAATGACTTCCACAGATTATGTGAAATAAATCTACGCATCCACGGCACAATTTATCAAACGGTTGATAAATTAAATTTTCCCAAAACCTGTCGGGAGTAGGGCCACAACATCACCTTCTTGAACCAAACACTCTTCTTGTTCGGGCTTCAGTTCGCAAATGCCGGGAATATTCTCCACAACAGAGCGAATAGCATCCCATGTCTCCATGTCCGCTGTCGTTTTAGATTTCCCTAACCTAAACGACAATCTTAAATTCGGCGCTTAGCGTCTACGTCTTAGCTCTCAGCCCGCCCTCTGTTTGTTGGTTGGACGGCTGGTGCGGAGCCGAAGATAATCTGGGAGCTGGTTTGCTATATCAGACTGAGTACAGAAGCGAACTGAAATTGAGCGGAAGTACGAAGTCTGACATAGTCAGGCTATGCTTTCAAAGCACAAACTCAGATTCTAAAAAAGAGTTTCATTCATGGACTCGTTTTATGTAACTGCAAATAACAAGGAAATGTCACATTCAAAAGATATACTAATTGATCTTCACCTAGTCACCTGTAGCTGACTACAGTGTGTTCCAAATTATTATGCAAGTAATGTATGAGGATTTCAGTAAAACAAACATTCATAGAATGTGTTTGTTTTATTCTTCATATCTTTTTAGATAACTGATATCAGTCTCAGATGGGTTTGATGATTATTTTTCCAGGTCTTTGTAGGTAAATGTGGAACCCACATAAAGATTTTGGTCCACATTATTAAGCAAGTCCCAGTTCTCATGCAATATGGGGAAAGATCTTTCTGAAGATGAAAAGTATGAAATAGTGCAACATCTTGCGAAAGGCATGAAACGTACTCTGTTACTATTGTAACCTCGGTTCCCTGAGATATGGGAACGAGTACTGCATCGAAGATGGGGTATGGGAAAAACTAATTTTTTCCTCTTCGACTGAAGCCTTTTTTAATCACGCAGTTACACTGTACACAGTGTAAATGCACATCCATTGGTTCATGCAGTGCTATAAAAATTAACCAATGGCTCGGCGGCGACGTTAAGCGAGCCTACGGCTCTGCAGCCCGCCATAGAAGGAAGCAACTGAGGCGTGCAGCTCATGGCACGGGCAGGAACGCAGAATTTCAGCGCGGCGTTGTTGCAAATGCCACGCCGTCATGATATGGGAACGAGTACTGCATTTCTGCCCGTGCCATGAGCTGCACGCCTCAGTTGCTTCCTTCGAAGAAATCTGAGATGTGGCGGCAAAGCGGCCGCTTACATAGCCAGAGGCCCCGCCCATATTGGCGGGCTATGGCGGGCTGCAGAGCCGTTACCTCGCTCAACGCCGCCGCCAAGCCATTGGTTCTTTTTATAGCACTGCACGAACCAATGGATGTGCATTTACACTGCGTGTTTAAAAAAGGCTTCAGTTGAAGAGGAAAAAAAGAGTTTTTCCCATACCGTGTCTTTGACGTCTACCGTGTATTTTGTGAAATTCTATATGTGCATTTCGTCTTGTGTGCGTGTTTTGAATGTTCTGTTGCACAATAACTGAAGCTGTGTTTTCATGGAAAAGTATACTTTTTCAGTTATTGAGTTTAATTTTAGGTTTGCCAAGTGGCTTCAAAAACAAGACCCTTGCTTTAATACATTTATATTAATAAAATTCTACAAGCTGAACGTCACCCTGAAACATAACCGTTACTTATCGGACTACTTCTTTAAATGAGACATTTTCAATAATAATTATTAAATAATTTAATTATAAACAGGGGAAAATAAATAAATAAATAGGCTGGAGAAATGTAATGTCAGAGCGGGATCTGACCTTGATTTGGTTTACCGCTGAGCGTGAGCGGAACATTAGCGGAGCGTTTGCTTTGGCCGTGACCGACTGAGCGGAGCGCACGCCCACTAAGCGGAATATTGAGCTGAGCGTCACACCGCAGTTCTGGGGCACCATTGACTTCCATAGTATTTTGTTTCCTACTATGGAAGTCAATGGTGCCCTAAAACAGCCTGGTTACAAACTTACTTCAAAATATATTCCTTTGTTTTCAGCAAAGCAAGGAAATTCTTACAGGTTTGGAACTACTTGAGGGGTAGTAAAGGATGACAGAATTTTCATTTTTGGGTGAACTATCCCTTTAAGGCCGACTAATTGAATAGTCATTTAGGTGACCCACTGAAAACAAAATATAAAATTTTGCACATCTCTTCTTTCACATTTTCCTGTACTCACTCACAATTCTGTTGTTTTTCATTCTGTCTCTCAGACGACTCCAGCCTGTCTAAGGACATCAGCAGTGTGTTTTCTGCAGAAGGAGTTTTTCCTCTGGAAGATGAACTACGTATTGAGCCGCTCAGTTTGGATGGACTGAGCATGCTCAGTGACCCCGATATGGTCCTTCCTGACCCCTCAGTAGAGGACAGCTTTCGCAGCGACAGACTTTAAAGAGCAACATCATACATGTATACTTACATGCATACAAATCCATGAACATGACGACTAAAGCACAGAACCTATAGCACTCAGACTTCTATAAACATAAAAAAGATCTTTACATTTTCCTAAATGCAAAGCGCATGCATAAACACTACATGTTGATATAAAGTGAATCATCACGCTCGCATGAGTCACCCAGACGCCGTCTCTCAGTGGCCGCCATTGCTCAGCATGCTCCATCTGCCTCCCAAGACACCGTTCATCACTCAACAGATGTGTGAAGCCAATCTGGACACTTCACACGTGCTTTGATTTGTAAAGACAATGAAACAAACAAACATGAACCTTCCATGTATCTACTCTTTGTGCCGTGGACAATCAGAACACAGAAGCCATAGCAATGCCAAAACGATGACTGGATCGGGATGTTGCATTGCTGGTCTATTTCAAAGCCATGCAACCAAAACAAAATGAATGTGCTTGTTTTACACATTGCTGTTGGTTGTTGTTAGAAAGTCACAGCAGCTTTCAGTGACATTTCGATAGCAGCAAAAGGATGGGACGATCCTGAATGCGGAGACTGTGAGAAGACGACAATATGACGTGTTATGGAACAGAAGGAGTCGACAGCCGGCCTAATACCAGCCCATATTGATGCACCAAATGCTGTGATACGAGACACCAGCAGGATAGGTTGAGCTTTCCCCCTCGCCATGTCACCCGAACTATTTTCAGTACCAAGACAGAACATGTTTGGTCTCCTGAACCGTGTGGTTCAGGCTACTGAGTAGCAGACACATCTAAATGAACCAGTAGTCTCTGCTGTCACTGCTTGGTGGTGTCACTAACTGCATGATAATGCTGTGATTTTCCGACCAATCAGCGATCACTTTGCTGGCACGTAGGTGAGCCAAAGCCACTCGTACACGCTCAGTCCGTCCTTCAGAATGTGGCCAGAATTCAACGAATTACACCTCTCCTCCTGCGCAGTACTATAAAGAAAGGAGGAGTGTATATGATGTGAATAGAGCATTATTTTGCATATTTTTTGTATAAAAAGATAAAAGAGAGCTTTGCCACATATATATGCCTCACAATTTTCTGACTAGAATGTATTTTTAAAACAGAAAAAGGGCAAATTGTTTACAAAGATAAAGTTTAAGGACTACGAATTGTGAGTAGGCGCTGAAATGTTTATGATTTTGGTATAAATCTAAAAGAAAAACCTTTGTATCTCGCTGACATTGATCAGTCCATAGTTCAGCGAGTAGAAGCTTTGGCTATGCAGATCTTTAGCACAGGACTGTCTCAGATGGCTGGAGCAATCTAGACCATAAAAGGAACTATTTGACTTGTATATTTACTATATCTTTGTGCTTATTTCAGATTTTATACAGAATTGTATTGCGGCTTCTGATATGTCCGTTGTATTTGTACTTGTTCATGTTCTCTCTCTTTGAACTTCTGTTGTGGAACGTATGTTGTGATGGTATTTCTCACCGTTGTTCAGCATGGACCCTCTCTCTGCAGCTCTGATCCTTGTGAGGGGTTTTTAACGAAGAAAAAACTTTGGGATATTAAAACGCCTTTAAGAGGTGTGATTTGTGGACGTGGAATACATGTATCATTGTTATTGCTCATGTTGAAGATGCACTGATGTGAACCAAAATGTGTCTTTTGGTTTTAAGCAGTAGTTTTTATTTTGGCGAAGATGTTATTTGCGATGATGCAAAGATGTTGTCTTTTTTTTGCGGACTCTTGTTTTTTTAGCATGTTATTCATGCGAGGGCTTTGAAATGAATGCAGTATATTTTGTGAATCACTAAATTCAAATGACCAAATATTTTGAGATGATAAAGAAAGAGATAAATATAGCTCAGGAATGTTTTGTTTTTTTCACCATATCATGAGTGGCTTTATGCCCATCTCTTGCCTCTTGACTGCCAGATCCGGGTAAAATGTTGCCAGATTCCCAGAGAAACTGTTATAACCGAGATCCGGAAATCCAAAACTCGCTCTTCTCTCTTTGTTGTTATCTGTGTAGCTTTCTATTCCACTTCCGGAGGTTGGTAATAGAAAGCAATAACAATGTTATCTGTGTGCCATGTCCACAATTCTTTGTTTTTGCCATGTATTTTTGCGTTCATCCAGGTTATTATAGAGTTTTGAGTTCAAAACCATCTCGTTGGTCAAATCAAAGTCGCTTTTACTAAAATCTGCCTCTTTTTGGTTGTGCATTGTTCATTGTGGTCCAAGTAGGCGAGAAGAGATGATGATTGACATGCTAAGATGTAAGGTGTGGTGACATTAGCGACATTTCGTGGGTAAAAAGGTAAAATATCAATGGAAACACAAGTCACTTTCAAACCAAGCAGTTTTCTGTTGGACAGTGCGGCGAATCTGTGTGACCAACTTGAACCCACTGCGAAATCGACTTTTTCTGAAAAATCCCAATTGCGTAGATTCCTATTAAAATGACTGGATTTGGCCCATAAATGTGACCACACCTTTATAAACGTCTATATTGAAGCTTTGATAAATCTGGTCCCCCGTGTACGAAAGGCAAAACAAGATGTGGCTTTCACCCCTGCATCTGCGGTTTCTTTGTTTGTGACATTGTTGTTTTTTATGTGTGTTAGCATGTGTGCTGGGCTGTTGAGCATGTTTTGCTAAAAAAGTGTGCATCTCTTTATATAACTAGCATCTTTTTATCATCTCTCATTCGGTCATCTCCGTTAACTTTGAAGTTTTTCATGAATATGAACAGTGGCATCACCATCACATTTTAAGCGATGAAACGGTCTTCAGTGGTGTGGTTGGGTCTGCTGGTTTGTTTCTGCCTCAGACGACACGAGAGTCTGTCCCCATCACTCTCTCTCTCTCTCTCTCTCTCTCTCTGGGAGGAGTTTGGATCTTCTCCTGCCTTATTCTTGCTCTTGACCACTAACTGTCCCTCTGAGTGTACTGTGATACTTTCTTTTTTATGTTCCATTTCCAGGCCCTGTGCTCTAATGGCAAAAAATGTGTTTATTGGCTTTTTTTAATGTAGTTTTCATAATAAGATATTAGTTATGTTTCTTCTGTTTATAGAGGGAATTCTTTTTTTTGTCACCTTTTAAAAAATGTACAGTTATTTTATTTAAAAAAGATTTTCTTGTCCACTAGTGTTACTTCCTTTGTCTTTTTTTTATATGCCATATTGAAATCTTTCTTTTTGTGATATTACAGGTTTACTAAATCAGAGGTTTTTAATCCCATACCTAGGGACCCACATCAGCGCACATTCTTTGTATATTTCTTATTTGTGACCCTGGACCTCAAAACCAGTCTCAAGTCGCTGGGGTATATTTGTAGCAATAGCCAAAAATACTCTGTATGGGTCAATATTATAGATTTTTATTTTATGCCAAAAAATCATTAGGATATTAAGTAAAGATCATGTTCCATGAAGAGATTTTATAAATGTCCTACTGTAAAAATACCAAAAGTTACATGTTGTATTAGTAATATGCATTGCTAAGAACTTCATTTGAACAACATTTAAGGCAATTTTCTCAATATTTAGATATCTTTTTTTGCACCCTCAGATTACAGATTTTCAAATATATAGACCAAATATTGTCCAATCCTAGCAAACCATACATCCATGGAAATCTTAATTATTCAGCTTCCAGATGGTGTATAATTCTCAGGTTCGAAAAATGGACCCTTATGACTGGTTTTGCGGTCCAGGGTCAAATGTACCATCTCTGATTCTCATCATCAGCAAAGATCTATGAGAGATATACAACGATATACGCACTGCTGTGAGTTTCCAGAACCCAGATTGAAAACCTCTGTACTTTGGTTTGTGAAATATGTTATAGTGCTGTCCTTTGATTTAATATAACAAATAAAACTCTTTACTGGCTCAGATATCTGCTGTGGATTTTCTTTTCTTTTTTACATTAACATACAGGCGTCAGCCATTTTCTCTCCACCTGATGTCTTTCTACACTAAAGCACTAGATGGAGGCAGCGAGACACTTGTGCTGTTTGTAGAGAAAGTACTGAAGGAAATGGATGCAGAGCAATAGCTTGAAAGATTGCTCATTTAGCAAATAATGATCAAATACATATTTTAAAGAATTAAAAGTATTTTAAAAATCACTATGCTAATGAAAGTAGTAAGAACCCCTTATTTGCTCTCTCATGCGTGCAAAACCATGTTTTGAAAAGTGTTAACCAAAAGGTTTTAATGACATTGGCTTTCCACTGTAGCAACAAAACAACCTGCATTGTTATGCTATGAGAAGCATTAAAACTCTATTGGGTGAATGAAGGTTTAAATTCCTGTGCATCTGCTTTGATCTCGTTGACTATCCTCTGGTATCGGTCAATCCATAGCATGACACCATTATATGTTATCAGTGTTTGGGAGTAACTAGTTACATGTAACGGAATTACGTAATTTAATTACAAAATAACAGTAACTGTAATCAGTTACAGTTACTGAGAAAATATGTAATTAAATTACAGTTACTTATGAAAATGTTAAGGATTACAAAGGGTTACATCTGTTTGTTTTTTCACACACTCCCACATACAGATTTAGTTGATTTCTTTCATAAACTGCAGTGAGTGCTCTAAAAAATGAAACACCAATGTTTCAGAAGTTGATAATATGCTTATTTGATAACTCTTTTATTTCCTATTATGTACATCTAACAACAAAACATTTTGTTTTTGCTACAGCTGCACAAACGCGGAGAAAATGATGAACTTCGTACAACTGGAAGAGGGTGGAAATATGGTAATACAGGACAGTCTGTCAACGGTCATGGGAGGGGCCTAAGCTATATGACATCATATTGGCTTGATAATTGTTTGGGGTTTTGGGGGATTAACCCTCTGGTATTGTTCATTTGGGGTCACACGTTGTTCGTGGCCAAAAATAGACCAAACACCCAAAATGTCACTTTTAATCTTCAGTAAAATCAATGTAATATATATTTGTTCCATAATATTTTACATTTTTTGCTTTGTATTTTGAGAGAATTTCATGGTACTACTTAATATTTATGCAATAATTATGATCAATATTTTCCCATTGAAAATGATGCCTTTTTTCCTAAGATTTTGATATTGTTTTTAAATTATGGCAGTTTTTAATGCTAAAATAGAGACAATGCCTTTAAATTCCAATTTTTGAAGTCAAATTAGTGTAAAAAAAAGAAAAACATCTGTAATTCCATGGTTTAGCCACTATATAGCTCTATATAAAAGGCTTAGAAACTTTCTAGTGGTTTTTAGGCATAAATACTTATTTTTTATTAAGTTGTGGATCTGGATATACACTATATTGCCAAAAGTATTGGGTCACCCCCTTTTAATGAAAGGTTTGACTACCATAAAAGTCACCAAGTTTCGTACCATTCCAATAAAGTAGCGATTTTTAAAAATGACGAGCAGCACCAAAGTGTTAAAAAAATGAGTGAATGGATTTGTATCATTGTAGAGTGGTTGTGTCTACACACTACTAAGACACATTTATAAGCAAATGAAGATATTTTGCATCCAATATCTCCTTTAAAATTAAAATATTATAATCTTGATTCAAGTGATGAAGGCTTTTGAAAGTCTGACAGTAATCAGTGTTAAACTACTGTAAGGTTAACCCTGCCTGCTTTACATGTTTCAAAATGATTAACAATTGAAAACATTGACATTTCAAAAAGTAATCATATGTAATCAGTCACACTACTTTAATAAAGTAATTGAAAAGTTACACTACTTATTACATTTTAAGTTGGGTAACTTGTAATCTGTAACCGTTACATTTCCATAGAAACCTTCCCAACACTGGATGTTATATAGTGCTGGTACAATCCGATCTGGGCTGGTCCTGTGTAGATGCTTTTACAAGGTGTGTAATAATCTGTCTGGTTCAAATGCAGCAAAGCGTGTAACATGCCTCAGAAATGTGGAGAGATGCCCTGGCAAGCCTTTCATTACTGGGATACAGTACTCACGATAATGGATTTGAAAACACCGGTAGCTTAGTAATAACATGTTGGACAGCAGTGAGAGGAAGAACATGATAAGAGCATGCTAATCTCTTTCACCGCTGGAATTCACATAAACTCCTGTTTACCGAAGCCAAGCTGAATTAAAGGAAGTGAAGATACTGTCGTCAGAACAAACAGTTCTCACCCGTGACCTTTTAACAGTTTGTTTATAAGACTGGTTGCTGTGTGCTAGATCTTATTTCAGTTTTTTCAGTTAATGCTTTTTGTTGTTTTTTCCGCTGAGCTTTTTCGTTCAGACTGGGTGTTAACTGAGGTTTAGGTATCAATTACATTATACATGTACCAAAAATGGGTCTGGGGCCAATTAGGGCCTCTGCAAACTTCCAGGGTAAGTCTTAAAACATAAATCATTTAGTTCTATTAAGAATCATAAAGCTCTAGAAGGTAGACACGATTAAAACACACTGGATGTGCGTGACAGACAGAACTTAACAAAAGAGTGAACCGTATAAAACATTCCTGGTGATTAATTATACAGTCAATAGAGGAAAAGTTTTTTCTCCAAGCAAGCACTGGAGCAAGCACCAGCAAGCACTGGATGTCACTGTATAATATTGGAAACCAGTGTTGGACGTAAAATTTTGGTTGAAAATTTGAACTCTAGTTGACATTAAATTGGACAGAAATGTAATTTTGGTTACTTGACACCACAGTTAAAAACAAACCTGCTGGGAGGGATTTAAAACAAGCACCTGTAGTCTCGCACCTCAGATTTGAAGAATTCTATGTTGTGTGTGTTTTTTAGCATTTTAATTAAGATCTGAAACAAAAATGTAGGATCTATGAAAATGTCCCATCTTAATTGCAGCTAGATAAAATACCATTCTAATCTCCAGCAGGGAGCGTGAGAAATCAAATATTAAGAACATGTTTATTTACATTGCTTAGTGATGTGATAAAGTCACTTTGTGATAAAGTACCCCCTTCTTAGTCTAATGAATGGTTAATTGTGTTATTTTGTTATCATTTAGGGAGGACCAGTGACCTCTGACTGCAGCTGAATGTGACGATGACCACAGACACATCGGCTCAGAGTCTTTCAGTATCATCTTCTGATAGATGATATCAAAACGGCTTTAAATCACACATTCAAAGTATAACCAGGCAATTTTCTTTCTTACTAACTCTTATATTCTGTTTTTGTAGAGACCCACTGACACCTCAACCCTCACTGGTCTTGTTAAATCAGTTCAAACCCTTGGGATGTGTGCTGTAGGGATGTAGCGGAGCTTTTCTTACTTTATACTCAATAATTGCTTTGTCTCATTCTGCACTCAGCTCTCTGCTCTTGGACAGCCCCTTCATCATCAAGAGCCACATGTTTATTTTGTACAGTCATCTTTGATAATTCCTGATAAATGTGTGCTGCCACAACCTCCTCATTACTTTTCTGATTTTTAAATATTGAGTAATTCTTATCAAGTTATATGTGATGTGAATATGGTTTATATACGACTGTGTGGACTCTCTATCGTCCTTAATAATGCTGTATGTTAGTTTGCTGATCCAGGAAACTGAAACCAGCACTACTTTCATGTGTCCTACATCTCTCCATGGACTCTCTCTCTCGTTTCATACAAAACCAACTGATGCCATCTTCCAACTCAGTTATCGACTACTGTAAATGACCTTGAGATCTTCATCACTAATATTACTGTATTCTTGTTGCAGTTTATAGCTTGTAGCTAGGCTGACAGTTTTCTCTTAGTAAAACCTAGTAGATAATACACAGGTAAGATGATAAAATATGTATTATATTGTATTATATATTATATTTGCATTATATCAATTTAATATCAATATAAATCAATATTACATTTCCCCATATTCATTTATTTGGTAAATAGATAGGCAGTCAGCCAAATAAACAAGTTGAGGTTATCAGAAACCCCATGTGGAACGAATCTCTCACAAATAGTTTATTTCTGACTGACAATGTGCTCTGGGTTTCATTGTTGGCATTATTCAGCTCCAAAGTGACTTCACTGCATCGCTGACTTTATGAGGTTTGATCGTGGCTAATTATTCAGTCTGGCCAGACTAATTTTCAACTTGTTGCAAGGCCCCTGAAATCTGTGTTTTGTCCCCTGATGAATGTCTTGTCCTTGTTAGAAGTCTGTGAGGCGAGTAAGCAAACCTGATTTACGTCCACTTCCCGGACACTCTACAGGTTTCGTCATTCATTTGCCACCCAGTATTGTAAACAAAGGGTCGAGAGCCTTTTCCTCAGGTCATCCAGACACCGTGTGTGTCGACATGACTGCTCTTTTTCAGACTTCTGTTTCATTCTGAATGTGGTGTGTTTGTGACTGTTAGCTCAACATAAACAAACAGTAACAGCAAGTCCATCAATAACTTTCTCCAGGGATTTATTTCAAACCGTAACACTCACTGGCATAAATTTAGCACATAGTCGTCCGCCTGCTTCTTGGATTACAATATATCGGCTTAGCGGTAACAGAAATAGCCAACACTGATGTAGGATCCGTTAACAACCACGCATATAATGCACTGGAAGTGCTTGCAAATGTATATCAACTTTTGATGATAAATACTTCATTTAGGAACTGACATTTGTGGGAAATAAATAGAAAAATTCTTTGAAATTTAAATTGAAAGATTATTTCCTATTATAATCAATCTAGTTAATGTCTCTTAAAGAATGTAACTTTTGGTTTGTCAAATTGTGGAAGTCCCCTTATTCCATGCCAGCTAATGCTAGCATTCTTCCAGGTCTTGTATGTTATGACAAAACAGGCAGATATAACCCATTAGTGTGATTAAGATACCGCCAACTGAACTGACCGACATGCTAACAGAGGATTGTCTCGCTCAAACGTGTCTACAGACACAAAACACTGACACGGTGTAATCACGGTCGTGACCTTGTGTCGAGTCAGAGTACAGCTGTGTTTAAACACACTGTGTTTTATGAAGATATTTAGGAGAAGTTTATTCACCCCAATCTCCTCAGGTCTCCTTCCTTTCCTGTATGTAAAGTCTCTGTGTTTCCCAAGTCAATGGTGGAAAGGCTGAACTTGCGTTTATTTGTCCTAGAGTGTTATCAGTAAATCTCTGCACAAAGATGCCTGATATAGTGATAGTATCAGGGAGGGGAACTCCATAGTTTATCATGACAACTCTCAGGATATAGTTTACACAGCCATGCTACTTTGAGCATACCGCCATGGCGCTGCTGCAAATATCATGTGTGAAATAACCCATAGCAGATCGAGACCGGAGGAGCTGGGGTGGTGGAAGGTTTCAGGGCCAGGGATGCGTTCCACTTCACTTTTAGACATACACTCACAAACTTCCCTTCTCCACCTCCATTGAAGTGCATTCTACTTCATCAGGTGGACAAGGGAAGTGTATATGGACAGAAACTCAACCCCTAGATCTTAACTGAGGGAGCGATTCAACAAATAAGTGTCCTTCAGGCAGCTCCATATACCATGATGCAACATGATTGTGATGATAAGGCAGATGACTTTAATTTATTCCACTATGCACAACTAAATTAATTATTTGAAGATATAACTGCATAATAATTGTGGCCGCCTTAATCTGACAGTTTGTTAAACAAGCTGTGTTTCCATCCAAAGTTGTGCATTTAAAGCCCAATTCACACCGCACAGACAAACACCAACAAACTCCAACAAACAAGTTGGCCGTTGGATTTAGAGTCTTATGAAAAATAACTGTCAAGATGCACCAATAGACACCAACCAACTCTCCTGACTGGGGAGAAAATGGATGATCCTATATCTATAAGCATGTTCAGTCGGGTGAAAACAAACTCCAACCGATGCCAACCAGCGCCAACAGGGGTAACACACTGATCCAACAAACTCCAACAGACTATTTTGTTGGAGTTTGTTGGCATTTGTCTGTGCGGTGTGTGAATTGGCCTTTACTTGTACGCAAAATTGGAATGTTGTATAAAACATTTGTAAATAAAGACAGTTTCCATCCGACTAGTCAAAGAGAACAACATCGTCACTTCCTGATAAACTGGCACTAAATATCCCTAAGAAAAGTGCGAGAAGCCACTTAATATAATAACTTTCATATACAATAAATGACTTGCACCTCAGAGCGAGCAGACGAAACACAATAAATGCAGTCATTGCTTTTGGAGGTGGATGCCTGCTGTTTGGGAATGGAGTTGTGTAAGACAGTTCTGGGAGGCAATTCTACAGGAATACTTTGATGAGAGACTTTGCACAGGCATTTCAGAATGACGATAATAACATTTCAGATCCATCCACTGGTTAGTCTGATTATGCCTCCAATATAGCGGACAAGATGATTTTAATAATAATAATACCAATTCATTACATTTATAAAGCGCTTTTCTAGGCGCTTTGCATACAAGGAGGTGATCTCCTCATCCACCACCAGTTTGCAGCATCCACCTGGATGATGCGACGGCAGCCATATTGCGCCAGAATGCCCACCACACACCAGCTTACTGGTGGAGAGGAGACAGAGTGATGAAGCCAATCAGTTTATGGGGATGATTAGGAGGCCATGATGGTCAGAGGCCAATGGGGAAATTTGGCCAGGATGCCAGGGTTACACCCCTACTCTTTTTCGAAGGACATCCTGGGATTTAATGACCACAGAGAGTCAGGACCTCGGTTTAACATCTCATCCGAAGGATGGTGCTTTTTACAGTATAGTGTCCCCGTCACTATACTGGGGCGTTAGGACCCGCACAGATTGCAGGGTGAACACCCCCTGCTGGTCTCAAACACCTCTTCCAGCAGCAACCTAGTTTTCCCAGAAAGTCTCCCATCCAGGTACTGAACATGCTCAACTCTGCTTAGCTTCAGTGGGCAACCAGTCTTGGGCTACAGGGTGATGTGGATGCTGGATGTGCATGTGCATGGAGGAATTTTGATGTGCATGGAGGAATTTATTAGTTTCCATCTCCCATTATTCGCATTAATCCTTTTGTGCACAACTTAAAAACCACCTCAAGTGAGCGTCCAAACTTTTTTTTATATATATATAATATTTTTTCTATAGATTTGCCATCTCCATCACTCGGGGGAGGGTGCAGGGTGATGGAATCGTAGCTAATGTCATTGTTTACTGCAGGGGTTCTCACTATGTTTTTTATGACTACAAGAGACATTCCCTATCAAGGTTGTTTTTGTGGATGACATTTGATAGTAAATTGTTTATAATTTAAGATCTTATTTTATTCTTGCCTCCCACGCTCCTTTTCTGTCACAGTGTGCACATTTGTGCACATTTCTGGTTGAGATGGGAAAAAACCTCTCACACATCTGCTGCCCTGTGGGCTTTCACACTGTGAGATTATTCCAGCTACTAAGCAGCTGTTCTATAGTTTAACCTTTAGCTGATGATCCTCTGAGATTTCACTCCAAATCACTCAGCTATTTACATCTTGATGAGCAGATCCTCGTACGAAATACCTCCTGGGTCAAAATAGTTGACGTGTTTGTTAATTTTCTTATTAAACTCTATTTAATTCAGAACATTGTTTGGGGTAAGTGCTCTCTGAGTCATGTAAAGATCTGTCAACACACGATTAGTGGTTTTCTGTTCCTCTCTACTAGGAATGAAGCATGCCTTCTCGCAGTCCTTTATTTGTAAAGCTTAAATATCATGTATTCTGAGAGTTAATAATAGCTAGAACACATGCCTATATATAATATTAGTAGCTGTTACCCTTCAAACATCCACCACATCTGGCATAAACCACCAGCCGTCATAAGTGAAGTGTACATGAGGGAGTCACTCCTCTGGAGACTTGTTATCATTACTGAAACTCTCAAACATTTGCGCTATCTGGCTCACAAGGCCTGTCCCAAAACAGCCCTCACCATGCAGTCATTCCACTCTCACATACCTAGTAACTGCACACAGGGAATGGATTCATTTGCACTGTGGGATACATCACTACTGCCTCTAATAAACAGCATGCAAGTTGAAGGCTTGTCAGGTTGCCAGGGTAACTATTAAACTTTGCACTTGCTGAATGCAGAAGAGTTGTGTACAGATATATCTTCATCGATTAAGAGAGAATGTGTAAACTAGCTGCTGTTTGTATATCATACACAGCAATTGTGTATATATTTGCATGCGATGTTTGTATATGGAGCGATTTAAGTGTTTAGATGTCTCTTCATTAGACTTTTACCCCAGTTCTGAAAATGTGTTCCGTTGTGGTTTTAAGGCTGTATGGGAAAAATTTGTTTAGCATTCGTTGCATTCACGCCTCCTGTAACATGGCCTTATGGGATAGCATCATAGCAATGTGTCCTGTTCAGAAGCAGTAGTTCATCCAGATGCTTTTTTCCACAGTTTTTTTATACTGAATTTGGCCATGCTACTTCTTTCACATACTGTTTTTTTATGTGGTATAGGGAAGTATGCAGTCATAGTCACTTGTTTTGTTCCTGAATGAATCAGTGTTATATATATATATATATATATATATATAACATATATTTCATATATATATATATATATATAGCATATATAATATATATTTCCTGGCACAAAACTAATTGGTTAAACTAATTTTAAACAAATTGGTTGAATAAATTATTCAATGACTCACTTTTGCCAACTACTGATGATATGTCTTAACATGCAGAAAGACTATTATGACCCCACTCCTATACTTTTGTTTGCTTCCAAACGTGAGAAAGATATGTTGATACAATGTATGGAGGATTCTGTTGGCAAAATCACACGTTGAGTACAGCTGTCAGTGTCAGGTTTACCGGGATTACAGTCATAGACATGTCGATTCTCTGCCTGTTAGTCACACTTTATCATTCCCAGATTTTTTATTCCCATGTATTATGGTTACTGAAGATTATTTTAGTATATCTGACTGACCAATCAGCTGTTTGTTGATGGAGTTATATAACCTGGAGAAATGAAATGAATGAAATAAAAAATATAAGAAAGTATGTACATACAAACAAACCATAAGTGTTGCGGTCTGTTCAATGCGGCATTTGCTATCATTAAAGACACCAATGGACTGCTTGTCAAAATTATTACACATTCAGTTTTCAAGAAACATGTTAAACAACCACACAAATGTACGTCATATCAATGAAAGACTATCTCTGACTATTCAAATCTGTCTGCTTGCTATTAATAACTATCTATTTAAAAATGCTGATTGGGATCTTTGTACCTATATAGAGATTAGAGGGATCATTGATCCAATAATTAATCATCCTTTCCCCTGAAGTTGTTCCAAAAGACGGCATTTTGAAGAATGTTGGAAACCAAAGCTGACAACATTCTTTAAAATATCTTCTTTTGCATTCAACAGAAATTCATACAGAATTGGAACAGCTTCAGGATGAGGAAATTATAACAAAAATGTAATGTTTGGGTGGACTATACCTTTAAATGGTTGTGAATCAGAGGTAGACTATGTTCATCGAGGAGCATAAAGATGTGGTACACTTGCTAAAGACATTTCTCTGCATGCTGAAACTTGCCATTTGAGGCTCTGGGGCACTTAAACAATCATCATGCTCTGGTAAAGTACTTAGCATAGGGTTTGCATTGCTTTCTTTTTTTTAATCAAAGGACCTAGAGACAAGAGACATAACAACGCCTGGGTCTGTGGTTTGTATGTGATGATCCATTGCAGTTGATAGCAGTTATTTTAGGGACTGTTTCCATGGTCAAGGTTGGCGTCTGCAGGAGAGCTCAATATAACTGCAGCCACTTGTTGAGCTGTGGCCTGTCATTGTTGTGATATTTCAAAACGTCTTCATTGACTAAAAGACAGTGAAAAATGAATTGATATTTCACAAGAATGTTCTGATAACTGGAAACATTAAGCCTCCTAATAACAGAATCCCATCCACTGACTGCATTTTTTCTAATAATTTGTCTCATATATACCTTTTGTCATCCACTACATGAGGAATGTTTCAAACAGTTCAAACTAAATGTGTAACTACACAGTTTATCTTACAATTATGTTTCGACGTAATAGAGAAACAAACCTTGACAAACAGAAGCAACAGAGCACTTTCCTTCCATCATTAACAGACAGTATATTGATCAAATCTTTCACTTATAGACTTACACATCACAGGTAGATGACAATAACACCAATATTCTGTTTTAAAAGCTTAACTGTGCCAGCAGTGCCCCAAAAGACAATCTAACTTCCAGAAGATGAGCCTCAACAGATTTAGCCTTGAAAATTATATAGAAAATCCATTTAAAAAGTAATCCCTCTGGAAGTGGTTTTCTAATTACTCTGATGGATTCTTTCAACTTATTTCAACTTTCTGTAACCTAAGGCTCATAATACAGGGACAACTTAGTACATGCACGAACTACAGCTACTGGAGCATTTACAATCTGGATTGGGCAACATCCCGTTTAAGAGGGGCGTGTTTACTAGTTTTTCATCGGAATGTAGGCACACACACTGGGTTGAGCTTCAGGTGAACGCGGCGGCACGCAATGCTGCGGCTCTCATTCACATCAGTACAAACTCAGGCTTAGTTTATTTGCTCACGCGGATCATCACAGACGCTGCTTTTGACAGGTAACGCACTACTTTAATATGCGTGCTGCGTTTATTTGTTTTGTTTGTCATCGGAAATGAGGTTTACAGAGGATGCTCAATAGCCTATAACGAAATGTAGAGGTTAGTGTAAAAATATTTAAATACGATTGTACATCTTTTCCCTTTAAACGTTTTTTTTTACTTGCCACAGTCATTTCTGTCATTTCTAATCAGAGTTTCATGTTGATTTTCTTTATTAGTAATTCAACTCAAACTGTTTGAAAATATCCAATAATTTGTCACTGCGCTGTCACTTTATTTTACAGCAATTAAACGTGATTTACGTGATTTAACTTAACGATAATATATTATGCTAATATATACAAATGTTTTTTATTATTATTATCAATAAAATATATGCTGTTGAGTTTATGAATGTAATGAAATTAGGACACACGCAGTGTTGTATCTCTTCTCAGATGATGTGAATCTGAAACTGAATGTGAAATCTACCGGAGGACCAAGCGTCCTGACCGAGGAGCCGTTCTTTCTCTCAAGGAAAGCGGATGATGAGACTGAGAGGCTCAGGTGAAGAGCACAGAAACCAGCTGAAGATCTGAGGGCTTATAACCAGAGCTTCTCCTTGTGAGATCTGAAAGTGATTCAGTTTGCCCTAGAAACAGCACCTTGAAAAAGCGAGGAGGACTTTAAATAATGCAGATAAGCGAAGAGGATGTGAAGTAGCTTATCTTTATTTTCAATGATTCATTTTTATTCAGGATTATGTAGGATTCATTCAGGTTATCTTTTTGGCTCTGCGTGCGAGAAAACTTCAGGAAAAGTCCCAGCAGAGGAAACACTTGTGAAACATGGATGCAATTATGTTTCCCGACTCTTTTGAGGATAAAACCCATTGGGATCACACATCTCGTGGTCTTTACTTTATCAGATGAATCCAGTTTAAGATCTCAAGAAGTTATTTTGTGACACCTGACGAAGACCTGAAATGCAGAAGTCAAACAACAGGTATGTGTTCATGCATTTCCTCGCATTGATGATTTTAATGAATTGCTGAACAAAGAAAACAACCTGGAATAGACTCAAGTTCTCTCTTTATTTAAGGCTATGATGTAATGATTAAAATTCAACTCTTCTATGACGAACATGTTTTCATCTCTAAATTAAAATGATGATTATTATTTGATACCTACCTTTTAAATGCAGTTAAAAAGCACCACACAAGGAAAGCCATTTTTTGTCATGTGACAAGAAACCATGTGAACTATATATTTAAAATATTTGTATTTTTCTCATATCAGACATACTTATTTGTTATTGAGCCATATGCTTTATTTGTTGCAATTGAATTATACAAAGCCAAATTTGTATTATCAGTTTATCTGGAAACTCACTATAATGATTGCTTTTGAATTTGTAAATAATATTTTCTATTATCATAACTTTTCAGCACTACTGGTAATTGTATATCCGCAACATTGTTAATTAAAATATTGATAATATGTGAGTTTTTGTATGGTCGGTGGCTTGATGTATTATATTATTATTAATTATTATTATGTGTGGTAGTGTTACTAGAATTCTTGGCTATGGATGAACATTTTTCTAAAACTGTTTTGAAATGGTCCCACATCCAGGAACCAGCTGTTTAATCTAATCTTTAAGAGGAGAACAGTTTACTGTTCACATAAACTTGAGTTCAGATTTAGCACTTTGTGGTTCATCTGCCAGAAACCTAATGTTTGCAGACCCATTTAAGGTTTATTTCATGTGGCTTTAACTGTAAAATATATATTTCGAATTTAAAGCATTATTAATGTTAAAGTCATATTGTTTTATCACATTTTTATGAGAGGCACAAGTTTATGAAGGCTATAGCAGTCAAAACCATCAAAATGAACATCATCATTGCCTTTTAACTGTTAACCTCTTGACCTTGACAATAAACTAAGCTTTATTATGCTAAACTATTGAGTGCAGGTTGTGCTGTAATTATTATGCATTACTTGCCGTCTGTATCTCTTTTGATCCTGTTTATTCACAATGATTAGAGATGCACATGTAATCAAAAGAAGATGTATTTCATCATATTACTCTTCTGAATCAGTTCATGGGAGTGTATTGTTTATATATGACAAGTGTCCACTCTGGGTTGCTATTAAAATAAGCCTCTTATCCCATGAGCACATGTCCAGAGACGATTAGGAAGAGTAATACTGTTTGTAAACATATTTATGATGGAGAAAGGAATATTGTAGAGTGTTTACATGAGTTTTCCCCTTTAAACTTCTCAAATGTCAAATTCATAGGCATTGCAACAGTATAAAAGAAGACGGTTAGGCTTTAGCAAAGCTGTAAAGATTTTCTGAGAATCTGCTCCTTTGATGAGTCAGTTGTTGTGTGGTCCTTTGGTATTCTGACCTCACTGGTGGCAGTCAGACTCATACTCGAAAAATGCATGTAAACATGTTTTCCCAGTGGCGGTGATTTCTCAATGTATAGAACAAATAATCAAGAGTCTTTGATGTAAAGCGACAACACATATACAATGAGCCCTGAAGTCCGGGCTCCATTTTAAAGTCAAATAAGGATGTTTTTTCAGACTGTAAGACTGTGATTGACTTACATGATTTATTTTCTCTGTCTCCAGGAAGCTGTCTCTATGCCAGACCCTCACCCTTATAACACTGCTGTTGTCTCCAGGTTGCCTGTCCTCTCTGCCTGTAAGATGGTCCCTAATTCCATTATCCTTCCGTTTATAGACTGTTTGCAACAGTAACTTCCTGTCAGGCAGTTAAATTGAATTTTTAAGGACAAGCTTGAACAGTCAGTTGGGTATGCTCAGATTGGCAAGGCACATTGCCAGGGTTTTGCTCACTTTGACGAGTGTTGTCTTTCCTGTTGATTGTGAAGAGCAGAGCTTAATCAGAGCAACCCGTGCAGGATCACCTAGGGATTAAGAGACTGGGTCGCCACCCTGTATTGTTTGGGAATTGCTGTTTATACATAATACAGAAGTGATAAGTTAAGAAGAACATGGCATTTGGCTTATACTCTCTCTTTAACCTTTCAGAGGGGTGTTCTCCTAAAAATAAAACAAAATTATAATTCTGTCATTGTTCACTCAACCTCATTTCATTCCAAACATGAATGATTATTGTTCAACCTTGATACACAAATTAAGAAGTTTATGACGAAACCTGAGAGTATTCTGTCCTACATTCCCTCAAAACATCAAAAAGACAAAAAACAAAAAAGGTAATATCTATATATATATATATATATATATGTGGTCTTTATGTACAGTCTTAAAAATAAAGGTTCTACAGTATACTGGCATCAACGGTTCAATAAAGAACTTTCAACATTCACGGAACAGTTCCATTACTCCCAAGGTTCTTTAGTGTGAAAAAGGTTCTTTGGATTTTTTAAATGTTCTTTACACTAAAAATGCTTATTTTAAGAACTGTTCTCTAAAAGGATCTTTGAGGAACCATGATTTATGGCATTGCTGTGAAAAACCCCAACTGTAAGCTTTATTTTAAAGAGCGTATGCGTATTGATCAATATTTAAATATGAATAAAAGCAAAAATTTAATATGTTCCTCAAACAAAGTGATTGTGTCTTTTCAAAAGACTTGGATTATTTGATTCATAATTTATTACTACAAAGTCCACCAAATCATCAAAGTTTTGGTGGAATTAATTCTTCAGTGGAGGGACAGAAATCTCTCAGCTTTGATTAAAATATCTTAATTTATTTTCTGAAGATGAACAAAACTCTTATGGGTTTGGAACGACATTAGGGTGAGTAAATTATGGCAGAATTTTCCTTTTTGGGTGAACTATCCCTTTAAGTTTCACTGGTAGCTATAGGAAAGCTTGCACTCTGCCTTTGGTAACTTCTAGACTTCACCCAGTCATTTTCCCTCAGTTTCCCTCCCAAGATCCAAGCTAGGTCTTGTCCACCAGTCATTATCATCTTCATTCCACTGGAATGACTTTAACATTTCCTTTAAAACAACATAAACAAGACCGATCGACTGGAGGCCAACGAGTTAATTTCAGAATTATGAATTTCCAAAAACTCTTTCCAAGAACTCCAACGTCAACATGTCCTTTTTAAAATCTTGCCTTTGGGGGGAAGCTGGTGTTCTAAAGGTGAAAGGTCGATTTCATAAATCCGCCTTGCCCACGGCCCCATGACAGACTGTCATCAACACTAATTTGAGTCTTTGCTACAGTAATGAGGGCAGTTCCAGGTCATTCTGTTATTGAAGATGATGGACGCCGGTCATAAAGCACTATTGTCTCTGTGAGAGTGCAGTCATCTGTCATTTTAACCCTCACATCTAGACATCCTCACTCATTACCAAACCTCTATTCACCACAGGTCTCTAGGCTAAATAAGTTCAGGAGATTCTGCTCAGATCAAAGCCAGCAGCGGATCTAAGAATGACAGAGTAATGTCATCCTTGAAGACGATTAGTGGTGGTCTGATAGGAATACGGTTTGTGTTATGGAGGCTGTGTGTAATAGAGCTGATGTGGCGAGCACCTGGGGAACACTCAAACACTTCAGCAAATGTCAAGTGCAGAGCATAGCCAATGAGCAGGACATGTTTTGGTGGCCTCTCGTATCATGTGTCTGGAGCACTAGTGTGCAATCATTTATACTGTAAGTACAGGATTCCTTTAGTTTAGTGCTTAACATACATTAAATGACTTTCTGTACAACTATATTTGACATACGGTTTTTTAATGTCTGAGCTTGCAAAAACATTTTAGCTAGCACAACTTAGTTTATCAGCTCTACCACCTCTGCTGTTTCTCTTTGTTGTTGTTCTGCAACCTTTAATTCACTTCTTTGTTTATACATTTGCAGTCATTCAGAGGAGTAGAGCTGGGGGGTGCGGGACCACAGATGCATAGCCAAATGCATTTCATGAATGAGTGGGCCTTGTGGGGTGGTTGGTCCGTGTGTTCACGCTCCTGTGGGGGAGGGGCTTCAGTCCGTACACGCACCTGCATCAGGTAAAATTCATAGTTGTATTATCTATGCTCTTTTAATTTAGTCATTTAATCTGAATAATCACATGTGTAAGATTTAGTCAGAAGATTTGTGACGTCAGATTTCTCTGGAAATTGTGTTTTATGTTGAGTATCAGAGTTTTTGTGTAATTTTTGTATTGAATTGTGTACATGTTTTTAGATTTGTAGAGAGAAAAGATCAAATTAGAATTACTCCAAATTAAGTATTAGTAATTAATGGGGTTATTTTCCATTAATTGGGCTTCATTAAATGTGCATTTCTGACAGTAATAAAACTTTAAAATGGATAAATATTAATAATAATGAAATCAAAAGTAATATATACTTGCCCTGGGAGGAGACCATCTCACCCCAATCTTTGTATCTTATTTATTGCTTAAAATTCATAGTTGTATCTTAAAACTACATGTTGCTACTCTAAGGTACTTGTATGCATCTTTTAAGGGCAGATAAAGTGAAGTAAAGTGCAGTGACAAACTGTTGTAGCCCTAAAGTTTTTTTTTTGTACATTTCTTCTCACAGTAAACAAATACAAGAACGCATCCTGTGTGAACAGCCTTATTGTGTATTACTTGATCATGCTTGATTGTTGTTTCTCTCTATAGAAATCTGGTAGGAGGGCCGTGCCCGGGAGACACCAGGCAATACAAGAATTGTAACACAAAGGTGCAGTAAATGCTTTACAGTTTGAACACGATGTCTACATAGAATTTCAGTCACACTTGACATAAGGTCATAATGCTTGGACATATCAAAAATTTGGCAAAGTTATTTGCCTCAGACTTTTCAGATTTTAAATGACTGGTCCTCAATTTCATAACTTCACTTTTTTATATATCACTTAATAGTAATAAGTTAGTGTGTTGATGTAACATTATAACATACCAGATGCCACCATCCCTAAAATAAACTTTGATTTTATTTTACTTCTACTCCAAATGTGGCGTTTTGATTAAATTGTTGATTTAAAACAGTTATTTTAGTATTAATTTTACGTTGTATGTGCATGGTTCTCATGTTCTCAGTGAGTGTATTGATTTCAGGCAAACTGAAATTCCCTGAAGCCTTCTGCTTGTATATGTATGAACTTTCCACATTTTGCAGAATGACAAAGAATGGTTTTCTCGTAAAACCCTTGTTTTAGTTCATGGATGATTACCAGATGAGTAAGCTACCCTTCACTGTTGTCTGGTGTGTGTTCATGACTAAATGTGAATATGGTTTGAGTGATCATGAAATGTTTTGAAACGTGCTTACACCTGTGAACCCATCATCCGGGACAGATGTTAAAATTAGGTTTAAATGAGGTCATAGTGTCAGCATGTGTTGTGCTTACCCTGAGTCCTCCAGGGCTGTTCTAGTGAGTGTTAATGAGTCAGGGCTTTAGCAGCTCTAGATGTGTGTTTTCTCTCCTGAGCTTTGTGTCTGTAACATCAGGAGTGTCCTGCTGACTCAATGGACTTCAGAGAACTGCAGTGTAAAGCTTTCAATGACAGACCCCTGGTCGCTGGCAGCAGTTACCGTTGGACTACCTTTCATGGAGGTCAGTGAAGCATGACTCTTCTCTTTTGAAGCCTGTGTTGTGTTACTGTGTGGGTTTCTCCATCTGCTAGGTGCTACTGAATCCTGATTTATTCTCCTTTTAAGGATCCAACTCATGTGAGCTCAGCTGCCTAGCGATTGGACACAACTTCTACTACAACTTTGGGCGGGTTCTTGATGGCACACCATGCCAATCAGATCAGGGGACAGTCTGTGTGAATGGAAAGTGTCTGGTGAGTAGATGTTTCTTAGGACACGGCTTCATAATAACTGACAACCACAAAGTACTGCGCCCCCAAAAAAACACAAAAAAACAACTTATTTTAAAGACTTATTTCTACCTGATCTGACACTTAAAAATTACCTTTGTTAGGACAAACAATTTAATAATTGAAACATAAACATATATCATCTATTTTTAAATTGACATATTAATAGAAATATTTAAAATGTTTTAAATAAGAAAAATAAATACATTTATGAATAATTATTTTTAAATGGACTAACAAAATAGACTTTGAACAGTATTTTTTTTTATAAATTTATAAAAAATAAAATAAGTAGAACATGTTTCAAATTATTCAGGGTTATTCCATCATACTATTGTTTATTTGTGTTGAATGAAACCTGTGTAACATTTTAGGTTACCTGATGAAACTTTTGTTTAGTACTTTTGTCTAGTTAACCCTCTTCTTCTGTCTAAACGTATCATGCCATTAATATTTCTACTATATTGTTTCATGTGTCTAAATAGTATTTTGTACATGTGTTGTTACTTGTCACTACCATGTGGTATTCAGTACCATGGTATATATATCATAGTATTTTTCACCTCAGGTATTTTTGCAAGGAAATATGAAAATTTTACAATGTACATAAAAACCTGCACATGTATGTGCATGTAAAGATGACTGAAGAGACCCTAAGCCGCGTCTAGTCCTGAAGTCATGCTGCTGTGAATTTGGTTTCCATCACATGAGGACTGGAAAGGAGAAGCACATGCATAGTGGGGCCCAATCATTAGCACCATGTGGCAGATTGAATCCATATGTGTGAAGCACACCTTGTGTGTGTGGTTGCCCCTCTGTGAGGCCCCCTGAATCATGGGAATGTGCCATTGAGAATCATTATTTCACAAACTACAGAGATTAACAAAGGAAAGGCAGAGAAAGGCAAAGAAAGAGATAAGGCTGGGAGGTCATGTATTAGGAGGAGGGTTGCACCTGCGTGAAATTGAGTGCACGGGAGGTCTAAAGACAAACAAGGGCTTAATTATATCCTGCAGAAATAGCTGAGGACAGTGCACTCCTGCACACCTCCCTTCTACCTCTGCAGTCTCCCCTGATGTCTCCTCCTCCACCCCTGCACTCTGGAGCTTAAGCCAAACTTCTGCTTGAATGGTCTTGATCCCTGCCCGGGCCTCATGATCCCACTCTTGTTTGTGTGCGGTGGCTCAGAGAGAGATCTGTGTCATTCTGCTGCCCGTCTGTTTTCACCTGCCTCTGTTTGGACCTGTGGACCTAAGCACACACAAACACACAGAGACCTTTCAGGATGGTGCAGTTACACTTATAAAGTGGACGTTAAAACATATGATTTCTTAATATTATCAATGTTAAAAACAGTTGTGCTTCTTAATATTAGGAACTAACCATGAGACATTTTTCAGGTTTCTTTGATGAGTTGAAAGTACAAAAAGCATTTAGTTGAAATAGAAATGTTTTGAAACATAATAAGTGTCTTTACTGCCACTTTTAATCAATTTAATGCATCCTTGCTAGAAAGAAGTATTCATTTCTTTAACAACAACAAAATGCATGTGAAATCTGCATTATGTATACTTCAGTGCATGCTGGGAACTGAGGTAGACTTAATGCAGAAGGTGCTATTTACAATGTAATTTATTTTACACCTAATCCAACCATTCTGAATACACATATGGCAACTTTATGAGTTCTGAAAACTCATAAAATCAATTACAAATGCCAGAAAATATGCTGAGATGAATGGATGAAAAATAATTGTTGCTGCTCTTACAATGATGAAATAAATTTAAGACTCCAAGATATTGTGGGCCATACGCTGTTCCAGTTTTCAGGTGCTTGATATTTTGACTTCTAATCACAGGGTTTGTGTGTGTGTGTGTGTGTGTGTGTGTGTGTGTGTGTGTGTGTGTGTGTGTGTGTGTGTGTGTGTGTGTGTGTGTGCGCGTGCAGAAGCCAGGATGTGATTTGATCTTTGGATCTGAGCAGCAGGAGGACGCCTGCATGGTGTGTGGAGGCCACAACTCAACCTGCCTTCATCACAGAAGTGTTTATCAAAGCAACGGGCAGAATAACGGTCAGCAATGAATCTAACTACACTCACATTGACTTTAAACAGCAGAACAGAAAAATAAGCTCAGAATTCTGCAAACATGTTTTTATTTAAACGTAATAACACACACACACACACACACACACACACACACACACACACACACACACACACACACACACACACACACACACATACAAACCCTGTGATTGATTTGATTTAATATAATTGTAATTTATTCCTGTTATGGCAAAGCTGGATGTTCATTTTTGTGGATTCTTTAATGAATATAAATTTAAAAAGAACAGCATTTATTTGAAACAAACTGTTTTTGTAGCAAAGCAACAGTCTTCTTTGTCCCTTTTGGCCAATTTTATGGATTTTTTTAAAAGAGAAAAAAAAATCGAACTTTTAAACTGTGGTGTAGTGGTTTCTGTGTGACTGTGACTCTCTGTCTTTTTCTTCTTTATCTCATGGTTTCTCTCGCGCTCACACATATCTGTGCACTTAGAACACAGACACCTCTGGCTTTGAACTTCTCCGCATGAAACAGAACCTCTTTTAAAACCCTCCTTCATGCTGGCCAACTGAAAACACAGAGCATTTACATTGGGGAAAACACAGCGATAATACTGGCATTGTTTTGCCACCCCCAAAAATACTTGGTTTCCCACTCTCTTACATCTGGATTTCTGAGAGTAGGATAACAGATTGGAGGCTGCCAGCACAGAGCTCTGTAAGAGGGTCAAAAGTCAAAGGAGAAAAGAAATGAGCAACCCGGGTCGTAATTCTGTGTTTCAGTGTCTTGCAGCCAGACCAATCCATGTTGCAGCTGCAGCAGGACACATCATGGAAAATACAGTTCTGAGCAGGACTACACACCTGTTGGAAATAAATGTATTTTCTTTTTTCAAATGGGCTTATATGCATTACTCTCTCGTCTGTTTCCCTGCAGGACTGTTTGGGTACAGTGAGGTCACTATGATCCCGGCCGGAGCCACACACATCAGAGTGACTGATAACAGTGCAAACTATCTAGGTTAGAGCACAGCCTTGTGTGAGATCTTTCCAACATATGGTTCTCAGAACAAGGTTCACAGTGTGAGACAGAATTGTAGAAGACTACAAAAAAGCATTTACTTTGTGTTTATTAGCACAATAATATGACATATTGGAGAACAGGTTTTCACTGTATTCTTGCAGCAGCTAAACGCTGTCCCTTTATGCAGTTTGTCCGATTGCTGTATAAGGGCATTACAATTATGCTGTTGTGGTAGTGCAATGTTTTTTAATTACTTCTTGTAAATGTTTTTCAAAGCACTCCAGAATGGGCGCTCTCAGTTTGTGATCAATGGGAACTGGAAGATCAATGTCCCTGGGGAGTACAATGTGGCAGGAACCAAACTTCTGTACCGGCGCTCTACTGATACCTGGGAGAGTTTTGAAGTTCCAGGACCTACTCAGGAGGACCTGCACATCATGGTTAGCTTTAAAATGACACAAAATTAATAAATCAACACAATTCTTAACCCTAGTAGCCAGTACAACTGTGTTTATTTGTTCTGGTCTGATTGTAGGTCTTGTTCACTGATAAGAACTCTGGGATTGAATATGAGTACTGGCTGCCTCCAGACCGCTACGCCCTGTATCATGGGAGACGTCAACTTCGGCAGCCTGACCACAAATCAAACCACTTGCCCTTTGAACTTCCAACCACTACGACTACCACTACTACAACAACAACAACAACAACAACAACAACACAGCCAGTCACACAACCTCATTTCTGGGGTAAAAACCTTTAATTCTTGGTATTTAGGAATACAAATCTATTAAGCTTTTATTTAAATTAGTTAGTTGTAATATGGTATTTAGAAGTATCTTATCTGTGCAGTGACAAGATCATGGATTAAGATAAAGGTTTAATGTTGAGTATGTTTGAAGTACACTATATTGCCAAAAGTATTGGGTCACCCCCTTCTAACGAAAGGTTGGACTACTTTAGTAATTTCCATGAGTACAAATCTTAATGACCCTTTTCTATTCTAACATGACAGTGCCTCTGTGTATAAGGCAAGGATCAAAGATAAATGATGATTGCAGTCAGTGTGGAAGAAAAAAACGAATTAAGCTCAGATGAGCTTTATTTGTCACATACACAATTATACAGAGTATAACCAGCAGTGAAATTTGTGCTCTGCATTTAACCCATCCAAGTGCACACACTTGGAGCAGTGGGCAGCCGACATTGTGGTGCCCTGGGAGCAGTTTGGAGGTTCAGTGCCTTGCTCAAGGGTCTCACCTCAGTCTTAGACAATTCCTGCCGGAGCCTAGATTCGAATCCACAACCTCGGGTTACAAGTCCGACGCTCTATCCATTAGAGCCACAACTGCCCCCACGACTGCCAGTCAAGTTCCACGACCAGAACTTGACTGGTCTGCAGAAAGCCAAGTCCTAATCCCAGCTGAAGACTTCTGGTGTGACCTTAAGTGCAAACCTTGAGCCAAACATTCATCACCAAACACCAATGACATATGGGTACATATGGGTACAGTCATTTATTAAACTTCAAAACTATTGCAACAGAGGTGGAAATGCAATTTTTAAGTACATGAATTATGTTTCCATCTTTGTTGCCACATCTTGGAAGTGCCTTTTCTCTTCTAAAGAAGGGGACCAGTACTTTTGTCCATATAATGAATGTACAAGTCATTGGTGTTTGGTGATGAATTTTTGGCTCAAGGTCTGCATTTAAAGTCACACCAGAGGTGTTCAGCTGGGATTAGGACTTGGCTTTCTGCAGACCAGTCAAGTTCTTCCACACTGACTGAATCATCATTTCTCTTAGATCCCTGCCTTATATACAGAGACACTGTTATGTTAGAATAGAAAAGGGTCATTAAGATTTGTACTCATGAAAATTACTAAAGTAGTCAAACCTTTCATTAGAAGGGGGTGACCCAATACTTTTGGCAATATAGTGTTTGTGTGAGAGGTCATGCCCTCAGGTCCTGCAGCTCGCTGGCCTCTTCAACCCCCCTATCAACAGCAGCCAGTCCCACGTTTGGAAAGAGATGAAAACCGCAGGAACCGACTGCCTGAAATACACCGTAGAGGTCAGCATTTTATCATTGCCATTAGTGTATAACACAGCAATTCTAGATTCAATCTTGCATTTAAATAGTTATTATTTCTGAAACTTTTCAACGTACTTAGCAGCATGAAAAGTAAAATTTGTATTCAAACTGTAAATTGGTTATATAAAGAAAGTGGAAAAACAGTGCTCCTTTTATCATTACTGAAGCTGTCAATCACTTCAGCTCCAGAGTTCTGAAATCAATGAAGATGTTTATACTGCACAAATGTGACCCTGGACCACAAAACCAGTTAAGGATATTTTTTGTTGAAATTTAGATGTATACATAATCCGAAAGTTGAATAAATAAGCTTTCCATTGATATATGGTTTGTTATGATGTGACAATATTTGGCGGAGATACAATTATTTGAAAATCTGGAATCTGAGGTGCGAAAAAATACTGAGAAAATCCCTTTTAAAGTTGTCCAAATGAAGTTCTTAGCTATGCATATTACTAATAAAAAAATAAGTTTGATATATTTATAGTAGAAAATTTACAAAATATATTCATGGAACACGATCTTTACTTAATGGCTTAATGATTGTTGGTATAAAAGAAAAATGTATAATATTGACCCATACAATGTATTTTTAGCTATTGCTACAAATATACCCCAGCAACTTAAGACTGGTTTTGTGGTCCAGGGTCATAAATCTTTTATTTACATCGTTTATGAAGGGATTCTTTCACGCATAGAAGAAAAAATATTTTGCTAAACAAAATGCCAGCATTTGAATGGTATTCTGCAGATTCTGTCTATCCTGAATGCCTCTCATTGGCCATTTGCATTGATGTGCAGATGTCTTTGATTGCTACAATTCTCAGAGGACACGATGCAAATAGAAACCTCTGAAGCTCTTCACTCAAATACCATTTGCACAGGAGTGTTTGAAAGCAGGAATCTTTCAGTGGGTACCAAATAGACCTGATACTTGGTTCTACCAATACTGCAAAAATGGCAATGTTATTTTAGTTTTTTTAATGTAGACTTGCTACTGAATGATTTCCATTGTGTGCACATCATCGTGTAACTTGTTCATTTCCTCTGTTAATTGTTGTTTCGACCGGATGACAAAGTCTAGGCTTTTTTATCTCATGACATCCTTTTGTAGGCCACTGTGGGAAATGTCGCCGGGTTCGAGGGAAAGGTGAGCGCCAGAGACAATATTGCCAAAAAGATTTTGGTGAGTTCAATCAGTATGTCTCTTCAATGCCAACATAATAAAAGTGGTGTACTATAAATAGTGTATTGGATGATGACAATGCATGTGTCTGCTATCACAGTATTTCGAGCAAAAGTGCTGGAAAAAGTCTATCATGGTGAGGAGACCCGCTATGATGTCCAAATCATCCACACATACCGCAACCGCTATCGTCTGGAGCACCGGGAGTTCCTGTGGGCGCCCAACAAATGTGACTGTCCCTTTCTGGAGGAGGGGCATCAGTACGTGTTGATGCTGCGACGGCATGTTAATTATGAACACACTCTCAATCGCATCCTGTTAGAGGAGGACGGCTACGCTCAGCCTTATCGAGCACGCGAGGACAGCCTGCTGCGCCCCCTAGAGGAGCTCTGCGGTAACAGAGGCAGCAGGACTCAGTTCAGGGGGTAAACACATGGACGATCACACTTTAACTGCACACTTATTCTGAAGATCAACTCTTATGCCAAAAACCAAGGTGCAGACAGAACCCCCGCTCTGACGCTGAATTGAAATCAATGATGATTTTACTAAAGCATTTTGTATTCCTCAATAAGGACTTTGTCAGGATGAATAATGTCCGTGGGGGCATGATGCAAACCAAAGCAAAGAGAGTCACTAAATGAAGCACTTTAGGTGGACAGTCACCTTTTAAAACCTATACACCAAAGTAAATAATATACACAGAATTTATGATGCCTTTAGCACCACGTGTTTGTTAATGGCATAAAATCACTTGACAGCATGTATATCTTTATAATGTGCATTTTGGTGTTGTTTTTATATATGTATTTATAAGCAGACAGTATTTCTAGAGGAAACCTTGATTTATATATTGCCTTATAATTTTAAATGTTTTACCATCAATATTTTGCTCTTATCAACAGTTATAAAGTCTCTCAGTGAAATGATAATGAGTGTTTATGAGTCACATTTACACATTCAAGATAAACAGCATATAAATAAAAACTGTATATGGCGTAGCGCTTTTGCCAACAAACAGTTGTTTTCTGCTTTATATTTGGCAGCCGTTTTTCCCTTTCATCATTAGCAGACTAACTAAGATTATCCAATTACCTTGATGTGGTTTTTTAATTATAGTCCCGCCTTTCTACAAAACACACATAAACTCTAGAATGTGTTTTGTTAAAAATATATTTACAAAAATAACTTATCTTTAATGACCGTGACATCAAACTTTATAACATAAACATGCAATTAGGGCTAAATAGGCTGGCTGTTACAGGGCTATTAAAGTCATTATACTCTGTAGAAATCTTAATATAACAGCGTTTTCTCCCTGTGGCCTTTGATTGGCTGAGAGAGTGGGTGGGGTAAGTCCCCAGAGGAAAAAATATATATGTATATACATACATACACATAAACCACAGATCACTGAAATAAAGCATTGCTCACATAATTTATCCAATTTAATATGCATAAATTTAACAAAAGCTTAAATTAAAGCCTATTTCGGAAAAAGCCTATTTCAGGTAGTTTTCATATATCTATGCTGTAAGCCAATAATAATAATAAAATCTTCTACATTTTAGAAAAAAAACACTAAACAGACAGATATCCAGCTTGTCCAGAAAATGTTCATGTCACATTCCTTTTGGCAATTGTAGCACATCCCCTAAAGATATGCTTGCACAGTCTTAAACATGGTTCATATTTTCTGTTCCCATGTTGAATTGCATTCATAGTTCTGGAGATTTTAATCCTAACAGGATTATCAGTAGGATCTGTTAATTTAATTGAAGTCTGCTCTTGAGCGTTCAGAGATCCGTCGTGACCCATTTCCTTTGCGGTGGAAATCCCCAGTAAGCGGCACCCATCCCCGCTGTCTTTGACGCTGTTGTACAGTCTGTAATTCACACGCTGACGCTAACGTGGCGGTGGGAGGTGGCCCGCCTCTTGATGCGGGCGCGGCGAGGCCGTTTGTGATCAGACTGGCAGTGGCACAGGGGTCCCAGGAGAAGCCATAGATACAGAACCACACACGCCCAGCAGGAGGACAGCTTGACCCAGAATGTGGAGTAACTCCCATGGGTGAAGGTGGTCTCCAGCACAGCAGTCTCATAACTGGGGGAGACAGAACAGTATATCAAAATTGTGATTCGAGCCCTCTTTACTTTCATGTGCATTTGTGTGTGTGCTGTACATTTGGCAACAAAAATGCAGAAACATTCTCCATATATTGGCTAAATATGAAAAAAAGCCTTCTTTTAGAGATGTTATCAATATAAAAGAGAAAATATTAAGCTCAATATTTCTACTCTGCCCTCCAGAACAGCTCAGACGAATTTTTAACAACTGACCTGAACCAGTTAGTGAGGGTCATCATTACGTAGAGGGAAGCCAGAAAGAAAACAAAATGGAAGAAAAAGTAGCTGTAGGCGACGCGCTGGGTCTCATTGTGGATGACTTTCTGACAGCCTTTGTTCTCGTCAATGACGAACTCTTCCTCTGACGGGACAGAAGCAAGATACATTCGGTCTCATACACTTTTGTGTTTAATGACATTAATATATTTGTGAAATCTATGAATATTGTAATTTGTGATATTCTTCTCACCATCTTCAGCCTCTGGGTAGCAGAAGCAACAGGAGGCTTTCTGTTCAGGACAGAGAGCGAGAGACACTGTCAGAGACATTATTCTAAAGACAATATACTTAAGAACAACATTTCTGTCATTTTAATAGTTTACTTTAAAAAATATATAATCATTTTGAAGAATGTTGGTAGCCAAACAGTTTGCGTTAGCATTGCCTCCCATTATATGGACAAAAATACAGTTGAAGTCAAAGGGAAAACTGAAACTGTTTGGTTAGCAACATTCTTTAGTGTTCTGCAGAAAAACAAAAGTCATACTTGTTTACTATCCCTTCTAGAGTTAAAGAACTCAAGTCACTAATCTGAGAAAGTCACATACCTGGAACTCATAGCGGTAAACTTTTATCATCCAGAAAGGTCCAAAGACTTCAGCTAAGTATGAAGCCTCATTGCTGAGAGAGAAAATCGGCAGTTAGCCCTTCTATTAATATCCCAATTACTAATAATTCAGAATTAGTTTTGACTCACCATGCAAAGAGAACACAGCAGTACATGATTGCAGCCCCAATAATGGCCACTGCATTGCCTTCATTTTGAATCTCATCCCTGCTGACTTTGGGGTAGCACACCGTCAAGTTGACCCCCTGATACTCCACTGAAAGAACACACAAAAGCTGGTGTTATTCCATCACACATTTATTTTGTCCTTATGTGAATTCAATTCCGGATTTGTTTCCTACAAACGTATCATTCAGAGTTTCAGAATCATGCCCTGTAAGTTCCTGTTGCATAAAAGGAATAGTGCACCCCAAAATGAACATTTGTATAATTTACTCACTCTCATGTTGTTCCAAACTGTATAAGTTTCTTTCTTCTGTTGAACACAAAGGAAGATATTTTGAAGAATTTTTGAAGAACGAAACGGTCCCCATTGACTTCCAGACTTCAAATAAATACTATGGAAGTCAATGAGGACCATCAACTGTTTGATTACCAGCATTCTTCAAAATACCTTCTGTTATGTTCAACATAATAAAGAAACTCATACAGGTTTGGAACGACATGAGGATAAGTAAATGATGACAGAATTTTATTTTGGGGTGAACTATTGGGGTGGACTAATTACATTGTGTCACATTTACACGCTCCATTTAAGAATTCTTGATCCCATTGTTGCTGGTAGATGCTTTTCTGTTGATACTGTGTGTTATGTGTCTGAGAGAATTCCTCTGAGATGGGATTAAACTCCCAGCATGCCTCAGGGTGCACTTCAGTCCTTTATGAAGTCATGCAGCAAACAAAGGCTATAAAGCCGCTGATAGGGAACAAGACAGGACACAACAAACACATATACACACACAGCACCATTCACCAAATGAAAAAAGGGCAAGAAGTCAGTTTCCAGAAGCAACAGTACCGCCATATTAATCTCACCACATGTGATATTTCAAGCCAAAAGCTCTTCCTCAGACGTTACATAAATCATACTAAATCCAAAACCTGAAAAATGTAAGAATTATTCTGCAATCCTTTTACAGCAAGGGCTGCAATTCTTCTCCTCTGAACTTCAGTATAACATCTGTATTTCAAATACCCACGTAACACACCCTGAGCTACATCTGTGTTACATGCTTGAGAGCTTTTCTATGACCTCAGTCACCAGAGCTTTTCTTTCTGGAAATCTCATTCATCTCTGTCGTATGTTAAGCATGCACCATTCATCACCTTTGCAGCGTGCCACAGTTTTCTCTGAAATTCACCACTAATGGATGAAATGATGTGAGGTGAGATGTCGAACCAGGAAAGGGTTTTGTGGACTCCACTGATGACTTTTTGTTAATGGCGTGGTGTGATTACAGGCAGTTTGATTAATTTTGCTGAGGGATAAATCTATTCGGTTACTCCGGTCGAGGTTTGCACGCACCACTGCACCTTCAAACATCAGATCCCTCTGTGATCTGCATTGCATTTGAGAGTTTCATAAAGAGTGGAAAGTATTCAGAAAGGTCACCAATCACTCCACAAATGCCTGTCATCATTTCTGTGACTGGACGGTTAGTTACTTGGCTTTATGTTGACAGGCTCACACATGCTGGATCCACGATTAGTTTCTTCCAGAACAATCAGTGTGAAATGTTTAATGATCTTGCAAATCTCACTAAAATGTTATTTGACACATCAGCAATGTTGTGATTTGTTTAATTTAAGAATAGTTTTTTATACTTTTTATATTTTTTAAATAATTTCAGTTTTCATTTTAGTTCAGGTTTTAGTGTTTTTGTTTTATGCTTTTGTAATTTTAGTGATATTTTGGATTTCTATTTAGCTTTATTTACATCCCTATTGTAGTAATTTTAGCAGAACTCAAAATATACTTTCAATTAGTTCACATTTCCATTCACAATTCAGTTCTCGCTGATCTGCTCAGATGATGTCTGGTGAGGACAGAGACTGGTTCTTGTCTCAGACCGTCCCGGAGGTGATTGTTGAGGGACGAAGACGCTGCTCGTGAGCTTTTCCCCACTCTATGAGATAATAACGACTAAATACTTTTCAGTTATAGTGAGACGGAAGATATTAAATTAGTAAAAATGAATATACACAGCCTAGTTTACATTGACAGGATTTATGCTGAGTGATTGTTGTTTCTTTATTTAGTTAAAAATGTTCGTAAAAGCCTCTCGGTCCAGCTCTGGAGGTGTGTTGTATGTAAATCTGTGCCCAGTGATTGGTCAGGTGTTAGCGTCAGTCTGGCATTGTCTTTAACAGCAGGTTTATTGATTCAAGCATTTACAAAATGTTTATTTTTCATAAGGCTCATGCTGACCTGATAGGTGTTTCTTCCACCACCCAAACAACTATTTTCTATTTTCATATAATGATGATTCATATGAGGGATGATCTATTTTCATCACTCCTTTAAATCAGAAAACTTTCAACAACCCGGAAAACAAATCATCTTATTTTAGAGAAAAACGTTAAATAAATCAGGAAAATTATATTTAAACAAACATAAGTGCGTTTGAAGTGACTAATTTTGAGAAATGGCCTTTAAAGACGTATTATAATTGCAGTCTACTTACGCAAGTAGTGTATTTTGGATGTTTTCTTTACACTAGTCTGAAACAAGACATGTTATGAGAGTAATATAGCCCAAAATCTAAAAATGTCTCAGTGCATGAAAAATTATGGTTTTGCCTGTAGTATCTTGCCTAAAGACCTGAATCTGTTTTGCACATGACAAGCATTCTTTCCGACTTACCCTTCTCTGGTGGACGGCTGGATAGAGCTGAGAAGGTCAGGTACATGACATAGCAGCAAATAATGGAAGCCTGCAGGAGTCCTGAGCGGGGCTGCTCTGAGGAGACAGCAAAACAACTTGTCAGCTTAAATGATAGTTCAAACCTTTATCTTTTCATGATTTGTTTATATCAAAACTGCTCAAATAAGCTACTAAACTTTTGTTTGGGTGAGAGAACAGAAACAGATCACTAACTTTGCTGCACACAGGGAGTGACCGCAATAAAGGACATGATGGAGCAGAGGGCCAGGTTAGTCCATAGCAGGGCTTTATTCAGGTGACATCCCGCTGGGTGAGTGTAGAATTTGTACATAAAAGTGAAGGCCATGGTGGCGATGGTGTAGAAAAAGAGGGTAGCACACATGACTGCCACGTACCACCTCTTATTCTCAGCTGCACCGGTTAACCTGGAAATGAGAGAGACGAGATGAGATCAGTGACGCCTCATGTCTAAATCGAAAAGAGAATTCACAACTCTATTGTGTTAAGTTGATTTTCTGTCTCAAAATGGCTTGAGGTGTACAAAGATCTGGGGAAAGCTGGATGTCAGAGGGAAAATGGGGAGATTGAATGTATGAATGCGTGTTTGTATTCATGTGTGTATGAATAAGTGAGATAGCAGAGCGAGAAACAGGAAGGGAGTGAAGGACAGAGATTATCTAAAGCTCTAAAACTGTGGAGGGAGATGTTTTATCGTTCCAGAGCGAGATGTGACTCGGACATGAACCAAATGTGGTTCTTCATATTCTGATAATGGGTGCTTTCCTACAGTAGTTGTTGAGGGTTATTTAGGGACTGTCTGTGTGAACCTAGTTTCTTCACTCACCAGTTTTTATTCCACGTATGAGCGAAAGCAGTGATGAGAGTGAGTTGAATGAGGATAAAAGCAAAGCCTCCCACTACTCCAACATAATGCCAGGCTACACGAAGAAAAGAGAAACGTTTCAATTAAAGTAAGAGTGAAATCAAGTGAACTGAGATTCATGGAATGCTGGGCTTAATTCTGAATCTTGAGCAAAACAAAAGTCGCACATAAAACTGTTTGTCTGTAAATTGTCACACTGAATTGAACATTTTACGGATAAGCTATTTTAAAAAATGTGTTCAGGTTGTCTTTCATAAATGAGGCCTTCTGAGTGAATCCCCACCATGTGCGCTAATGGAACATGTTCAGTGTGTCTACAGAGCCACCTGCATGAGCCTCTATAATCCCATTAAGCACATAATCACTTCAAATACAGACTACTCACTACCATCTGCATGTTTTGATCGATGTACTTCCTTTCCCATATCATATGGATGCACACTATATTGGTATCGTATTGGTTATTTTCCAATTTTAGAGATTAATTTATGGTTATCAATGTTGAATATTTAATTGTGCATTCTCATTTCCCTTATTTTTACATTAGACCATCATTTAACATATTAATATTAATATTTAGAACTATTTTAATTACAGTTAAATTCAATATTTAGCCAAACTCAAAATGAACATATATTTTTCATACTATACATTATAATGTGTGAATGTCTAACTTCACTTTTAGTTTTTAGCGTTATTATTTGTAGTAGTAGTATTAGCATTATTAGTATTATTTAGTCAAAGCAGAATTCTGATTAATCATGACTTAATTATAGAAATGCCCATAAAACGCACTATACCGTGTTTAAAAATACGGTATTATTGTGAACTACTATCTAAACGACTATTTTCTATTTTTATATATTTTAAAATGTATTTCATTCTTGTGAAAGCTGAATTGTGAGCAGTCATTACTTCAGTCTACAGTGTCACATGATCTTTCAGAAATATGCAGTTATGCCATTCAAGAAAGATTTCTTAATTATCAATGTTGAACACAGTTGTACTTAATATATCTGACCCTGGCTGTGAAAACTACATAAAATCATCATCATGAAATTAATGGTTAAATCAAACTTCAATGCTTCTTATCTCATAATTCGATTTTGAGACGTGGTCACATTTTCATTGAACTTTGATACATTTTATTTTCAGGACACTTCGATGAATAGAACAGCATTTATTTGAAATGGAAATCTGTAATGTCCATAAATGTTTTTGCTCACTTTTGATCAAAATAATATGTTCTTGTGTCCCCCAAACCTAACCCCACACTTTTGAACTATAGTGTTATTATTGGATTTATTAGTATAAATCCCATCTTGCAAATGTTGATATTGGTGCATATTGTTTATCAGACATGTAAGCCTTCAGAGATGATCAGCTCACCATGCAAAAAGGATTCTGTGGGAATAAAGAAGGCAGCAGCAATCATTCCAAGCATGGTGATGAACTTCAGAAACCAGAACCTAAGTGAGGATGAGGAGAATACGTGTTGTGTTAGTTTATTTATAATAAGTAACTCAATAAACCTGTTAAATGGATGAGCCAATATATCATATATATTCATAGTCCAAAATCTGTTGTGGTTGGTCCTACAAGCACCTCCAAAGATCTGGCTGACCCTTGTCCATATCATGTTCTTCCTCTTAAAAACTTTTCTCAGCAACTTCCTAAGAACCTTTAACAATCTAAAGAAGAAGAAGTGCACCTTTTTCCACTATAGAGAATCTTTTTGTGCAATGGAAAGGTTCCATGATTATTCAAGGTTCTTCATGTAACCATAGATGCCATTAAATAACCTTTATTTTAAAGAGTGTAGGGAATAATAGCACTGACCCGTTATGAATGAGGGCTCGGAAATCCTGACTAGACTTCACATCAATGAGGAAGATGGCCATCATCAAGTAGAAACAAGCTGTGCCGAAACACACCCTGTAGACGGCAGAGTAGCCCACCAGCATCCGACAGTCTCCTCCACCATGAGCCTCATCACACACCACGTTAAAGAAAGGCACCTGAGGAAGAAGGACATCTGTTATTGCGTGGCACAGCGTTTCTGTAGGGCACAGACTGCTGGCATGTGTAGCCTGCCAAGCAGATTAGCAAAGATTTGATTGGATGAGGCTACAAATGAAGCAGAGTTTGGGGTGTTTACATAAAACTAGGTTAGAATCACTGGAGTCTGTGCAACTTGTAAACAACTTACATTCTCCCTCACTGCCTCTGACACGGTCTTAGACAGCATGAGGCATGAGACAGTGCAGGCCAGGATGTGGAATAATGTGTACATGATCCGTGTGGTGGTTGATGTTTTGACGGGCGGACAGAAGGAGCAGCACAGGGAACATGGTGCCGGGCCACAGCAGCAGCATATCTAATGGAGAGAAAAGCAGACCGGTCAGGGTTCGGGATTAATCGAGTTCACTCAAAGCATCTGGATTTTTTCTGATGGATTGGGGCTGGTTGTCTGGATGACGTCCAAGCATCTTTTATCCTCAGCTAAACCCAGAAGCATAGATTGGTCTGAAACTCGCTTCCCACTGACTTTACAGATTAACAATGAGCATATACAGGATTTGGAATGATAACGACATGTGTTTTAGTGAAAAATCTTCCAGAGATGTTTAACATGTGCTTCAATCCAATATCCTGTTGCAGTCATTCATTATTTTAAATACAGAGAAAAGCCTGCAAAATGTATAGTAATTCTCAATTGAAATGCCGAGCTATATAATGTCTAACCATTTGCAATTGACCTTATGTTGTGTTCCAGTCCTTTGGCCTGGAGGATTTTCTTTTTCATGATAGTACTAGTTAGTGTTATCACACTGGACTAAAACTTACTGACTTTGCTCACACATGATATAACTTCCCAAACATTTTTTGATAATATTTGTACTTGTGATTTCTCTCGTTGAATCACTTGGAGTGTTCCCGATCAAAAACGACCGACCTACAACATGTATGTTACAAATTTCTTCTTACGGTATGTTCTTACCAAATATTGGATTTAATCTTTTTTGGCAACCTGTTTTTTTTTCTATTAGCATAGATTGTGTATTTCTCTTTGGAATTGATTTAGGCCTCATGATCTGAGTTTATGCACCTCAGTTTTAGAGTGAACTTGGCCACAATTGTACACAATGTTCACTCCAAAACTGAGGTGCAGATTAATAGGATTTGGTGATAATCTAGCATAGTGAGAGATTTACAAGCTTTTTTTAAAGGCTGGCCATTTTTGACCAGGAACATCAAATTAGGTGATGCATTTTTCTTTTTAAAACACAGCACAAGGGATGATCCACCCGAATTGTACATTCTACCAGTACTCCCCCTCATGATGTTCAAAACCTGTATGGCGTTTCTTCTTCTCAGAAACACTAACGGTATTTAGACAAATGTATCAGTGTTCAATTGTTCATGCAATGAATGTCAATGAAGGACCAGCGTTGTTTTGGACCTCACTGACTTCACTGTGTGGACAAAAACAGAAACATTCTTCAAAATACCTTCTTTTATGTTCCACAGAAGAAAAAGAGTTAAACAGGTTTGGAATGACATGAAAGTAAGTAAATGATCGTGAGATTTGATTTGACATATGGCTGTTTAGAAACAAAACCCTCAGGTGCAATTATTAAATAAAGCAAATTCGTTTTGAAGGACAGCAGAATATTTTGGCCTAATTTACCATGACTCAGTATATTGGTACCAGCTGGAAGATTAGATTTTTTCCTTTATAGAAATTGATTAACAAAAATTGCACAAAAGTTCAAAGATTTTATCAGTGAATCTCACATCTCAAAGACAAAAACTAGACAAAAACAACTTAACTGTGTAATCTACCCTTAATTACAAGTAATTTCCTTATTAACTAAACGAAATAGGGCTACCCATGTTTTATCATTAATTTATTTTATAAATGTTCATTTATATATATATATATATATATAACATGTCTAAAAGTTCACTGATGGTCCATCACTGCATTGTACTTAAAATGAACTTAAGACAAGCTGTCTAATTACTATAGAACTCAAACTGCTCTTAATAAATCAGTGGCAAAATTCCTACAGCCAGTGAAGGAGGATGATAACACACTGACTCTTAAAGCTCATAATGAATCATCCATCCTCTTAATTACATTTGACAGCACTTTCCATGATGTCTGTGTGTTTCTGTTGAGAGAGGATTTTTACCTTCACATACCAAACAACAACAATAACAACAACTGACCAAACAACTTTAACAGTGCATTAAAAATAGTTCATCTAAAACAGTAGTGCAATTAAAGTTTAAAAGTGGATTGTTCTATTCTGAATCTGGTGATTAAGCAGAACCACTACTTACTTAAATAGAGTTGTTCAAACTAATGCAGGGTTAAATAGTGATACAATAAAGAAATGAAATGAGCTGAGGACTAAGAACATAAAGCCAGAGCATTACGACACACTGTCACTTCACAAGCTTTTCAATATTTTCTTTTCAGTAATCCAACTGTTTTCTAAAGCCACAGCCAAAACATCTGAAAATCCAGTGACTGAAAATGTACTAGTGATATGATAAATGACATTAGAAACAGACAGGTTCCTTATGTCTATCATTCATCATAAATTATATTCCAGTTCTAAATTCACAACGGCAGATTAGATTGTAAAGCTTTTCTTGTGTTTCAGTGATCAGATAATACAAATTATAATCATCTGACAAGCTGATATGTCATTCTCTCTCTCTCTCTCTCTCTCTCTCTCTCTCACCTGATAAGCCACCATGTTCAGGAAATAGTTGTAGACACCGCCGTGGTGTAAAGCTTGTGAAGTCGACATGGCTTCTTATTTCTCAAGGACGATTAGTCATTGAAACAAGACATCCAGAAAAAATATAATAAATAAAAAAAGTATATTCTATAACCAGCCAGTCAGGACACTGTATTATCTGTAGGAGCTCCTCCGCTTTACAGGAAAAAGTCCTCAGCTAGTTTTTCCTGCAGGTGTAGTTCCACGGACCCCCAAATGCACGCCCTCATTTCGCTCTCGTGGGAATATGTTCCCATATCCTATACCAGCAGCCTGTGGCATCGAGTGTGTGAGCAAGGGTGGATGGATGCCCGGTTGCCCTCCCTCCGGTCGCCTGTACTCACCCAGTGAGATTAGGCAACAAGAGCAGCGGGAGGAGGGGGCAGGTTCTGTGTGTTGTCCCATCTGTCCCTCCCTTCCCCCTCGCTCCAGAGCACCGTCACACGCAATAAGATTGCTACAGGGTCCTAATCGCTTTAGGGCAAAATAATGTAATCACTTGCGATTTTGTGACTTCTCTTTCAAAGTAGACATTCCTTTGGATCCCCCTTTTGTCTAAGAGGCCAAAATTAACTTACTTTTTAAAGACGCCTCTGGTCATTATGATTTTGACCCAGAAAATGAGGGAAGCAAATGAAGCGAGTGTTTGGAGGAATGCACAGGAACGTGGCACAGGTCCAGTCCAGCATTTTTTTTGCATACATTAACCACAGCCTAGCGTAAATTGGGGATACAATTCACCAAAGTTCACATTCTAAATCTTCACAATTATTTCAGTAGTTATATTGAAGTGGATAAGCATCATATATGTAACAGTGTGTCATGTCTCTATAGTGTTATGAGTTGTTATCGTGCAGAGCGGCCGGTGGCTCTATATTTAGGTCAGTGTGTGTGTGTGTGAGGATGTGTACTGGGATTATCCTGGAGTTTTTAGTCCTCGTCTCAGCCTGGGTGACCTTCTCTCTCCAGTAGAACGACACACTAATCCAGAAGACAAGGGTCTGGCAAACACAGGCCCTCTTGAATCATTAGCCTTCAGCATCATTCGTACATGACTGTTGTGATGTTGATTCAGAAATCACACTTGAAATCACTCAAATGTAGAAATTGTTGTCATTACAACCCTGTATGATTTTCACATTTCTTTTGTGGAACCCAAAATAATATATTCTACAGAAAGTTGTGGTCCAAACAACTCTGGACTACACTGACTTTCATTGCATTTTTCACAATAACTTCTGGTTAAATTTTTTACGGTTGATGCCGTTACAGTGTAAGTACACAAATAAGTACTGAGTAAGACTAAAAAAAGAAAACTTTTATCTTGATATATATCTTCAAATGGCAAAAGATAATGACAGAGAATCTTCTCAGAACTTCAGCTTTCAGAGTGTTCTGGCAAGGTTTTCTAGAGTTCTAGAGTTCTTCCAGTCAAATTATTTGTTACAAAATGTTCTTTATACATTGTTAATTTAATATTTTTTTTCCTCCTGGAATATTTTAGTTTTATCCTTGACATGTCATAGTTCCAAACATATGGTGCTCAAGCACGAGGCACCGAAAAAGGTGCAAGACTCAAAGCAACTGTCAGAGATGTCCATCTAGTGCATTTTTTACCTAGAAAATTAAAAAGCTGCGTAGTGAAAACAACAGCAACAACACTGTGGAGTGTGACAGTCACCTGTATAAAGATGTTCCAATCAACTAATGCTCTGAAGGTCTGGTGCAGTAATTTGACCTATGTGTTAATGTCCCTGAAAACCCAGCAAGGAAATGAATTGTGGGATGACTGTAAAGCAGAACTGCAGGTGAACAGAAGCTTTTCAAGTGACTGTTTGAGTTCATTGCTGTTTAAGTACCTCTCTAAGTACAGACTCTGTGTACTATTTCAGTCTGGAAATAACTTTTCAGAGTATTGACAGTTCCACAGAGATATGTGGCCAAAACCTTGCTAGACACAATATCATTACATAACACTGTTTATGGGATGCAGCTATCAGCGTGGCAGCACATTACAGCACGGGCATTGCATTTGTGTATCTTAAGAAGTTTAAAAGTCTCTGAAATAGGTTAAGAGAGGAATACATTTGCATGTTTGTGTAACTAACGTTCTGCTTTATGAATCAGTGTTATTTGTTCTAAATAGGTGCATAAAAATATGTTACTTACTAGGAACCGAGAGTTTAATTTAGCAGCTTTAATCCTTGTTTAGCTAAATCACACAGACATGAACTTTTCTAAACCAATTAGAGTCTTTTAAAGTATACAAAGTGTATACTCGATGAACCTCTAACCTCTCTCTCAGAGTGAGGTCTTTTCACTCAATAATTGGGGGCCTTGAGTGAGAGAGGGACACTAGCACACTGTTCGAACAAAAGCACGGCTGACAACATACAATGCAAATCACTCGGCTAGGCCCATGAGAAACATTTGATCTGTGTTCTTTCATGGGCTTAAGAATAAGTGATGGGAAACATTCATCCGACACACACACACGCACACACGCACGCACGCACACACACACACACACACACACATACACGGTTCTGCAATCTGGCCTTTAAGAAAATTAACGTTTATATTTATGCAATGACCAACAAATAGGGTTCTAGCTGCTTGTGTTATTAGATCAAAAGATAATGTTAAATGTTGTCACTACATTAACTTTGATATTTTAGCGTTTTTTCAAAACCTTTACTTGTCACACAGTTTCTGAAACCTGACACTTAAACACCAGAAGCACACACCAAATCTGCAAAACAATACACTAATTATCTGCCTTTGACTCTTTTTGCAAAACACAACACACAATTCCCTATGTAGCACAGAAATCTAACAGGAGTTAATATTATGGCAAAGGTGTTTGCTTTTGAGATGTGTTTGGGATATTTTCATTATCTAGTTTCATTTAGCAAGAGATGTGAGGCATTCTGCATTCTGTGTGTGCAATTCTTAAAGTTTTGAAAAAAAGATGCACTCTTTTGAAAATGTTGCGGTAGAAAAAAAAACAGTAAAAAGAGAAACATATTTCATCACATCTGATTCAAAACATCATGTGATGGAAACATGAACTCCATAAGGAGATAAACAGCTTACTCTAAATAAATAAATGCTTTGCAAAAATTACTGTAGAAAATATAATAAATCAAAGACAACACATTAAATGTACAGAACAAATATGTTTAGTAATAATAATAATAATCTTAAAGGAATGTATTGTTTATTCCCTTCCAAATTCTGTCTTTATATGGGTCTGAAAAAGTCTTAATTCATCGTTCCACAAATTAAGTTCTTAAAAAAGTCTTAAATTGGATCAGAAAGTGATGAAATCTTTTAGTCACAGTCATAACATTAAATGTTGCTTTCACAGCAAAAAATTGACATCTTCCTCAGTATTTATGTTTTCATTAAAAATATCTACAAATTACTCTTATATGAATATACATTTACTACTTGAAATGCAAAATGAAGATATGAAGTTTTCTTATGAGACATTTAACAAAATTGAGTTTATACTTAAAACAAAAAACAAATATCTATCAACGAGATATGACAACATGTTTCTCCTTTGAATTAAGCATAGTTTATTAACCCCATTGGCAGATATTTGTTCTTATTTTAATCATATCTCAGTTTCTCAGACAACATTGCATCTGATTTAAGAGTCTTTAGATATTTACAGTGGAAAACACAACAGAAATACTGAGGAAAACATTGATTTTTAGTGTGATGAGAATCTACTTGACAGTTTTTTAAACTGCTTACACACATTTTCAAAACCTTGCCTATTTTTTCAAAACTTTACACACAAATTCAAGAATTGCACACACTAAAATGCAGAACGCCTCACATCTCTTGCAAAATGAAGCACTGCATTCAAGATAACACATCTGCAAACACCTTTGCCATAATATTAATTCCTGTTCAATTTTTGTGTTACATAGAGAATTGTGTGTTGTGTTTTGCATAAAGTGTTTTATGAAATTAAAAACAGAGTCAAAGGCAGATAATTAGTGTATTGTTTTGCAGATTTGGTGTGTGCTTCTGCTGTTAAATGTCAGGTTTCAGAAATGGTGTGGCAAGTAAAGGTTTAGTGTGTAAGCAGTAAGTTTGTTTCCATATTCCAGTGATGTTTTATTTTTATTAAGTAAAAATGTATGGAGATATGTTGAAGGCTGTATTTTTTACTTTGATGTGTTGCTAATAGAACTCATTGTCAGCTCTTTAGACATTTACATTTGCAGAATTGTGCATACAGTGTTCCCTTTAACTTTCTCTACGTGCTCTCTTCATCTACTGACTAATGTAACAGCAACAGCTCAATCCCATTCTCACTGAAGCGTGCTGCCCGACTAAATTAAAAATGGAGCTACATTTTAGGTCGATCTCTAAAATGCTAAAGCTCACACAGTGCTACCATCACATGCAGGAAAGCTTACTTGGGCCCAGCAACAGCAACGACAACAACACATCACTTCCCAGTGATCCGGCTGTCAGAGGAAATCTCCAAGTCCAGCGGCTGTCAGAGATCAATCGTACAGTAGAATAAATAGACTGGTAATGATAACGATAGGGAAAGGCTTCCTATGAAACCTTTCTAACATCCCTCAAAGATGGTAAACATACTCTAGTGAGAAGAGCAGGTGCTGCACTTCAGGTGTGATCTGAAAAGGCTTGCTTTTTTGTTAAGCTGATTATGAGTCAAGGAGGAGGTAGAAAACCCATCGTGGAAGAGAAAGGCACATAGTAACACACTAACACTGTAGTAGTGTCTGTCAAGCTGGTAAACCTATTAAGGGATAAAATAGTTACGGCTTTTGATTAGAGCCCTTCTGAGCCCATAAACAACATTGTCCAAAAATGAATTAGCATGTTTTTTTTGCTAATTGCCACATGCTTGACATGTGACACACAGTAGATGGCTTTTTAGCCTTTTTATTCGAAATAATACCAAAAGTGTTAACTAAATATATCGATTTTCATATATCGATCATTTTGCACCTTACAGTTATTTTCAACTGCTTACACACAAAACCTTTACTTGTCACATAATTTCTGAAACCTGACACTCAAACAGCAGAAGCACACACCAAATCTGCAAAACAATACACTAATTATCTGCCTTTGACTTGGTTTTCAATTTCATAAAACACTTTTTGCAAACACAACAATAATGTAACAGGAATTAATATTATGGCAAATGTTTTTTGAGGTGTGTTTGTGATATCTTGAATGCTTAATTTAGCAAGAGATGTGAGGCATTTTGCATTAATTTCATCTAAATATCAACAGTTGTTTGTCAGATTTAAGCAAAAACAGTTTTGAGGTTAATTGATCTTATATTGGAAAGCAGTGATCTATTTGAAAGTGTGTTTTTCTTACATATCTCTTTAACTGGGATTCTGCTTTGTCTGTCACTGGTTATTCAGTTGGTCAATTATCAAAATAACGTTTTAATAGAATAGTTGATTTAGTATTTTACATTATTTTCACTTAAAAAAATTAAATATTAATAAGAATGATTTAGAAGTCATCGTATCCCTCTTTTAATATTTGACATTTTGACTAAATTAGGAAGTATTCACATTGGCTGATGCATAATATTGTATCTAAATATTTTACAGCTTAAAAGTACATTTCATATGTTTCTTATTGTATTTAGTTTAACCCGTGACCTCTCTGGTGTGTTACGTGAATCTCAGTCCGGGTGCTTCCATCACTGTTCTGCGTTCCGGCGGCTTGAACAAGCAAACATGGCGGCTGAGGGAGATGTGGATCTGGACCTGGAGGCTGAGGAGAACTGTACGGGGAAACCGACAGAAAAGCCCCGAAAACATGACAGTGGAGCTGCTGACTTGGAAAGGGTTACCGACTATGCGGAGGAAAAAGAAATATCCAGCTCGAATTTAGAAACGGTGAGTTAATATACGTATCAGAAGCGGACGAAGCTAGTCTGGGTAACGCCGAGTAACCATGTGCGGCAGGAGTGGACACAAGATTTCTATCACATAACTATGAGGCGTCCTCTAGAAACACAATATTAAAACGCCATCATAATGTTTAAGCAGTGGACTGATCAGCCGGTTAGCTAAGTGAGCACTCAAGAGAGATTGTTTAAGCTCTCAATGTTCATTTATCTCGCCACCTAACCTGTATAGAAGAAGCTAAAGCCCGAGAACATTCGCCAGTGAACGCTGTCATCTCAGAGTACATCTACATATGAATGCATGTTTATATCATTGTAAAAGGTGTGATTCATGTTTTTGATGTGTCTTTGAAGGCCATGTCCGTGATTGGAGACAGAAGATCCAGAGAACAAAAGGCGAAACAGGAAAGGTAAAACAAATAGTTTTATTACAACCAGCAGCTATATGTCTGTGGTTAAATGATCATCACAATACTCATCTCGATCACTTCCACAGAGAAAAAGAACTAGCCAAAGTAACAATAAAGAAGGAAGACGTGGAGCTCATTGTAAGTATACAAAAGTGTATTTTCATGCTAGATTCATGTTTATTTTGACATGGGACTCAATGATTATGCTGACGTCTTCCTGACAGATGGGAGAGATGGAGATTTCTCGAGCAGTGGCGGAGCGCAGTCTGAGAGAACACATGGGAAATGTGGTGGAGGCATTGATTGCACTGACCAACTGACTGCTTTGAGATGTATGGACACATTGGACTGCCTTTTTCCTGCTTGGGATGACCCTTTCCTTTTCACACTGTACTTATTCTGTAATAAAAGGAACCTTTTTTAAACAGTCATTACCAGTACAACTTACCTCTTTGCATTTATTAGAAACTCTGACCCTCTTTTTAATAATGCATTCCAGATAAACCAATACAATCCGTGTCATAGTCATTTATTACCACAAAACAAAAAGGTCAATTTTTTTCCCATTAGAAACGGTGGAACTAGCCTTAGAATTCTGCACACACACAATGCAATGTGTAGATGTATACAATTGAAATGCAATAAAGATTTCATGTCTTAGTTATGAGGTTTCTTTAACATTAGCAAAAGACGCTAGTAAAACAAAGGTGATGGAGGGAAAAGCAGTTTAAAAGTGTTCTTGTTTGAGCTGATTTGCTCTTCTACCATCAACAAGACTATGTATTCCTCTTGTTCACTGTTGGCCGATCGAACACGTCTCTCACGCCCCCTGCCTTCTGTTTGAAGAACTTGCTGTTCTGAGCGCTCTCCTGAGCCCAGGCAGAATCAAATGAAGTGGTGTCCTGATCCACCAGATGTGTGTATTTTGTACGTCCGGAACGTCCAAAGTTTTTGACCTACAAAGCACATTGAATAATTAGTCATATTAGTGTTAAACTTGGATGCTAGACTACTTACACTTAAGGTGAAGGAATAAATTTGACACCCATATTTTGAATATTATATTTTTCGATAATCCGTTACATGCAGATGTACATCATAAAACAGAAGCAAGGATCTGCAGCCAAGACTTTCCTTGCCAATTTGAGCAATCAAATCTGATTTTAAGTCTCAAAATGTGATGTTGAGATTTTAACATCGTAGGCTTTGAAAAACAAATCCAACAACCCAAAGAAAAACAAACTGATTTGAAGAATTAAACCATACAGCTCGGTAGAGGTGGGCGATATACACGAGCGAAACAACTCATTCCGCTATTATATGCACGCTCGGTCTTAGAGGCGTGCGCACATCAAGACGGTTCCGAGCGCAGGAGTATTGCCGCTTTATAGGCCTTGAATGATTGAATACACGCACTCGTATGTGTCAAATGACCCATCTTTTGCAAGTGAAAGCAAACAGCGGAGAAAGAAACATGTGTAACAGTATATTGGATCCAGGCAGCTCTTAAAGTGACAGCAGTCTAATATTCCTGCTGTCTGCATTCATGTTCATCAAACAACAAAAGATCTCCCTGCTCTTGAATAAATCCTTTTTATAACTTTAATAAAAGTAAATAACTTTACACCATGAAGAATATGCATTTTTTTTTTCATACATTTGCTTACTTTATACAATATAGTTTTTTTTTTTTGGCTTGTAATTAGTTTCTTATTTAAATCACTGGCTGTTTGTTTTCAGTGAGCTTGAGTTTTTCTTCTACTTTTTTTAATTTACGCTAGTCTTAACTTGATATTGATATGATATTGACACTGGTTACAAAAATTATGACATTTTTCTACAATATCAAAAATGTTGATATCAAAGACCTTATTTAAAGCAAAAATAACTATATCATGATGTATATTGTTACCGTGATATAAATCGCTCATATCGTGATATAAGATTGTGGTCTTATTGCCCACCCCTACATCTCGGCATCGATGTCAAGACCAATACGATGAATTAAAATTAGCGGTGGGCCGTTATCGGCGTTAACGTGCTGCATTAACGTGAGACTCTTATCGGCGATAAAAAAAATATCGCCGTTAATCTATTCTCAAAGTTGGGTTGGGAGCTGGGTCTATACTCACATGAAGCTATGATGACTTTCACCCTGATATTTTTGGCGGATGTATACCTGGCGAATTGCACTGTAGGGGCGAGCAGCGAGTCTTGAACTAGAGGCTCTGATCCGTGATGGACAGATTGTGACTGGTCTGTGTGGTAATACAATGTGCAGGACATCCAAGCGCTCACCTATCATTCATCAACCTCAAATATGGCTTTTCATCTGAAAGATGTGTAGTAACAACTTTACATGGCGGCTCAATATGATGTTAACCTAGAGAAATATGCGCTATTGAAGTGTTTTGTGTGGAAGCGCGTTTGCTGCAAGACAGCTCCGGTCGCTCACTTGCTCTTAAAATCTCAAGTCATTTTGGTCATACAGATAAAAGTAGCCTAATACATCTTTTGAATCTGTAAAGACTCGTTTATTTGTGTGCACTCAGAATAACAACGAAGCGTTGCGCTTTTAAGCAAACAGGATGCGCTTTAGGTCTCATGTGAACTTGAGCGAGAAACTTGAAACTCGAATATATCTAAAAATACAGTACATAGAAAAATATATCTATAGAGTGAAATGTCAAAAAAAAAAAAAAAATAGAAGGTGTGTGTTAGCATGGATGATTTACATGAAATTTAATCTGTGCAACACTGTGCATAAGATGGCTTTCAGTTCAATATAATAACAAAAAGCGACATTTTGGGTTTTATTCAACTAATAAGGTGGGCACGCTGTGATCTGTACTATATTTTTACTGTAATTGACAGTTATCAGCAAAAAAAACAACAACACGGTGGGAGGGAATGGGAGTCATTCTTCCGGGGGTGGAGCAGGATTTTCCTCAGTTTTTGTGGGATTGGGACGGAAGAGATTAAAGTTTGTGATGCATTTTGGAAACAGGAGATGAGCCCCTGGTCTAATGTGCCACCTGGCTTGAGAAACCCGTTCTCAAAGACTTACTTTTAGTCATTATTTGGGTAGCACACATATTCTGAATGCCTTCGGCAGAATTCAAATGAGCCATTTTAATCTAGATTAATATAGATTAATTCCAAGATTAATCTAGATTAAAAAATGAATCTATGCCCACCTCTAATTAAAATAGATGGCACTGACCTGCATGACTTTAGGTAAGATTGTTTTGTTGAAATGGTCCTCAAGAGTTGGAGCACTGAAGTCTCTCCTGAAGACATCTTGCTCTTCATCCTGCAGAAAAGATCAAACTTATATATTTCATCAAGAACAGATTGCGATCAGCTAATGATGATCTGCTCATTACTCACCAGGAAGAAAGCTCCTCTGTGATAGTACTTCTGCAGAAACTTGTATTTGCCCTTTGATGCTTTGTTGGTGACGACTTTTCCATTTGTCCGCAGTTCTGCTCTACGCTCTTCCTCGGTAAGAGTGCGAAACCTCTCGATGTCTGCTTTCTCTTTCTCGATTCTGTAATTTAAGTAAAAGCCATGTGGGGTTATCATGTGTTACTACTGTGAAACAAAACAGTTTCTGCAAAAATGATGAGCACTCACGCTTCTCTGTCTTCTCTGTCCCTCTTAATACGCTTCAGTTCCCTCACTTTCCAGGCCTCATACTCCTCCTCCTCATTTTCTCCATCGGTGTCCAGAGCATCAAGAGCAGCTAGGCTACGTTTGTTCTCCTCATACTCTTTCTTGGCCTCCTCTTCTACGATCTTCAGGGTGTAGCGCCGCCTCTCTTCAACCTGTTTTTTGGCCTCGATGTCCAGCTCTTTTTGTTTCTGCTCCTCTGCTTCTCGTTCTGCAACGGTCACTCTGTCCTTCCTGGGAAGTCATAATGATGAGAAATTATTTAAATTGCAGTGTTTATCAGTGTTTTTAAAATTGCAGTTCTCATTTTAATATTTAGTACCCACAAAATGGGTTAATGAGTTGTTAAATAATAAAAAAATTTACTTTTACTACTACATATTCGTCAACACCTTATCAGATAAGATTTTTTTTAAAACATTGGCATTTGCTGTCCTTGGACCCCGACTTGAGTCATCTTTTTCGATATCCTCCGATAATTGTAAATAAGCGGTCCAAAAACTTGAGATGTTCTGGTACATGACCTACATCTCAAACTTTATTGAGTCCTATACAGAAGGGAGATTATCGGTGCGGTAACTGTGCAGTGTAATAACATTCAAAACGGCTGTATTTGTCATCCAAGAACAGGTCGAAAACTCTTAAATTAGCTGTCATTACATGTGCTTCAACTCATGTTGTGTATCTTATCCGATGTCCATGTGGGAAAAACATCTCAACAATTGAAACAGAGGATCAGTGAACATAAGAGCGACATACGGAGAAAAGATATGAATTATCCAGTCGCTGCACATTTCCTTTCTTTTAATCATGTGTCCTGTCTACGCTTTTTGGAGATCGAAAAGGTGTCGGTTCTACCGCGTGGAGGTGATACTGAAACTCTTTTATTGAGACGTGAATTGTGACTTTGCGAACCTCAAAACCCTTGGGGTTAAATGATGAAGCATTATTTAATGTAATGTTGTAGGGTGTTTTTATTGTATTTTTGAGTGTCTGCTTGATTGTGAAGAGATTATATTATAACCTTGTTTAGATATGAATTGTCTGACATCGTGACTTTACAAACATGATTTATTTATAAATGATTGGTAATATTGAAAAGTATTTTTATTGGATATTTGAGTCCGTGTTAGTCATGACGTATGAGTTGGTGATTGGTCCACATGTAGTGTCGATTACATTCATTGGTGGTGACTGTTTTTAAATGTCTTGTTTGTAATAAAATACATATGCTTGATGAACGTCAGTGGACAGAAACGTTGCTGTTTTTTGTAATAACATTTCTACATTTATCAAGGACTGATAGTGAGCGGGACATTATTTTATATTAATATTTAGTACCAAACAGTTGCTGTTAGCATTGAGTTCCACAGTATAGGAAAAGTATGATGCAAGTCAGTAGCTACCAGCAACTGCTTTGTCAAACATCATCAATCTTCAAAATATCTTCTTTTGTGTTTAACAGAAGAAAAAAAATCATACAGAATTGGAACAAATGAACTAAATTCATTTTTGTATGAACTGTCGCTTTAAGGTTAATTTATGTTTGAGAAACTCACTTGCGGATAAACACGGGTTTTAACCGAGGCTCAGCTTCATCCTCGCTGTCTGTGTATTCCTCGTACTCGGACTCTGACTCAGATTCAGCACCAGACTTCCTCTCCTCCTCCACCTCCATGATCTCCATTTCCTCGTTCTTCCTCTCTTGTGCACGCTGACGCATCATTGCTCTCCTCCTCTCAATTTCCTATACAGAAGACATTTACACATTTAGCAGACGCTTTTATCCAAAGTGACTTACAGTGCATTCGGTATGTGTGTTCCCTGGGAATTGAACCCACAATTGCGCTGCTAACGCAATGCTCTATCACTGAGCTACAGGAACAGTCAAGACATAACACCAGTTATTTCTGAACAAGTCTTTGCTTTTCCTAAATGTTTTGTTCAAGTGACCCACTTCATCATCGACTTCCTCCTCCTCTTCATCTTCGCTGCTCTCCTCTCGCTCAGGGTGCCACGTTCCTTCATCCGAGTCCTCGCTGCTTTGAGCAATCAGCTCTGGCTCTGCTATCTGCCTGTGTCTCGCAAGCCTGTGAAAGACAATAGTGCATTCCACATTAACCCCACCAGATCCCTTGAACAACAGTAATAGATTTATACAAATTGTATTGCACTGATTGATAGGCTTAACCTTTCTTCAGCATCTTCGGTCACTCGATTCATGAGACGTCGAAGACGAGGATCAGATTTTTCCTCCTCTTCAACTTCCATCTCTGGTTCAGCCTCTTTGCCCTTCTTAACAAACTGGAAGTCCTCCTCTTCTTCATCGGAGGACTCCATCGGGGCATAGTCTGGACGCTTACCCGACACATATCGCTTCACCTTCACTTTCTCCATAGAAATTTCACCTGAAGTTAAATAAAAACAAAACATTGATAGTGCCATAAGTTTTACTATAGAAAGCAGGTGTAAACATTTTTTAAATTATGAATAATTAAGCTCTCAACCTGCTCAAATTAATATAGGCTTTGCCCGAGCACTGTTAGAAGCTTTCAGAACGTTGTCATTTTAATTTTATCATCATTTAATAATCACTGTGGTGGTTTATTGTTGCAGAGTTATCAAATCTTGTAGTCATACAGGTTTACTGTAGAAAACTATAACTGTTGTTACATAGTTATAGTAATTTTTCTACAGTAACTGTGTGGAAACTACACATGAACATGTATCAGTTTAACTACATGTGATTGGTTTTAAGACCAATAATTTCATGTTTTTTTTACAGCATAATATTGCACACTGGCACGAATCGTGAAGTCAACACATGCTAACAGTCAAAGCTAACTAACGTTAAGTGTTTCTCAAACAAATACCTTTTTCATTGCGGATCGGCACGGCTCCTGCCGTCGACTGAATTGGCGGCTGCTTGGCATTTAATGCGTTTGGTCCTGACATTTTGGACAGTTCACGAGGACCCCTTTACACTCGAAAACAACACAATCGCTGAAAGTCTCCGTGAAGATCCTGTTTACAGTCCTTTATCAGCTAACATGGACGTCCCGGAAACTGTACGCCAATAGGAAACCGCACGAAAACTAGTCCCAGGAAACACCGACCTATAAAGTAGTTCCTACCTTTAATTGCACTTTTATAATTCAACACGTTATTTGTTTGTCCTGTCCTTCCCTTTTGGCGATAAATTGTCAGCGGAAAAACAGTAATCCGGTAAAAGAGCAGTATATTCTAAAATCATTACTATTATTATGAAAACAGCATGTGTTCTATTTTCTAAAATCATAAATTAATAGGCATATTTATCATAATCAGCTTTATTGGCCAGGTATGTTTAATACACATACGAGGAATTTGTTGTTGTGACAGAAGCTTTAAAGTGCAAAAGAATGACAGCAACAGGACATGACCGAGACTACAAAACAACAATATACAAATGGGCAATGTACAAAATAGCAAAAAAAACATTATACACTACAGACAATTATGTGTGTACAGGTCTGACATGTGCAAATTTGAAAAGAAAACATAAGTATGTGTGATGATGAATAAATAATGTATAATAATGTTGTCAGGTGTAAAATACTTGAGTAATTTTACTTGATTACTTTACTTAAGTATTATTTTGGAGTATTCTTACTTTATTCAAGTACAATTTAAACTGACTACTTGTACTTTTACTTGATTACATTGCTGAAGAATTTTTTTTACTCAGTCAGCATGCCAATTGCACGCTCCCTCAAAACTTGCGACATCTGTGACATTGTGCTGTGTGATAAAACTGCACGTTTTAGAGTGGCCTTTTATTGTGGCCAGCCTGAGGCACACCTGTGCAATACTCATACTATCTAATCAGCATCTTGATATGCAACACCTGTGAGGTGGATGGATTATCTCAGCAAAGGAGAAGGGCTCACTAACACAGATTTAGACAGATTTGTGAACAATATTTGAGAGAAATAGGCCTTTTGTGTACACAGAAAAAGTTTTAGATCTTTGAGTTCAGCTCATGAAAAATGGGGGCAAAAACAAAAGTTATGCGTTTATAATTTTGTTCAGTGTATATATATATATATAGACACAGTGGGGCAAATAAGTATTTGATACACTGCCGATTTGTCAAGGTTTCCCACTTACAAAGAATAGAGAGATCTGCAATTATAAATTGTAGGTACACCTCAACTATGAGAGACGGAATCAAAAAACAAAATACAGAAAATCACATCGTATGATTTGTAAATAATTTCCATTTTATTGCATGAAATAAGTATTTGATACAATAGAAAAATAGAACTTAATATTTAGTACAGAAACCGGTGTTAACAATTACAGAGGTCCGATGTTTCCTGTAGTTCTTGACCAGGTTTGCACACACTGCAGCAGGGATTTTGGTGCACTCCTCCATACAGGTCTTCTCCAGATCTTTCAGGTTTTGGGGCGGTCGCTGGACAACACAGAGTTTCAGCTCTCTCCATAGATTTTCTATTGGGTTCAGGTCTGGAGACTGGCTAGGCCACTCCAGGACCTTGAAATGCTTCTTACGGAGCCACTCCTTAGTTGCCCTTGCTGTGTGTTTGGGGGTCATTGTCATGCTGGAAGACCCAGCCATGATCCATCTTCAATGCTCTTACTGAGGGAAGGAGGTTGTTGGCCAAAATCTCACGATGCATGGCCCCATCTATCCTCAATACGGTGCAGTCGTCCTGTCCACTTTGCAGGAAAAAGCACTCCCAAAGCATGATGTTTCCAACCCCATGCTTCACGGTTGGGATGGTGTTCTTGGGATTGTACTCATCCTTCTTCCTCCAAACATGGCGTGTGGAGTTTATACCAAAAAGTTATATTTTGGTCTCATCTGACTACATGACCTTCTCCCATGCCTCCTCTGGATCATCCAGATGGTCTTTGGCAAACTTCAGACGGGCCTAGACATGTGCTGGCTTGAGCAGGGGGACCTTGCGCGCGCTGCAGGATTTTAATCCATGACGGTGTAGTGTGTTACTAATGGTAACCGTTGAGACTGTGGTCCCAGCTCTCTTCAGGTCATTGACCAGGTCCTCCCGAGTAGTTCTAGGCTGATCCCTCACCTTTCTCAGGATCATTGATACTCCACGAGGCAAGATCTTGCATGGAGCCCCAGTCCAAAGGAGATTGACAGTCATCTTGAATTTCTTCCATTTTCTAATAATTGCACCAACAGTTGTTGCCTTCTCACCAAGCTGTTTGCCTATTGTCCTGTAGCCCATACCAAGCTTGTGCAGGTCTACAATTTTGTCCCTAGTATCCTTAGACAGCTCTTTGGTCTTGGCCATAGTGGAGTTTGGAGTGTGACTGTTTGAGGTTGTGAACAGGTGTCTTTTAAACAGATAACGAGTTCAAACAGGTGAAATTAATACAGGTAATGAGTGGAGGATAGGAGAGCTTCTTAAAGACAAACTAACAGGTCTGTGAGAGCCAGAATTCTTGCTGGTTGGTAGGTGATCAAATACGTATTTCATGCAATAAAATGGAAGATAATTATTTAAAAATCATACAATGTGATTTTCTGGATTTTTTTTTCATTCCGTCTCACAGTTGAGGTGTACGTACCTACAATAAAAATTACAGATCTCTCCATTCTTTGTAAGTGGGGAAACTTTGAAAAATCAGCAGTGTATCAAATACTTATTTGCCCCACTGTATATATATATATATGGGATGGCATGAGGGTGAAGTTTCATTTTAATCCCTTTTCCTGCAATTTTGTGTGTGTTCCGCTATGCTGAATTTTTATTATCGCTGTACTAAATATGTGTTTGACCTGTGCCATTGCATTTTGTTTCGTTTTCTCCCTTTAACCAAACTTCTGTATGTCTGTCAGAAAAAAAAGTACTTCTACTTTTTTAATACTTGAGTACAGTTTAAAGTAGAACTTTTTTTACTTTTACTCAAGTATGTTTTTGGCCAGATACTTGTACTTTGGAGTATCTTTACTTTCACTTGAGTAAAATATTTGAGTACATTCTCACTTAAATTAATATCCTATCTCCTCCAAGCAGAGTTTGCTCTCAGGGTCATCATTTTACTTGTATTTTGTCATTTAATAGCTGTGGTTTATTTCACACAGTTACAGTACCAAGACTTGGTTACAAAACGATACATCTTGGTAATAAAACATTATCATTTAGATTGTATTATTCATATTGATCCATTTAAGAATATTAATACGCAACAACATTTGTCACATTTAACAAAACTTTAATGTCATAAGTGTGCAAGTATTATACACTTACATTCATATTATATAAAAAACAAAATGTTAATAAAAAAATCTTAATACTAAAGCTGACTCAAATTTAAATTCGCCCATCCTGATGTTGTTCTGAATTACTATTTTAGAGTGGAACAAAAGAAAATTACAAGAAAATCTTGCTCCACAGAGGAAAGAAAGTCAAAACCGGGTTGGAACGACTTCAGGGAGGGCTGAATTGCCCCTTTAGGGTAAAGAACACCTCATGATGATCAATTAAAGAAAGAAAAAAGCACTATCATTTCAACCAGTGGCTTGTGACATCATCATAACGCCACTCCTCTCTCCAAAAAGAGCTGCTGCAGTTTCTCCTCGAGAGCTGCATTGGTGCCACGGAGCCCTCTTACCACCTGAGATGCCCACAAAAAGTATTCTTGAACCCTTTCCGCTGTCCAACCTGTCAACATAGATACAAGACAGTCTTACACAAGCAGTATAATTGCAGACTGGAAATGTATTGATTTCTGTGAGCAGCAGTTTTAATGTCTCACCTGTGGGAGTGCAACGATTGAGGTCACGCAAATTATACAACTTGTCAGCTAGTTTCACTAGCTTGGCCTGATGGCTGCGGTGCGGTGCATGCACCACTTGCAGCCGTTTTCTCTCCTCTTTTGGTAAGGACTTGTCATCTGTAACCTCCTGGACGATTCTCGCCACTGTCGGTCCAAACATATACTCCAGCTCATCAATGGTTGTGTCAGTGTCCTCTACTGTGTCATGAAGCAATGCAGCCTGCATCACAAGAGCATACAATTCAATGTGCAAACTTCATTTAGCCTCTGTAATAAATTAGTGCACGGCTCTTGAAATAAAACTCGTTATTTCTTCACGAATTAAGCATTTTTAGCATATTAGTACAAACTGATATGATATTTAAAAGTAACGCACAAACATATCTCTGACTCACTTGTAAAACTTCAAGTTCTGTGATTCCACCCTCATAACTTAAAATCCTTGCCACCCCTGCAAAGACAAGAAAAGCAGCTGTATTTTCTGGAGTCTGGCTTTATATTGAAGTGCTCTGGTTCAGTACCTATGGGGTGATTGATGTATGGTGTGGCACTGGGATCTTTACGGCGCTGGTTTCGATGTTTCTCTGCAGCGAAGTTGACTGTTTCCAGCAGCACTACCGTCGACGAAGAGCTCATAGCTAACTTACTTTAGCAGAATAAGATGATGCACAGTCTGTTTATGCTTTTATAAATAGTTCGGACTGATTTGTTAATATACAACCCAGAACATGCGAGTCAATCATATATTAAAAATAAGGGTAGTGTTACATTAAATCTATGTTGTTTTTGTGTCCGCAAGTCTAAGATGTCCGTAGTGAAACATTCGACTCATGAAATAATTGTTCTTTTGAGTCGGATCTTTTCAATGAATCAGTTCACGGGTTGAAATGAAATTAATAACAGAAATGCTAATAGTACACATATGTTAACATGTCATTACACCTTTTCATCAACAAGCATATGAAACGATGAAATATACTTCTGTTCGAGCGTGCAAATAGTAAGGGATTAGTATGTTTATTGTTGCAAATGACTTGATTTTCATGCTGAATTATGGCTGCAACAAACTGAAGCGATTGTATTAGATTACAATAAACACAAGCATTAATCTAAAAGCGTAGTAAATAGCGACATGTGCCTACGTTTCAGAACATTTAATGCCACATTGGCACCCAAAACCACGGAAAACGCAAAAGATTCACTGAATTGGTTTTGCTGTTCAAAAGAATCGATTTTCGGAAATGAATCGGACTGTCAGATAGCGAATCCACTTCCGGAAAAAGGTGGACGAGGTATGATACGTATTTTTTTGTATACATTCTGATTAAATTAATAACTATAACTACATTTATGTTATTGTTGTAGCTAACTTGGGATTCGGATGATATGTTGATAGACTGAAAATAAAAGACAGTTAGAACTGCTGAAGGAAAGCCAGCTTCGTTGACACGAGCAAAATTGAGACAGAAGCTGCAGTGATCGAGTGATACTTGCACATGCAGCTTCCACAGATCTGAGTGACAGTGATGTTAGAGAGAAATGTTTCCCAGGTATACCCAGCTTCGGATAGAGTGGCAGGATCTCTCCACATGGCACACACGGAGAGGAGAGATGCTCCTGGGATGCCTGATTTCTCCCTGCTCAAAAGACTGGCCAGAGACCAGCTCATCTTCCTGCTGGAACAGGTGACACGACCTTACACTGTTTCTTCAGAGAAGCACTTTGCATTTTGAATTCGTATTGTAAATCTCAACATGCATGTTTTACAGTTGCCAGGGAAGAAGGATTTATTTATTGATGCAGATCTGATGAGCCCTCTTGATCGAATAGCAAATGTCACAATCCTGAAGGTATGAAATCATGTAATACATTTTAGGAGAAAGTATTGGCACGCTGTCTTTCTAAATGACCAGCATTTTATATCTTCTTTGAAATATTATTAATATACAAATGTGAATTCACACCCTAATGATACTACACCTGATTTCAGCAACATGAAGTCGACAAACTGTACAAAGTTGAGCTCAAGCCAATTGTCAGCAGTTCAGACCAGTAAGTAAACTAGTACGCTTTTATCAATTCAAAACTCCAATTTCTCTGTAAAATATAGGCTACATATTCTCTCTTTTTGCAGGCTGTGCTTCCTGATACGTCCTCGAATACAAACTGTGAAGTGGATTTCAGGTGTGGTTTGCTGTTACGTAGTCATTTATAATCTAGAAGGAAGTGTAGTTTAATAGTTTGTCTTAACAATGTTTACAGATTTGGTTAATTCAGACAAAGCAGCTGGAAGATTCAGAAGATATAAGATCATATTTACCCCCCAAAAGGTAACTTGGGATCTGGAATTGATGTTAAAATATGCAGCATTTGTATTTTGTTGTGTGATTTGGATGTTATGGCATTCTTTGCAGTTTTATGCATGTGAGACGGTTTTGGAAGAGCAGGGAGTCTATGGAGGTAGGTTAAGTGTGTTAATGTTTCAATCTTTGGTGCTGCGCCTCTTAATGCAGACATTAACTCTGATGTTTTTTCTTAGATGTTACAACCGATGAGTGGAATTTCTACATTCTTCCTCTGGACGGCGACATCCTCAGTTTAGAGCTGCCTGAATTCTTCAGAGATAACTTTCTGGTAATGCTGATTTGGATGCTACAGATCTTTAGGGCTGAAAAAAGCTTTGCATTTGGTATGTTTGATTAGTTTTAGTGAGATGTATTATTTTTTTTACCTATTTTGAGATTTTTAGTATGTATTCTCATTATCAAGATGGAGTGTTATTGATAAGTACACTTCAGTGCCATTCTTAGGAAAGCATTAAAATATGGGGAATTTGATGTTTAAAAACATTTTTAATGTTGCTGCTAAATATTTGTCTGAAAACTATGATATTTTCTTCAGTGTGAATAGAAAGTTGAAAAGAATAACATTCATTTGAAAAGGACATTTATTTCTAGCATAAATATTTTTGCTGACTAGATTATTTCAATGCATCCTTGCTAAATAAAAGTATTAATTTCTTGAAAAAATCCTACTGACCTGGAACGATTGACTAGTAGTGTCATTTTTATTATGGGATTGATATAGAGTAATTGTTTTATGATTCATCAGGAGGGAGACCAGCGCTGGGTGACCACTGCAGGAAGTGCACTGCATCTTTTACAGTCTGTCTATGGTTCCTTCTCAAAGGTGTATGGGATCGGTAGATGTGCCAAGGTGAGGATTTGTGACAAAACCCTTTGCATCATAGATTCACAGACTTTATGTGATTTGTCTGTGTATGTAGATGGTGTATGAATCCTGGAGGGAGCTAATGGAGGAGGGGGAACAGAGAACAAGACAACCTGAATTTGCAAAAGTATTTCTTATTGACAGAGGTCAGTTATTTCAAAAGAAAATACATTTAGATGTACTCTTACCGTTTTTGGAAAACAGTTTTCTGTTGTAATAAGAGCTTGCATTATTTGTATTTTAATATTTTAGATGTGGATTTTGTTACTCCACTCTGCTCTCAAGTTGTTTATGAGGGATTGGTAGATGATATTTTCAGAATAAAATGTGGTAAGTAATTTTATATTACAGATCTTAATGATCAGGGCCCGTATTCTTAAAGATTGTAAGAATACTCTCAGAGAGCTCCTAACTTAGCTTCAAAAATTCTACGTAGGAGTCATTCAGAACCAATCTAAGAGCAACTCTGAGCGAGGAAAAGACAACAACTATTATCTTAGTGAGGAGGCGGGCCTGACCCGTTGCTAGGAATGACAGTCTTTTGAAGACTGTGATTGGTTGGTTGTCCAAGAAGGAAATAAAAGAGTGCTTTTAGGGTCTATTATAAGCCTTCACTTTGAAATTACATGCATTTTTTCCTGTTTTACTGTACTCTCTCTCACACACAGACACACACATTATATATGTATATATAATCTTTATTTTTTATTTACCATGCTGTCATACCTAACAATTTTTTAGGAAACAAACAGTGACATAATACAGTTCTGAAAGTGCTATAAATGTTTGTGTGATCACTTTGCTTATAGAAGGTTGTGACAGACCCAAATCATCACTGCTGCATAGTTGCATTTTTCCAGTTGCCAAATATGTTAATGTAGTTAATGTAGAGATTACGTCCATTTCTGGCATCGGAGATGTTAGCGTGTCTAATAAGATCGGTCACAAACATGATCCCAGCACGATCTAATGTGTGGCATCTTATTAACTGACTGTCATGCATTGTGTGCAACACATTTTTCCTTCCTCTTCATGCTTTGTCCAATTTCCTTCACTGCTAAAGAAACTCTTAAGCCTCTTAAAAGTCCTCATTCGTACTCCTAACAGTTTTGGACTTTAAGACCTCTTTTAAGGGTTAAGATGCTTTCTGAATTGCTTTTGTCTTTACTAGGATATTTTCTTAAATTTTAAGAGGAAACATTTCTGCATTTCTAATAATTTTCTTAGAATTTTGTTACTAGGAGCAACTCTTAGCACTAAGACTTTTCATGAATACGGGCCCTGGTCTTAATTGTTTAAAACATGTTTATGTCTATCTATATAACAGGTTAATTATGACATGTTCAAGTTCATCCTTTCTATGTCATTTTGTTGTCGCTTCAAGGCAGTGTGGAGTTTGGACCTGATGTCACTTCCTCTGACAAGAGCATCAAAGTGATGCTTAACTCTCAAGACAAAGTAATTCACATCGACCTTATTACTCCGACAGTGGATAGTAACTACTATTTTAAAAATGACCCTTGTTTAATTCATCAGGTGTTCAATGAAATAAGGAACGAACATTTCTCCAATGTGTTTGGCTTTTTAAGTCAGAAGGCCAAAAATCTTCAAACAGCATATGATGTAAGTGCTTGCTACAGATGGCATGTTTCACAGCACATTAGGATACTTTTAGCACATTCTCTGTGGGACAGTAATCACAAATATGGGATTTGGTAACAGAAACGGCGTGGGATGGACATCCAGCAGATGAAGGCATTTGTTGCAGATGAACTGAAAGAACTGAAACAGGAACATCGTCTTCTCAGTCTTCGTAAGTAGTGAATACACTATGGTTCAAAAGTTTGGGGTCAGCAAGATTAATCAAAAGTGACCGAAATAACATGTATGTTGTTACAAAAGATTTCTATTTAAAAAAATGCTGTTCCTTTGTACTTTTAATTTAGCAAAAATCCTGACAATCATGGTTTCCACTAAACAATTATTCATTTTTTGAGCATATTTTGATTTCTGAAGGATCAAGTGACACTGAAGACTGGATACTAGCTGCTGAAAGTTCAGCTTTGACGTCACAGGAATCAATTATATAATTTATAAAACAGTTATTTTAAATAGTAATACAATTTTATAATATTACTGTTTTACTGTACTTTTGACTAAATATAGAATTGGTGATTGTAAGAAACGTATTTCAAACAATGAAAACAGTTTGTTAATAATAAATAAAAGAACATGCTTCGTTCCTCCACCAGACATCGGTGCAAGTGAATCCATGATGAAGAAGAAAACCAAGCAAGATTTCCAGGAGTTGTTGAAGACTGAACATTGTAAGATGTCTTAATAAGTATGAGATCATGCAAATCTGAAATATGAATTCTACAACTCAACACTGTAATCTCACCCATTTATATATCTCCTCTCTTTCCCATATATTAGCATTACTTGAAGGCTTTGAGATCCGTGAATGTATCACCAACATTGAAGAACATATCAACAGACAGGTATGAAAAAACAAACACTGTTATTGTTCTAAGACACTGGTATGATAATGCTACAATAATAATAATGCTTGAGGAATCTCTGTCACTCAGGTGTCAATGATTGACAGTCTTAGACTCCTTTGCCTGTTGTCCATCACAGAAAATGGTTAGTCTGATTTATTCTTGTATATAGATTCCATGTCTTAAAGGGATACTCCACCCCAAAATGAAAACTTTGTTGTTAATCACTTACCCACATGTTGTTCCAAACCTGTAAAAGCTTTGTCAGTCTTCAGAACACAATTTAAGATATCTTGGCTGAAAACCGGGAGGCGAGAATACTTTCTGTATGGAAATAAAATGAAAATAATGACTTTATTCAACAATTAGGCACTGTAACGTCTCATAGAGCCATTTTGTAGATTATGCCCTGGACGCAAAATGCGTACACTGTTTTTTATGGCCTTTTCTCAAGCGGGAGGCTGCATCCTCCGGAGGTCGCATTTGTAGGCTGCATACGTCATAAAGAAGATCTTATTTTAGAATATTAACAGTTATATATTTGACCATTATTCTTAGTTAAGCGTAAGTTGTTTTAATGCAGCCTACAAGTGCGACCTTCGGTGGATGCAGTCTTCCATTTGAGAAATGGCCGTTGTGGCCCAGCTGATACAGAAGGGCGTACGAATTTCAAGTAGGGCTCGCTGCATCCTGCGGTGGACATCCAACCCCACCCACATCCAAATGTGACATCATAAGCCACGCCCATACCCAATACAGCCACACCCATGTCAAATATTGGCATGGGTGTGGCTGTATTCAAATAGTGGAAGACATATTCAAATATGTCTTCCACTATTTAAAGATGAATAAACAGACATCCCTTGCTTCATTAGGTATTTTTATATTTATTATTTTACAAAAATAATTAAATAAAATGAAAAAAAAGATCAAATAAACAGTTCTTGAAATGCAGTACACATACATACTGTACATAAGCACAAGCACATTATACACATGCGCACAAACAACGCACACATTCAAGTTGTCAAAGTTTTAAGTCTTCGTAAAGACCAAAGATTTAATTTTTACTTAATGACACAGCAAACTTATTTTTAACAGTTTGCAAACAATTCGACTTATCATCTTATCAATGCTTCTTCCTGTTTCAAAATAATAAGAATGTGCTGTATTTGGACACGTGCGTGGCTTGTGATGTCATGCTTGGATGTGGGCGGGGTTGGATGTCCACCGCAGGCTCCTCACGCATTTCGTGTCCAGGGGATAATCTCCAAAATGGCGCTATGCTGACGCAGAGGAGACATTGCAGTGCCTAATTGTTGAATAAAGTCATTATTTTTGTTTTATTTCCGTACAAAAAGTATTCTCGTCGCTTCATAACGTTACGATTGAACCACTGATGGCAGATGGAGAATTCTGACGATGCTTTTCATACTTTTCTGGACTTCGACAGTGTTACTTGCTTGGCAGTCAATGGGACAGTCACAAGCCTCCCGGTTTTCAGCCAAGATATCTTAAATTGTGTTCCTGAAGACTAACAAAGCTTTTACGGTTCGCAACAACATGGGGGTAAGTGATTAACAACAATTTTCATTTTGGGGTGGAGTATCCCTTTAAGCTGTTTATTTTCTGAACATCTGTTCAATAATGCATTTAATTCTCCCACAGGTCTTTTGTCCAAAGACTATAAATCTCTTAAAGCTCAGTACCTTCAGGTATGTTATGATCTGAAAGTTTACATTTATGAGCTACTCATTTACCTAAAGCTTCAATAAGCCATTTTACTTTATAAGAAGGCCTTTAAAATGAGTGTTTCAGTGGATGATCTTAAACTACTGAAACTGTCCTCTGTGATACCATATCTTGTCTCTCGTTCAGAGTTATGGTATAGAGCATCTGCTGACGTTTGCAAACTTGAGGCAGCTTGGTTTGCTGGAAGAACAGCAAGCTGGAGAAACACTGACAGTCATGGAGAGTAAAGTGGGCAAACTTGTCACTGACAAGACTGTAGGTGAGAATGTGGACGAGTGAAATCTTTCCTTCACTCTCTTCCTCTAGCTCTTTCATATTTAATACATTGACTACAATATACACATGCATGCACTGGGGAGTTTCCTATGTTTCCGTTCAGGGAAGCTGACAGATGCCTTTTCCTCACTGGCTAAGAAGAGCAATTTTCGAGCTCTGAGTAAAAGACTAGCTTTGGTTAGCTAACATATATCAATTTAAAAGAAAAATAAATAGATACTGTTTAAAATTATGATATTTACTTCATGATCATCTAATCTACACATACAGGTACCAAAGTCTGGTGAGGAATATGATCTCCGTGTTCCGCGAGACATGGCATATGTTTTCAGCGGTGCTTATATTCCTCTGAGCTGCAAGCTGATCGAACAGGTTAGCTTTCAAAGAAGGCTTTGGCTACTTTGCATTTATTTGTTCTTGTTCTTGCTAAACAACATTTTAAAGTATTTGCTTCTGGCCTGTGCTGTCTGCAGGTGTTGGAGAGAGATGGCTGGACAGGTCTGGAGGAGGTTACACGTATGCTGAATGGACAGGAATTTGCTGTAACAGGTTTGAACAACGAATATGTTTGTATAATGCTGTTTGTAAGCCGAGTAACATATGATGTGGAGTATTTCAGAATATATTCATAATCATTAAGAATTTGTAACAAACATTTTTGTCAGTTTTCTTATGCTTAGAAAATTAGTATTATCTTCATAACTATTAATAATAATTATTAAATTTGTTGTATTTTGCTGTCAAGCCTACATTTCCCCCGCTTTTGTCCTGTTTTTGTTTCAGGGGGCAGTAGTACTTCAGATGCCCGGAACAAAACCGATGCTCAAAGGATTGTTCTAGTGATGTTTCTTGGTGGCTGCACCTACTCTGAGATCTCTGCACTCCGGTTCCTTGGCAAGGAAAGAGGTACAATTCAATAAATGAAATGCCTTTAACTGAAAAATGGGCGTTTAATCTTATCATTTTACATTAGTGATACACTATTTTCCTATTTTGATATTGTGCAGTTGCTTTGACACAATTTGTATTGTTAAAAGCACTATATAAATAAAGGTGACTTGGCTTAAAATATCATAGAATGTATTTTGTTTTTATTGATACTTGAAATGTAATATATTGTTTATATAAAATTGTCCTTTTGAAAGGTTGCAGATTCATAGTGGTCACTACAGCCATCACAAACAGTGCACGGCTTCTGGAAGCATTACTGGATAACAATGCTTGAGTCTGAGGAACATTCCACAAGAGGACACTTTATCACATGATCAATTCCAGGAGAGGGCAAAACGACAGAATATGCCCTAATTATCCCTGACATCTATATCATCCCAAAACAAACGTACTGTTAGAGGGGATGTCAAAAAGATGTGATTATTCTTAAAGGGATAGGAACATTCTGCCATCATTAAAGCACCCTCGTGTGTTTTTTCAAACCTGCTTAACTTTCTTTCTTTTGCAGAACAGAAAAAAATATATTTTGAAGAATATTTGTAACCCAACAGCTTAGGTGACTTATTGAGCTTTATTGTATGAGGTAAAAACACTGAAATGTTTCTCAAAATATTTGATTTTATTTTTCAAAGAAGAAAGGAAGTCATGCATGTCTGGATTGATATGAGGGTGAGTATATTAGGAGAGGATTGTAATTTTCAGGTGAACTGTCTTTTTAATTGTCTGCGCAGTTGTCATCTGAATTCATGAATGAATAATTGGAATACAAAACTGCACTTTATAAAAATGTTTTATACACTTTGTTCAGAGTTTGCCATGCATGTAATAACTGATTCAAGACTGATCAATAAAACAGTTACTGGTGTCAGGTGTCTTTTAGCTCCAGTCAATTGAGTGAAACACAGTGAAATGACCCAGTGGCCTAGCTATGATGAGGATATTAAGTAAAGATCATGTTCCATAAAGATATTTTGTATGTTTCTCAACGTAATTAAAACTTAATTTTTGATTGGCTAAGAACTTAATTTGGACAACTTTAAAGGCAATTTTCTCAATAATTCCATTGGAATATAAATCCAATATATATTCCATATATATATATATATTAAATATATATAAAATCAGATTTTCAAATAGTTGTATCTCTGCCAAATATGGTTATATTCTAACAAATCATATAGCAATGGAAAGCTTATTTATTTTCAAAAAGATTTACCCTTATGACTGGCTTGTGGTCCAGGATCACAAAGGGTACACATCAGGGGCGTAGCCACGGGTGTGCCAGGGTGTGCCGGTGCCACCCACAGTGGCAGCTGGCACACCTAAAAACAGATGCAGAATTATTATTTTTTTAATCGTAATAAACATGGGCAGCGCAAAGGAGGGGCTAGCAGATGCTTCAGCACCCCTAAGAAAGACCAAAGCACCGCCATTGCACCCATAAGAAATGAAATAAATTAAAAACATTTTACTTATTATTACGCATTCATAACTCTGCATTGCAATATAACGTGACGTGATTAGCAGGCGCACTTTTCGAATTGACAGCATTTTATTTAAAAAATGATCGGTTCCTTGTGCCAAGAAGGCCTGTCCCCAACTAAAGATTTCACTAGTCACACATAAATTGATTAATATAATAACTTAGGCTACTAGCCATCCTTTAATAAACAGGCGTATAGCCTATCCCGCGCCCAAGCGCACGTCTAAAGCGTGCAACGGCAAAAGTAGGCTAATGATTATGAATGTTGGGGAAAGGCAAAATAAAACATTTTAATTATTCGTTAATAAACTAGTGATTTCTTCTCAGTCAGTGTCGGCTGAAAAGATAAAGTTGCAGAATGCGACGCTGACTTTAATAAAGAAATGCACCTTTTCATTCCGACTACGTATTTAAAGATATTTAAATTTGTATTGTTTGGTTTGTTCGTTCGTTTAATAAAGTAGCCGGTTCATTGCTGTGACGCTCCATTTCACGGAGACTGCACGAGACGGCAAAAAGCGCATCTTGTTTCTCTATGTATTGTTTCTCTGTGTAGCCTACATAAATAAAAGCATATATATATATATATATATATATGAACTGGCTGTTGAATTTTGTATTTTTGAAAGTTCAATAATAATATAAAAAAACTTGCCGGACGGATTCATTACCCCGCTTTGTTCCGGGACCTCACAATTTACAGATTTAAGCAGTGCTTACAATATTTGTTAATTTAAAATTTTATAAATTTTTTTAATTATTTTCAAAAATAAATAACTAATAATAACATAATTGAGGCATTCAAGGCCAGACCACGCCGTTTCGCCCTTTGAGCAGCTAACAGGGACCATTAAATGTAGTGTTGTTGGCGATCCTGAATGTAATGTATAAAAAATATTTTACTGCTTTCTCTAATGTGTCTTGCAAGACATCTATTCAAGATTGTTTATTCCACCAAAAGTAATTTCAAAGGAACATTATGTAGGCCCATGTAGGCTACAGTTTAAGTCAACTTTTGCAGGATGTGCAAAATGTTAATGATTTAAAAAAGGAGGGATTATTTAAAAGCATTTTGTTTTTATTTAGTAGAGCAGCTACATCTGTTTTTACTAGTGGTGGGCCGTTATCGGCGTTAACGTGCTGCGTTAACGCGAGACTCTTATCGGCGATAAAAAAAATATCGCCGTTAATCTATTCTCAAAGTTGGGTTGGGAGCTGGGTCTATACTACGCAAGCTATGATGACTTTCACCCTGATATTTTAGCGCGGATGTATACCTAGCCGAATTGCACTGTAGGGGGCGAGAACGAGTCTTCGAACTAGAGGCTCGCAGTCCGTGATGGACAGATTGTTAACGGCTGGTCTATGTGGTAATATAATCGGGCAGGACATCCAAACGCTCACCTATCATTCATCAACCTCAAATATGGCTTTTCCTCTGAAAGATGTATGTAGTAGCAACTTTACATGGCCGCTCAATATGATGTTAACCTAGAGAAATGTGCGCTATTGAAGTGTTTGTGTGGAAGCGCGTTTGCTGCAGGACAGGTGTTCTGTCGACACCGGCGGCTTCATAGCTGCATCCATGTTAGCACGTCACGTCTGATGTGGTAATTTCACAGTAACGTTAGGCATACACACAGGTTCGAAGCAGAGGGTGACACGGGAGTGAATTCTCAAGTTCACATGAGACCTAAAGCGCATCCTGTTTGCTTAAAAGCGCAACGTTTCGTTGTTATTCTGAGTGCACACAAATAAACGTAGAGTCTTTACAGATTCGAAAGATGTATTAGGCTACTTTTATCTGTATGACCAAAAATTACGGAGATTTTAAGAGCAAGTGAGCTCACCGGAGCCTGTGTCCTGACATTTTATCCTACCCGTCAAATTTTCTTACCTCGGCTTATTGCGCATGCCGCATCAATATTGCATCCTATTTCTCACGCTGAACAACAATATTTAATATATCTGCATTACTGTAAGGGTATGTTTAGGGTTGGGGTTGGTGTAGACGTTAATAAAACACAATCTAAAATGTAGAAAAAATATTTATTGTTGGTTTCCGGTACTAGATGTATCCCTTCTATCCACAACCGCGAATATAACACGTAATTACTGTATGTGCATTACTGTAAGGTGTAGGCCTACACATTACTGTAAGGTGTACACATTAATAAAAACATAATTTAACAGGTAGAATTTTTCGTTTTTGAATTGTACTACCCACTGTTTTAATGGAGGTAGCCGGGTTTGCTTCAGGGAAAATGTATTTTTAAGAAGCTTCCCAATGGAAACTGTAAACAGTTCATCACGACCTCTTATGTAGGCCTACAGTTCAAAATTCATGTTTAACTGAATAAACAGTTAGTAAACACAAGTACATCTTATTGAACATAGTTTATTTTCATCACCAATTATCATAGTAGAACAGCTTTCTCAAGCAGTTTGTGATGCATTTTGGAAACAGGAGATGAGCCCCTGGTCTGCGCCACCTGGCTTGAGAAACCCGTTCTCAAAGACTTACTTTTAGCCATTATTTGGGTAGCACACATATTCTGAATGCCTTCGCAGAATTCAAATGAGCCATTTTAATCTAGATTAATCTAGATTAATTCCAAAATTAATCTAGATTAATCTAGATTAAAAATTAATCTATGCCCACCCCTAGTTTTTACATAAAAGATTTTTACATAGCCTAGTCACTGAAGTCAATGATTATTCTTTGATAAAGTAAATGTGCTTTGCTCACTGTATAATTTGTTCGTTGTTTGAATAACCTGGAAATGCGGTGTTATAATTAGACTTAAAATGTATTTTTATTAAACCTGTGATCATCAGGTTAAATAGGAGTTTAGTCTTATTAAAATATGTGACATAAATTGTACTTGCCTAAAAGGGGTTTATGATGTGTGTAGTTAATGATTAGTCTACAGTGAGCGCGTTTGACTAGAGCGCAGTTAAAGAGCTGTTGTAGGTTATACTGTATGTGATTGTCGGTGACCCTCTTGAGCGAGAAAAATGGAAAAACACAACAACAACAAAAATATAGCTGCAAGCAGCGATAACCAGGGTTCAAGAATTTTAAGGCCTAAGGTGGTATGCTTTTAGGGTCTAGGCCAACATGGCTGACAGTGAAACTCATCGAAAATGGACAATAGGCTCACAGAAACACACATAAATAGAAATTAAATGGTTAAACTATCATATTAATAATCATTAAGCTTGCTTACACAGATACACACACAGACACACTCATATACGGACATGCACACATATTTTGTTGCAGATATAGATATGTGAAATAAATGACAGGTGACAATACTCTTTGCAAGTCTTGGGATCAGGGATCTCCAACCCTGCTCCTGGAGAGCTACCATCCTGCAGATTTCAGTTACAACCCTGCTCCAACACACCTGTCTGAAATGAACAAGTAGCCTTAAAGACTGTGATTAGCTGGTTCAGGTGTGTTTGATTGGGCTTGGAGATGAAATCTGTAGGACGGTAGCTCTCCAGGAGCAGGGTTGGAGACCCCTGGTAGGCCAATGTGAAATGCAGGGCTGACAATAGAACACATTCACAATGGAGAATTCATTTAAACTGTCTCTCTCTCTGTCACATACACACACACACACACACACACACACACACACACGCAGAAATGAAAGGTTTAAAAATGCTTAATAAACAGTAAGCATACAAACACAGACATACGCAGAAATGAAAGGTTTAATAATACTAAATATACAGCACGCATGCTAACACACACACACACACACACACACACACACACACACACACTCACTTTGTTGGAGATATAAAATAGTGATTTTCAAAGACATCCAAAACAGAGAATAGGTTAACAGACACATGTAGCCTACACAAAAATGAAATGGTTAAACTAACATATTAATACCCAATAAGCATGCTTGTTTTTTTGTTTTTTTTTGCGCATTAATCTGACAATAAATGTGGCACACCCAGTTTTTCTGATGCACACCCAGAGTCTCCTTTCTGGCTACGCTCCTGGTACACATGATACACTTATGAGACCTATTAGATATGTTTAATATTATCTAACAAGCGTCAACCTAGCATAGCTAGTTTTAAACACAAATGTCAGTATGGAAAAAGCTAACAGAAAAATATGCAAAATAATATAATTAAACATAAAGTGCAATAAACAGATACAAAATACATTTCTTAATAAATAACTGGTAAAATAGACCATTATTATTGCTGCACAATTATTTATTTGTTGCTATACATTATCATAGAACATTATTCATGGAACAAAATCAGGAGTGGTCGTTTAATAATGTTTCTGAGGTCATGCTATAACAATGCTCACGCATGCGCAGGAAAACTCCAAACAGCCAATCAGCGGAGAGGCGCTGTTTTGACGCATATTTTGAATCAGAAACGGTTAAGCACACGATCGAAGTGCGAAGACTGTACAGTGAAATATTCCTTTATAAAATACAAATAAACCGCGAAGAGCCTTGTCTTGGGACGAGGATGAGGAAGAGGTGAGTATGTTTGCAGATATGTTATAATGTTTGAGTGTTTATCTACAAATGCGCAGGGACCGATTTAATCATGTGTCATTTAGTTTGAGTTGTATCGTTAGCTTGTTTTGAAGATAATAACATAAGCATTGCATTTTAATCAACACCCGCGATCATTACATGTCTAAAAGATTCGTGCAGCGCGTAACGTTACTGCTATTGACAGATAGCAAGTGTTTTCAGCTCATTCAACTCCAGCTTGTATGTGAGTGGGTTGTATAATGTCATAGAAAACATTTGATATAACGTTACTGCTTTGATCAGCTGTGCATTCAATGAATGAATATATATTAAAACGTTTCTTCACATTTCTAAACACCCGGATGTACAGTCATAATGCATAGATTCAAACAATTCACCTTTAGGTGACAACTCACTTTCTTGAGACCAAAATAGGTCACCTATGAGATTTGCTTAGATCCAATGAGAACGTGTTTTTATAAGGGGGGTCTTAAAAGGGTACTTGTGATCTTACAAGGGTAAATAAAGAACTGGGGCCATAACTTTTTATATTCAGTTATGAAAAGGTATACTGGTCTTATTTGTATTGGAAAAGTAAGACTGATAACCACTTGGGCAGGGCAACTGCTAGTAAGATTTGTATAGTATTTACTTTACTCTTTATCAAACTATGTCTAAAAATGGTAATATTTTAATTATTTAAGGACTGAGATGTGGGAACAGTAAAGAGAGATTGGGCAAACATTTAGCATTTTAGGTCAGCATTACCATCTAATCAGCCAATATTGCCTTAAATAGCCTGCATAGCACTTCATCTTTTATAACATGGGATTTTGACTAAATATATTAAATCGTGATTTTTGTAAAATGTTGCAATAAGATTTAAATTATAATTGTTTGTGTGGGAAAAATTACAGTTTTGGACATATATGGTGATACAATCTTTTTAAATACATTAAAGTAACTACAAATGAGCTTGTAAAACAAATATCTTTTAAAAAGGTGCATGTGGAGCATGCCCCCGGTTCTCAACTTCCCCCTTAACTGTTTGCATCTCTGATAATGATGTAGTAACTTCTGTTAATATTATTAATGAATGTAATCACTGGTGGATACACATCTGTTAGAATAGATGTTTATCAACAATGTGTTTTCTATTCTGTCTCTCAATAATTTTAGTGAGTTGATCGCTGCTGAATCGGTGGCATGTCTGAATAAAGCTCTCTGCCAACTAAAGGATATCTGGGAGGAAATCGGCATCCCTGAGGATCAGCGATTAGAAAGGACAAATGTGGTTAAGAATCATGTCAAAGTGAGTGTACTTGAGCAACATCTGATGAATTTGTGTTTCCAGGGATAAACTAACAAAACATGTACTTTAGAGTCTCCTGGACATGATGATTTCTGAGGAAGAGAGTCTGCGGAAACGTCTGACGATCAGTATTGAGAAATGTCAAAACGAGTTAGGTACATTGTGTTTGGAACTACAGCTTCCCCCATTTCAGGTTAGTATTTACTCTGGATACAAACTTTAGATAACTCCACAAAATGTTCAAGCAGCACAACCTTTTTCAACATTGATAAAAACAGAAATATTTCCTGAGCACCAAATCAGCATAATAGAATAATAATGTGACACTGAAGAGTAATGGTTGTTGAAGATTCAGCTTTGCCATCACAGGAATAAATTCAATTTCAAAATTGTTATTTTACTTTATATATTATTTCACAATATAACAATGGCTTCATCGATAATACACTAAAGCCAAATAACTCTTTGCATGGGGTCCTCCAGAATGAAATAAACATACTTTGTTGTTGTTCTGTTTCATAATCATTTTAGGAGGACAGAAGTAGCACTATGCTACAGCAGGAAAAAGACCTCCGGACACGTCTTGAAGTGATGTTAAAGGAGAAAAATCAGAGAATGCAAGTGCTCAAAGCATTAAGCGAGCAGGATCAGGATCTCTGTGACCTCCTCTGCTTCCAGCCGTTTTCTATCTCTGCTGATTTTGTTCCGTCCCTGGAACAGCTGGAGAAATTCCATCAACACATCTCCTCTCTCACTGTGGAGAAAGTATGACAAATCATCTTTGTTTTAAATACTACACTCTTATACACGTCTCAGTAGTTTATTGAAGCATTGTGTTCAGTTTGATTTACAGTGTTTTATATACACATTTAAAGGAACGAAGACATAAGGAATTTGTCACATTGAAGAAGCAAATAATACTTTGCATGGACGATCTGGATCAGTTGCCTGAAACTAGTTTTGAAAAGGATGTCGTATGTGAAGATGAAGAGAGTTTTTGCTTGTCTAAAGAAAACATTGATTCACTCAAAGTCCTCCTTCACCAGGTACAACACAAGCTGAATCTGACACACTATAAACATTGTTAAGCAGTTATATAATACAGTATTTATCATTTCAGTTGGAGAGCAGAAAGGTGGAGAATGAACGTGTCTGTGGCTCTTATCGAGAGAAGATCCATGAACTATGGGAAAGGTTGCAGATTCCACAGGAAGAGCGTGATGCAATTTCTGAACACATGACCCTGTCAAAGAAAAGAAATATGGAAGCTGTTAGTAACCTTTTGACAATTTGCTTCTATTAAAAAATATGTTATACCTCAATTATACAGCATTGCATGAATTAAAGCTTCCAAATGTCCAATCATTGTATTAAACACAGATGATTATATTTTATGTCCTCTACTGTCAGTTACAAGCTGAGGTCAAACTTCTTGAGGAACTGAAGCTTAAAAATATTCAGAACGTTACGGAGGCCATTCGGAACGAGATTGCGGTCCTCTGGGATAAGTGCTTTTATAGCACTGACCAACGGCAAGCTTTCGTCCCCTATTATGATGGTGGGTTGTCATTTTTCTGAATTACACGCTGTCTTTTGTAATGAAATAAAGGTTTAAAGTTTTTTTCTCTCAGATGATTTCAACGAGGAACTCCTGAGTTTGCATGATGCAGAAATAGTGCGGCTTAAACAGTATTATGAGGATCATAAAGATCTTTTTGAAGGTGTTCACAAATGGGAGGAAAGCTGGAGACTTTTCTTAGAGCTTGAAGTAAGTTGAACTGACGGAAAATATTAATCATATACTTTTGCATCACCTAACACTGTATGTTTTGTGGCAGGAAAAAGCCAAAGATCCATCCAGATTCACCAACAGAGGAGGAAACCTTCTAAAGGAGGAGAAACAACGGGCTGATCTGGGCAAAGGTCTCCCCAAGGTAATCATGACACATGTATCGAGAGATACACATGTGTACACTACCATACAAACGTTTGGGGTGAGTGAGATTTAAAAATAAAATAAAGTTATTTCAAAGATTTCTAATTCAAATAATAGATGTTCTTTTGAACTTTTTTATTCATCAAAGAATCCTGAAAAAAATGAATATGGTCTCTACAAAAATATTACGCAGCACAACTGTTTTCAACACTGATTATAATAGAAATGTTTCTTGAGTACCAAATCAGCATATCAGAATTATTTCTTAAGGATCATTGAGGACTGGAGTTGTTGTTGTTGAAAATTCATCTTTATTTATATTTAATTTAGCTGTAATTTATCATAGGAATAAAATATCTTAAAATGAAAAACAGCTATTTTTAAGTTTAATATAATATCTCACAATATTACTGTTTGACTGTATTTTTGATCAAATAACTGCAGTCTTGGTGACTTTATAAACATGTCCAGCCTCTAACTTTTGTTATATAGTAGTATATTATGTTATAAGGTTAGCCATTAGTAATCGAGTCTCTCATTTAGCTCGAGAAGAAGCTGAAGGCTGAGATTGAACAGTGGGAACATGAACAGAACAGAGAATTCCAGGTCAATGGTCAGAAGTTCATGCAGTTTGTTACTGATCAATGGGAGACGTACCAGCTGGAGAAAGAGCGGGAAAAACAGAAGCGGGTATGTATTTCACTTTACTGGGCATATGAATGTACCTGTACTCCAGGGCTGTGAATTATAATTCTGATTTTATACATTAACCCACATTTGCTGAGTAGTTTGTATTGATTTATTTTATGTATTTATGACCAGTTGAAAACCATGAGTAAGATGTAATAATATTGATAGATTTTAATAATAATACAATAACTGTCGAGCAGCAACTAAAGAAGAGCAAGCAGACAGAGGAGGACATGGTCTATGGCACTGTGATCCGGACACCAACTAAACGAAGATTTCTGGGCAGCACAACACCTTGTAAAGCTCGAAAGGCAAGTACAATACGGGTTTATTTCCTGATGAAGAAAGCAGAATTAAAGTCAATGTGAAACCCTTTTCACAGCAAATTTTATATGTAATGTGTCATATTTCTGAGTGAAAACGAGTATTGCAATATAAAACATAAGGCAGGACTTGATTGGCTTGTGAAAAGTGGGTGTTCATGTTGGTTTTATTCTCATTACACACCTTGATGCACACTTTTTTCTTCTTCATTTTAAACGAAGTTTCAGTATTAACCCTTTGGCTTTCCCTCAGCTAAACGCTACCTCCAGTACTGGCACTTCTAACAGCACTATCCGATCTGTCTTTGGTGGTACTGTCTGTCATTCTCCTATAACACGTCCTCCGATTTCAGCAAGCAAGGTCAGTGCACGGCCATAACAACACCATTGTTCTCAAGCTTTTAATTAACTAATTTGCCCAATCCTTTACTGATTAACTAAGTTAATGTGTTACTTCTTTAATAACACGTCTTTTTTCGAAGCAGGGTAATGTGAAGACTCCAGTCCATGGCAAACCTCCTCATCAAGGTTTGCTAGAACCAATAAGGAGAATATCTGTCATCTAACTGGTGGCGTGGCTGGGATGACGAAGGTACCAGCTAGTCCACAGCGTAACTTCAGCATCAACTCTGTCGCAAGCACCTATTCAGAATTTCAGGTAAACTCGTCTTCATGTTTTCCATCAGTAACTCAGTCTGGTCAAAGAGCAAGAGCTTGAACTGAACTGTGTTTTAAAGGAATAGCCTTAGAAACCCCAAAATAACAATTAGCTGAAAATGTACCTCATGACTTTGTTTCTTTATCAAAACAGATTTGGGGAAAAAAAATGTTATTCCATGATTTGCTCACCAATGGATCCTCTGCAGTGAATGGGTGCCGTCAGAATGAGAGTCCAAACTGCTGATAAAAACATCACAATAAACCACAAAATTAATCCACATGACTCCAGTCCATCAATTAATTTCTTTAAAAAAACTGATAAATCCATAATTAAGATGTTTTAAACTCCTATCCATAATATTGCTTTCTCCAGTTAAAAAGTCTTGTCTGAATCCGGAGAGAAATATGCACTCTTTACAAGAGACAACAGTCTCATATCTGGGGTTTTTGATGTGAGAGGACAACAGGGGATGGACTTGAGGAAGCGTTGTTATGGATTATGGACTAGGAGTTTAGTTATACACAGTAGTTTAAAGGTAAACTGTAAATGATGGGCTTATTTTTTTTACAACCATGCAGCTTTTCACTTTACAAGACGTTAATTAATGGACTGGATTTTTGTGGATTATTGCCATGTTTTTATCAACTGTTTGGATTCTCCTTCTGATGGCACCCATTCACTGAAGAGGATCCATTGGTGGGCAAGTTATACTAAATATTCTCCAAATCTGCTCCCATGAAGAAACCAATTCATCTACATGGATGGCCCAGGAGTGAATGAATTTTCAGCAAGTTTTCATTTTTTAGAGTGAACTATTCCTTTAAATGTATAAGTATATTAATGCTTATTTAAAACATTTATGATTCTGGCATAATGTTATGCTAATAGAAAACTTGTTTCTAAAGGAATTTTCAAGTCTGAATCCATATGATCAAGGTTTGTTAGAGATTTATTTCCAAACATCCTAAATTTTGCCTATTTAACTGTATGGTTAAACACACTGCTTAAACTCACTTTAATTTGCTAACACGGTTTTGTTTATGTTGTACTGTATAATAAATGTAATACTTTTATATATTTCACTAAACACTTTTATAAAGTAAGTAGGGACAATATGCAGTCAGATTGTAATTATTGATAAATATCCCCTTATGGGCTGATCAAGACTGACAGGGTCCTGTATTATACTAAAGAGGTTTATTTTGCAGTAATGATGGCTGACTGTACATTGTTAAATGAATACTGTACTTACCAAATTATATCTAACATAGTTACATTCTTTTAATTTGAACAGAACAGGCAATTACATCTTCCATATGATATAATTTTATACAAACAAATAAAGTTTTCATGGACCTCTGAAGGCATTTGTGATGCATGTATAATATCTGATTAGTTGTGTTTTATACATCCTCTTGGCCTCTCTTTGTACCGGACTCTTTTTCTTCCTAATCCACACTTAACCAAGATTATCTCTATTTATTCACAATTCAGTTAATACCTGACTGCCATTATCTGTCACTCTGTCTTTATTATTTTTAGGCTGTAAATATCCAGCATATATTATAAATAACCAGATACATATTTTCACGTCAAACTGTTTTTTTAATCTGTAATTTTCTTGTCACAGCGAGACCTCTCCAAGTCATCTAAATCAAAACACGTCCCTGAAATCCTGAACTCAACCATCATTCAGCTTTAACTCTACCGCATGCAACACTTGCTATTAGGACTGGGATCTTTAGATGATGGCTTATGGGTTCTTGTTCTTTATAGCTTTAGCTATGCATTTTAAATGCAAATGAAGGTAATATATATTTAATTGTCTCCTCGTGGGATTCTACATGCATGTTCACTTTAACACTAGACAAGCACTGCTTTATATGTACTTGTAATGTAACAAATGAATATGCATTTTAACGTTACAACTGCTCAGCTGTTCCTAACAAATTAAGACTTAAAAAAATGACTAGTTATTTCTCATTATTGGCAATATTGTCAAAATCACAATGTGTTTTAATGTTGCTTTTGGATGTTTTGCACAATGTAAATGTTTTTATATTGCATTCTTTATTATATTGTACAATTCACTACATTACAGTTCACTTTTGAACATTCTGTGACTCCTGTCATTATTTTAGTCAAACTATTTCTACTGTTCTTAATATCGAAGATGTTTGAATCTTGAATTCTGTTTTATTCCAAACCAGTTTCTGTATAATTTATGTATTTAAGCAGTTATATTCCTCAAGTATGAAAATTCACATCCAGCTGTTGTTCTTATTTAGCAACTTAAAAATAACGGGTAAATTATATAACGATATTAATAACGGAGCTACTGTAACAGGTTTTAATCTTATTATGACTTCTGTATTCTACATATCTTTGTTTTTGAGCAGAAAACTGATCAGTTGGAAAAATCATGGTTATTACCCAACAATATATATATATATATAAAAATAAGATTCAAGATTTTAAGTCTTAAACTAAATCTAGATTTTAAGCAACCCTGCTAAAAATCAATAAACCATCACAGAAATTATAATGGATTCCACTACAAATACCATTACAAACCATAAACTTTTAACTATTAAAACCTTTACAAATGGGTTTCTGTAGTGTTTTTGGGGCATATTCCATTAGGATTTATTGATTTTAACAAGCTACAAACCCACAGGGTTTATTACAGTTTCTATTAAAACCAATGCAAGTCCCATTATAACCAGTAAAACCATTACAAATTCTGCGATGGTTTCTTTTGTTTTCTGCAGGGAAGTTTGAATTTTATAGTAAAAAACACGTTTACAAAGCTGCAATTATTTGGAAAACATTAAATGTTCGTTTCACAGATTTATTCAACTTATACACAGGCTCATGTAATATCGATTATATAAATGCAAATGTATAAATATAAACCCAACTTTGTATTGCTAAGTCAATTTAGTTGGTAGGTTATATGCAGTGTTGGAGAGTAGCTAGTCACTTATAACGGGATTACGTAATTTAATTACAAAATAAGATTAATTTACTCAATTGAGTTATATGTTGTATATAAGGACCGAGTTTGGGCACCCTGTTATAAAATGTTATTGTTCTCTGACAAAAAATTAAGAGAATAAATGATAAATTAGTTGCGTTGACCTTGCCTATAACATAGTAGTTTAAAACAAGTGTTTTACGCAAATGGAATAAAATTGGTCATTTGTATTATTATTAATAAACTAATAAAATTAGTTTGGCTAATGTTTGGGTTATGCGGGGCGGAGTCACTCTGTAACCCGGAAACAGATTTTGGTGAATGACGCGAACCTTTAGACTCGAATGGAGACTCGGTAAAAAGATGGCGGCTGACAAGCGCAATAGCATAGGCAATAATTCCACTAATAAACGGTTTTGGAGCCTTTCCGTTCGCGGAGCGGCGGCAGTGTTTATCTGTATACTGTTGGCCGAGCCTGCGCGAGCCACCACGCACTGGGTGGTGACGGAGGACGGCAAAATCCAACAGCAGGTAACGTTACGCGACTGTTTAGTCACCCCATCGCTCTCTAGACCATATTTACAAGACAATATATTGATAGCTTTCATATCTGATTGTTATTCACTAACACTGCTTATTCAGCTGTCAGACAGATGCGTGTGTCGATCTCAAGTGTTGACAGCTGTTGTCTGCTGCTTATCACGATATAACAGCGCACTAGTGTGTAGTGATTCATTAACACTGTCCCGATCATCAGCCTGATTTGGCTTCTTGGTGTCTCCTAATCTCTGACCTCAAATCTGTCCGATAGTGACTCTTGCTCAAAGCATGTTTGCGCATTGATTTAGCCTTTTTCATGCTCCCTTTCGTTTCCAGGTGGATTCTCCTCTTAACTTGAAACATCCCCACCATTTAGTTCTTTTCATGCAACAAGAGACTCGTGTGAACTACCTCAAGAAGTTAGAGGTGATGTTAAGCCTCACATTCATCATAACCTAAAAGGATCTTTTACAATGTACTTTGTCTTGAAGAAGGCAGCTCTAGAAGTAAAGGTATGCTTCCCTAAGCGCTTGTCTGACAGCGAGTTACTGTATGTTTTGCAGAAGCAGCTAGTTGCTCAGAAGATTCACATTGAAGAGAACGAGGACCGGGATACTGGTTTAGAGCAGCGGCATTATAAAGAAGACACTGACTGTGTCACAGCTAAAGTTCCTCTGGGAGACTTGGATCTCTATGATGGCACTTTTGTATCCCTGGAGAGCAAAGACATAAAGTGAGTGGTGTTTGCTTGTGCTTATTATGTAATTAGTTTAATTGTTATTATCAAATATGTCATTATGGTTTTATTTTTGCGGTTTTCTAGTCCAGAGGATTATTTGGATCAGACGTCACCTCTACCTCCAGACCTGGAAAAACCGGACTGCTAAAATCCTCGATCTCTCTTACAGCATTCATGCATTTCAGCACCTCAGGGTGAGTGTTTTGAGTGCTTTCAGCTTTACCCATAAATGCACTACTGGTTACAAATTTTCTAAGAAGACTGTTATGCTTATTAATGTATTCCTGTAGTAAAGCTGAAATTTCATCAGCCATTAATCCAGTGTTCAAAGTCACACGATCTTTCAGAAATCATTCTAATATGCTGATTTGATATACACTTATTATTCAATAAAAGCAGCTTTGATGAGCATAAACTTCTTTCTAAAACATTAAAGATATCATAATTACGAGTGGGGACTTGGTTCAATGATTGTTGATTGGATTGTGAGATGTAGGTATTGCATTTAAAAGTGGAGGCAAATGAATGTGAGCTTGCAATGTAGGGTTTAACAGACTAAATCAGGGGTCACCAAACTCGGTCCTGGAGGGCTGTTGTCCTGCAGAGTTTAGCTTCAACACACCTGCATGGAAGCTTCTAGTGTACCAAGCAAGACCTTGATTAGCTGCTTCAGGTGTGTTGATTAGGGTTGAAGCTAAACTCTGCCGGGACACCGCCCCTCCAGGAATAAGTTTGGTGACTCCTAGACTAAATGATTGGAGATGTCCTGCATGCATCATGAGAGAAGTCTGTCGTTTTCACTAGAAGGTCCAGTTATGTGATGTTTTTACATTGAGTTCAACAAATGAAACATGCACAGATACATTTTTCACAATAAGATCTATAAGGTGCATTTAGAAAATACAAAGGTGAATTTTCATTTCATGCCAACTTTCCTCTCAAACATGGGCTCATTGTTTTTTCCTCTCAGGGTGTACAAGAAAAGGTTAACTTAACATCACCCTTGCTTTCAAAGGATGACCCGATCTTTACCTCCCTGTCTCTTAAGCTGGGACAGAGTGTGGATGAGATTGGGCATCGGATACACCAGGCCCTTCTAAAAGTAAGTTTATTTACTTGATTTCTAAGATTCAGTGGTTTCACAGTCACGGAAACCTTGAAATGTTGCAGTTGTGATTTCTAGGCCTGGAAAATTCTAGTATTTTCTATATTGACTGGAAATCTTTGTAGTTTTGTTCTCCTAATATAAGATTATTGTGCTTCATAAGATGAAACACAGCATAAAAGGCACAATAAGGAACTTTATTAGCTATGAGTCACAAAGGCGTCTTTATAAATCAGTGCTTAGGAAAATGTATGGCACATAAAGTGCTTTACTTTGAGCATACTTCTTCTAACCACAGTAAATGTCAGGATTTTTTAAGGTTGCATGATACATCAGTACCATACTTTTTCCTTTATGGTTCAGTTTTTCCTCTGTTGCAGTTTTTAAAGGCTTGCCTTGTAGATAATAGCAGAAGCTAGCTGAAATAGTTATTTCTCAAGATTAATGATAACTGTCTTTTTCTCACTTTCTAAGAATTCTTCTTCATGGGTGCTTTATAACTTGGCCTCCTTCTACTGGCGGATGAAGAATGAACCCAGGCGAGCTGTGGACTGTGTGGTCCGTGCCCTCCATTTTTCTCCAAGGTAAAGTGAAATGGCACATGAATACAAATGGCAGATGTATAGTGGGCATAGCTTATCAACAGTGAAATCAGTGTTTCGTCACCTGCGCAAAGACTTGAATAGGTTGTTTGGATAAGTTTACATGTACTTCCTCTCTTTTTGCAGGCAGCAGAAAGATGTTGCTCTCATCAATATGGCAAACATACTTCACAGAGCACACTTCTCGGCTGACGCTGCCATTCTCGTCCACGCTGCTCTGGATCTCACCACCGATCTCCTAACCAGCCATTACACCCTGGGCAATATTTACGCTGTGAGTGCAGCGGAGGAGGGATGGTTTCTGCAAATGCAATTTTTAAATGTTTCCGAACTTCCTCATAATCCTCTGTTCACGTGCAATTTCTGCCGAACAGGAAATGGCAGTTTTTCTTTAGTATCTAATTTCCTTGTTCCTTCCTCCTGTCTCTGTGGTAGATGTTGGGGGAGTATAATCACTCCGTGCTGTGCTATGAGCAGGCCCTGCAGGCTCAGCCGGGGTTTGAGCAGGCCCTGAGGAGGAAACATGCCGTCCTCTGTCAGCAGAAGCTGGAGCAGCGGCTTGAGGCTCAACATCGGTAAGACCGACTATGTGTTTTTTCATTGACTGCTGTGACTTTGACTCTCTTTTTCTGTGCAATTACTCTGAGTCTCATTAAGAAAACCATCCGAGTATGCAGTAGCTTTTATCCTATAATTGAATGACTCTTGTTCTTTCATTGAGGGCGTATTTATGATGTTCATTTTATGAAGAGGAATTCATTATGGACCACTGCAGGGGTCTTTAACAGGGTTGTACTTCAGGATGGCTGGCAATTATGTAGTTCGATCTCAAGCTAATTTTACGTGAAAAAAGAAAAATGCATTCATCAAGGATGCAATAAATGATCAAAAATAACTAGAGACAATTTATTGTTACTAAAGATTTCTATTTTAAATAAATACTGGTCTTTCTAACTTTCTGTTCTCTAGCGAAACCTGGAAAAACCCTGTTGTGGTTTTCACACTGAATTAAAGGTGGGGTACGTGATTTCTGGTAGCCAATGTTGACATTTGAAATCACCAAAACAAACACGGCCCTACCCCAAAAGGGTCTCGTCCCTATTTTGATAGCTCCGCCCCACACATACATACAATGATTAGTTCTGTGAAACAAAGCAAAACTCAATATAATCACTGATGCTGTCTACTCTGGGCACCGCGACACGACAAATCCCCGACAGAAAACTGCTGCCGCATTCTATTTATGGCATATTGACACAAATTTCAAATGATTTTTAATGGTCACTTTGTCGCGTCCAGTGTAGACAGACTTTAGCTGTTGCGGCGGGGCGTCTGGTGTTGACACGGTGTAAGCCTTCTTTTGTTCCGCAGACGTTTTCCTCTTTAGTTTTTATCCGCCATCTCTATCTTTCTGTCGTCTCTCAGCTCGACTAATGTCCATCATGTGCACTGATGAGCGCTCTCTCCTCGCATCACCTCGAGTAAACACGGCCCTTACTGCTACAAGCTTGTTTGGTACTGGCCTGATGCAGTTTTCTAAAGCATTTTTGAAAAAAATGCATACCCCACCTCTAAGCAGCATAGCTTTTTTCAACATTGATAATAAGAAATGTTTATTGAACACCAAATCAATTAGAATGATTTCTGCAGAATCATGTGGCACTAAAAACTGGAGTAACGACTGCTGAAAATTCAGTCTATCAAACTGACGATGCTTTCTAATTGTGACATTCAGACTTAAGCATTTGTTTTCTGGCAGTGATGACAAATATCGTTCAGTTGTTCTGTTGATGACAAGGAAGAGGACACAAATGAATCTTTGAGTTTGTGCTCAAAAAAGTGCATCTTCTCTGATTCTTTGTCCAGGTCTTTGCAACGCACCCTGAATGAACTGAAGGAGTACCAAAAGCAGCATGATCATTACTTGAGGCAGCAGGAGATGCTGGACAAGCACAAGCTCATTCAGGAGGAGCAGATCCTGCGAAACATCATCCACGAGACCCAAATGGCTAAAGAAGCTCAACTCGGTTAGACTGCATGTTTTACCTTTCAATTCCAGTCATACAGTTTCTGTAACACAGACCCACAAACTCAAGATTGTGCAGTATACCGGATAAACAAGTTTGGCAAGCCTGCCAGATTCTAGTTGGTGCCACGTTTGTTCTCTTCCCCTGATGATGCAGGAATGTGTATAATAGGTCTTAAATGTTTTGTTTCAGGAAATCACCAAATGTGTCATATGGGCCAGCAGAAGTTCACCCTGCACTGCCCGTTTGACTTGCCTGTACGGTATCACCGCGGAGAACTGTTTGAAAATGTCCACTACATTCAGGTGAAACTGAAAACACTGTTTTAATAATTTAGCATTGTGTGTGATAATAATTAGATTCAATATTAAAGTAGTTTACTCGATTTCTGCACAATAAAATATTTAGCCGAACTTGAAAAATGTATATTTAAATGCCTATGGAGTTTGAAACTTTTATACTTTTGCATGTCTAGAAAAAACTATTAAAATTAGTGAATTAACATAAGAAATATCTTGATTTTTAGTTGTTGTAGTTTAAACTCTTGAATGCCCTTGTAGACCCTGGCCGTCTGGTTGAGAAGCATTGGTCCATAGTAACGTCAGTCCATGAATTTCAGTGGACAAGCAGTGTTTCGTGTAAACAGTGGAACATATTATTGTTTTTTCACGTGTCCGCTATATTCTACTTTGACTGCTTGCAAATACATTTTTGTATGCGGATCAGGATTAAGCAAATTAGCGGAGTAGCTGAAACTGACTTGTTTGTAAAACGGTTGTATGAAATGAATAATTTTCATGTGATAATATTTGTGTCTGTAGTTTGGTGAGGAAGTGTCAGTCGCCACCAGTGTTGCTCTGGTGTCCGAGTTGAGTGTGAATGAGAGTCACAGTCCTCAGCAGTTCTACACCGTGTCTTTAGGACGGGAACCTGCAGCCCACTGGGACAAGGAGACCACCTCCACCGATGTAAGTGTGTGTTGATGATTATGATTATAATGCATGAGGAGTTGTGTTGAGAAGTTCCTGCAGACACAGATTCCATGTTGTACCAATTATTGGCATATTTACGGCATGTATTTATTGTTTGGCATATTTTTATTTGTAAATGCCATGTTGTTTATATGTTAGAACGCAAAGTTTTATACATGCAATGTTCGAATTATCGTAATAATGAGATTCTGACTTTCTGACTTTCCATATCCTAGACAAACCTATTATTACAACTTTTTGAATTCTGCAAGAGTTCTGACTTCTACCATCTGATCATTGCAATGAAAATACTCAAACCAGTGGAAGGTTTAGCCATGAGATGTAGTCAACTATTTATGCTGGAATAACTTGGAATACAAATTATTCAAGTATAATCTTAAAAATAATAGAAAGACATGATTAGAATACAATTTAAAGTAGCTCGCATGGAGTTATCTAATTTACTGTTAAATATGACGAATACCCTAATTATCAATAAGGGACGTGTTATGGTGGTTTTGTGATTACTAAAATTACACAGATTGATTTTGGCATTAATAGTGTTGCCATAAAAACGGATCATTTCTGTATTATCTATATTATCCTGTATATTATATAGTAGAAGTCACATTCTGTTTGTTATGTGTGAACAGGAAAGTCACACGGTGCTGTGGCCCAGGAGGTCAGACTGTGCACAACGATTCCCCACAATTCCCCCCGTGCACCTGCTTCCCACCTATTACCTGCCACCTGAGTCTCGCAACTTAAAGTAAGACCTGGCACTGTGACGTGAACACTTATGTTAAATACAGTATTCAGTCACAGAATCCCACACTTAACCATTCAACATGTCACCTTGTTATCTTTGTCATGTTACCAGGGCTCTGAACATCCTCTTGGATAGCAAAAGTCCTCCATCATCAGCAAAGATGCCAGACTGCAGCTTTAAGAACCTTATCACTGCTAGAGACCCACTGGACTCTCTGGCCTGGGCCTTGGAGAAGGAGCTGCCTGACACACATGCTGCCGAGGTATGAGCAAGCTTACTCAACACTCAGTCTGAAGGCATTCTGTACCACACCCTTAGCTTACCTGGGCTGTTTGTGCGGGTATATGAAACAGGGCGAGCTATTTAGTGTGTGGGTGTGCTGTGTTTACTCAGGTGAGTCATTCTGTGTGTGTGTTTTACGCAGGTGTTGCTGAAGCGCAGCGGTGGGAGGAGTTTGGAGCAAACCGGAGAACTGATTGCTCAGGCTCTGGACGAGGTAAAAACAAAATGGCTACATGTGGCTCATGTTAAGTACATTAGCAATTGCACTATTTGCTTTTTGTGGATGGAATTTGGATCTTATGGGAATATGGTGTAAGTGTAAAGTACAGATAGAATTGAAGAATCAGTAACTTTGTAATGAACATCATTTTTTCTATACAACATTTATAGTGACTGGACAATTAATCTCAGAAAAGGACAAAATGATGCACAATAAAAGTTGCCATTTTGACTTGTGTGTTAAAGTATAAATAACATGAAGTGTTCAGAAGCCATATGATAGTTTTGTGTAAGGAATACACCCAAATGTAAGACACTATTGGCTGATTATCAATATCTCAGCTGCAACTTTGAAATCATACAGTTACGCACAATTTGAAATGTAATTTGTAAATTGTAAAATTTTGAAAATGTCTTCACAACCATTACTCCAGATGTGTTATGTGATTCGTAATATCCTTACGAACCATTCTAATGCTGATTTGTTTTTCTTGAAATGTTTTTTTTTTTACTTTGAAAACATTTTTGTTGCATTTTTTTTTTCAGCATATTTAAATGAATAGAAACTAGAAATAGAAAACTTTTATAACAATGTAGAAGTTTTTCTGTCACATTTGATATGTTTCATGCGTCTTTGCTGAATAAAATATTAATTTATTCGGGGAAAAAAATGTTGTCAGATAATTGTTTGTCAGATTTTCTGCTTGCAACATTTGAATGTAAAACTAGGATTGTTATGTAAAAACAAAAGGAATGTCCTTTTCTCTCAGATGAGTGGGCCGCGGTGGATTATGCAGAATGAAGCAGGTCTTTTCTGGCGTGCTAAAGGAAATGGTACACAAGCTTTGGCGTGTCTGCGTCAGGCGCTCCATTCTGCCCCTCCTCAGCACAGAGACATGCCTCTGGTCAACACTGCTAACCTGCTGCTGCACTACGGCCTGCATGACGAGGCCCATGAGCTGCTGCAACAGGCCCTACGGATCAACCGCACAGAGGTATAATGGAGACCGTTGAACACCACACATTAGTAGTTCCAAGCCTGTATGAATGTCTTTGTTCTGCTGAACACAAAGGAAGATATTCTGACGAATGTGGGAAACAGAGCAGTTCTGGGGCACCATTGACTTCCATAGTATTTGTTTCCTACAATAGAAGTCAAAGGTGCCACAAAACAGCCTGGTTACAAACTTTCTTCAAAATATCTTCCTTTTTGTTCAGCAGAACAAGGACATTCAAACAGGTTTTGAAATACTTGAGGGTGAGTAAATGATGAAAGAATTTTCATTTTTTGGAGGACTATCCCTTTAATATTACTATCTCTTTTTATTTTACAAAGTAGATTTATCTATAGCCTATTTACACATTTTATCTATAGCCTATAAAACAGCGTCATAAATAGGAAGATTTCAATACACGAGGATTCTGAATGGGATAATTTAGCGAGCCATTAAATAACTTGATTTGGACTCAAGACCAAAACTTGACTCGGACTCCAGGTTAAAGACTTGTGAACATCTCTGTTATAGATTATGAACTCGGTAGACTCTATTTTGGTCAGAAATTATGATTTAAAGTTATACTGCCTTAATGATTTATTTAAAAAAAAATCAGCTTTTCACTTTACAAGACGTTAATTGATGGAGTGGATTTGTATTGATAACTTCTGATGTTTTTATCAGCTCTTTGAACACCCATTCACTTGCAAAAGATCTATTGGTTTACCAGAGATGTAATGCTATATTTCTATGATCTTTTCCAATACAAGCTTATCTGCATCTTGAACGACTTCAAAACATAAATGACATTTTGGGTTAGCTATTACAGAGAAGCTTATTAAGTGGCATAAATGTATCTTTCTCTCTCTTTTTTTCACACCAGCCTCACATCCTGTTAAGTCTGGTCAACGTTCACCTCTCTCAGGGAAACCTGACTGGCGCTCTGGCCGTGTTTCGTCGGGCCTTGACTCTCACAGTTCACTGTCCCCAGTGTCGTGCCAGCCTGCCTCTAATGCGCTGTCTCCAGTTCTACCCCTTCCTTTACAATCTCCAGCACCAGGCCTGTCCATGTAAGTAGCCTCCGCTGTAAATCTGTAGGACCCTTCCAACACTGAACCAAGAGATTTACCCCTGGACAGCTACCCCACTTAACCTTCCTCCATCACTCACTCTTTCCTCCTCCCTGGAGTTGCAGCCTCAGCGGCAGAGTGCTCACGCTCTTTTTATAGCCAAGCACTGTAATCTTTGAGCCAATTTTAGACTCTTTACCATTGCATCTTCTATTTTGGGTTTCCTCCATTCCCTCTCCTGCTCCCCTTTTCTCTTCTCCTCAGCATCCTGCACTGCTCCCCTTCTCTAGCTCAGCTCTCTCTCTCCCCTGGCACTCTTCTGAGTGAGAGAGACTTTGAAATAGCAAAATCGTGTCCTCAATAATTCAGGGCACTGAAAATAGCACAGGCTTTATTTAGATGCTGCTGTGCTCTGCAGACAAAAATGAACTCATTCTCCTCTTCTCGTTTGGGGGAACTCTGAGCTATTGATTTAGGGATTAATGGCAAACCCCTTTTGAACTTTAATACTTTTGAGTTATACGACAATGTGAATGATGAATGTGTGTCCAAGTGGCTTCGGTTTCTACCTTCTTATAAATAATGCAGTTGTATTGATTTGAAAAATCTAAGCTAAGCAACTTGAGCTGAATTGTGTGTGTGTGTGTGTGTGTGTGTGTAGCTGGCTCTGGCTGTGAGGCAGAGGAAGACACAGAGCTGGAGGAATGGGACACGGCCAGCAGCAGACAGGATCCCTGGGACACTGATGCCATGCCCGTGTCTGCTTTAGAAGACTCTCTCCTCTTTGAGAGTAAGATAAATAATGAAGCTTATGGGGGCTTCTTTCTCTGTGTTTGATGTTTATATACAATACCGTGGACTCAGTCCAACATTCTGAGACCACTAGCAAAAATACTTCAAATTTGCATTTATTATTAGCATAACATTTTAAGTGAGTTCACATACTTATTGTCACAAGTGTTTATTCCATTAGTGACTTAGCATTAAATCTTAAATATCTCGTTTATTTATGTTTATTTTTTACATTATACAATTTTTGACATCCTAAATGTTTCAAGGGTTAAATTCAATTTTAAATCCCAGATTTGCGGTCTCAGACTTTTAGACTCCACTGTGAATATATACAGTTAGGGATGCGCGGGTGAGCTAAAACATCACCGAATCCACAGCTTCAAATTAATTATCCAACCGCCTGCACCTATATTTTTGTCTGATTCAGATAACTGCACCCGATTGTCACGTTCAGGGTTTGTATGGTCATGAAAAACCTGGAAAAGTCATGGAATTTTAAAACAGAAATTTCCAGGCCTGGAATGTTTTGGAAAAATAAATAAACCCAGAAAGTTTTGGAAAAATCATGGAAATCTATTTCACAATCGTCTGTATAATATAATTGTTTAATTATGTCCTGAATTTCAGTGCGGTATTGCGCATAGGCTATATCTCATTACTCATTCCCGCAGCTTTCAACTTTAAAATGAGGTAAATTGCTGCAAAACATTTCTTGAGAAAATCCCTCACTGCTCTTGACTAAATAGCCTAATGTTTTGTTGAATAACTTTAATATGTTAGTTTACACTATATTCGATTTCTGTAGCCCATTTAGAAAATGTTGTTAATATTTGCATCATTAATGATTTATCTTATCCACCCGCAAATAATCAGAATGCATTTTTTTATTACCCGACACACCGACCCGTGGATCATCTGCAGCGCCCTTGGATATAACCACAGATGGTGCATCACTAATATGCTGTTTTTTTGTTTGTATTTTTCCAAAAAGTCATTGTCTGATTGAGGATGTCAATCCACATGGAAAAGAACAAATAAAATCTTCTGAACAAGGACTTCTGCTTAACTCCTTTGTGCCTCTAAACAAGCAGCGCTCTCACTGCTTTCCTCTTTACCTTTTCTCTCGGTTACTCTCGTCTTCTGCAGAGGTTGTGGTGGACAGCAACGGTTCAGGGGAGGCGAGCGGGCAGGACAGGGTCCGAGAGCAAAAGACTGATGGGGTGGAGGAAGAGGAGCAGGACTGGCGTCTGAGAGAAGAGCTGATAGGAGCATTTGAGGGGGCTCTGGACATGAACGGGAAGACAGGGGACCTACGGGGCATCCGCGTGCTGAAAAATGACAGGGTCATGGGGGAGAGAGGGGGAGGACCCTGCTTCGGCAACTGTGAGGATGATGAGGGAGCTGAATGGGTACGTCTCTGTGTTAGAATGGTTAAGATCTTTTTGTTTTCAAAATCAAGATGAATTTAACACTTTCGGTTTCTCTTCATTTCTTTAGATAACATTCCAGGTGAAACGTGTGAAAAAGCCCAAAACTGATACCTCGGAGGGCTGGTTGGGAGAAGGAGATGTTCGTCAGGGTGAACCTGCAGCAAGCAACTCCATCCTTGAGATCAGTGGACCCACAATCCCCTCGCCTGGACCCTCAGGTGCTGAGAATGAACTGCCTTCCTACATTACATTTAGTATTATTTATATACACTTATTAATATTTTAACTTTTAGTTTTATAGTTTCATTTTAGTTTTAACAAATCCATTTATGTTGAACTGAATTTTCATTTCAGTTTGAATTTTTAGTCATTTTAGTCCAGCTTAAACTTACTTTCAGTTAGGTGCCAAGGCAACATTTTATGTTTTCATCTAATATTTGTTTTATTTCAGTAAACCGAAATGATTTTTATGGGTTGTTATAGGGGTGTAACGGTACACAAACATGACGGTTCGGGACATACCTCAGTTTTGACATCACAGTTCGGTACGGTTTCGGTACAGCAGGAGGAAAAACTAAACATAAATAATGATTTTTAATTAAACAATGGTTTACTAAACGAACTGCTCTTTCTTTAAATACAATTATAATCAGAGGCGGAAAGTAACTAAAAGGGTTCCTACGGGGTTTGGAAAAGTATGACATTTGATTTAAGAATTTTCCAGGTCTGGAAAAGTATGGAAAAAAGAAAGCGGAGTTTGGAAACATTTTGAGTTTCCAGACTCCCAATTTAGTTTTTTTTATAGAAAATTAAGAATTTAATGAAAATACACCACATTTATTGTACATGAAGTGAGATTTCATGACAGCTGTTTAGTGATCCTTTTATGATTGTCAAATATGCACTTTTTGATTATGCAAAATGCAGGTTATAAGCATTTTGTGTTTCTTCTCACAATATTCTTAGCACCGTATTACATAGCCTCAAGAACCTTTGCAAAATAAAAAAATATACAGACTTTTATGTGTGCATGAGAAACCATTCAACTTAGCATATAGAACAATGCACACTGAGCTACCAATTGTGGCATCAGCCCATTTCACAGTGTTGTTTCTTGGCCTCCACAAAGTATGTGTGATGAGATTAGCAAAGCCTTTGCAATTTGACTTTGAGGAATGTTGTTTTTAAATTATTCCACAATCTTTTTATGCACTCTTTCATAGATTTACGCACAGATTTAAGAGCCTCTGCCCATCTTTACTTCTGAGAGACTCTGCCTCGCTAAGGGCCCCGTTTACACTGTCAGTTAAATGTGACCCAATTCAGATTTCTTTGCTCGTATGTGACACAGATCGGATCTGTTCTATGACAATGTAAACAGGAAAAAAATGCATGCATTTGGATATAGCGAGATCGGATTCAGGCCTCATTCATATGTGGAAATAAATAGAATATAAATCGGATATGTGCCAATGCGACTGTCATGTAAACAGGCAGATCGGATTTTCTTAGGGGTCGCGTCAGAGTCATTAAAACAAGTCATTAAAACTTGACAATTTAGTACTTCTCCACAGTTTAAAGACGTAATATGGGACCCATGCTGGCAAAAGGAGTGTAAATGTACATGGGCTATTTTGAGCTAAAAAAAGTGAAACATTTAGATTTAGTCAAATTTGAGGTTTTCACAAAAATTAATTCATTAAGCCCTCGCTTAGCTATCGTAAGATGTTAGCTAGATGTTATCCCAGCTGAATCTTTTTAAAATGTCTTGCTTTTTCAGTCCTTTGTTGCCCCCGTGCCAAATTTTTTGTGACCTGTAGCCGGCATCAAATTTGAAATGAGCTCATTTAGTGGATAAACGTGTAAAATTTCTCCCTTTAAACATTTGTCATGTCCTTTATGTTCTATTGTGAATAAAATAGTGGCTCATGTGATTTGAAAGTCCTTTAGTGTTTATTTTATTTAAATTTAAAAAAACGTCCCAACATTTCCTGAATTCGGGTTGTACTATTTATTTTTAACTATAATAATTAACACTAATATAAATAAAAAATTATGCAAACATGTATTTAAATTAACTTCAAAATTATTCAATTTGCATTTGTTGTTGAAATATGTTAATTTACAGTGTGGTTGTCATAAAGTGCTTCATAAAATATTTATTTAAACACATTAAGTAAATAAGATATATCACTAACAGGTAATGTAAAATATAATGAAGTATATAGTCTGATATTTTGCAAAATGTTCTTCACTGGACTTAATTTCTCTAGCAAAAAACGAGCTGTGGACAGGACACTGATGACTTGCCTGAGGTAAATGCAATGCTACGTGATTTTCTTTACAAGCTGTTTTGAAAAACTCATTGAGCAATTATGTGAGGTGTGAGATGTAAATTCATGTTTATTCCATGTTAAAACTATTAGTAAAGAGGAAAGGATGATCATGCTCACTTGCGCTCCACGCTGTTGTCAGAGCTGGGGCGTTTATACTCACCACATCAAAGAGCGTCAAAACGGCATTTATTGTCGGAATTTTCTGAACAAATGGAGCGATTTGTTGCGTACCGAGCCGAAAGATCCTTACAGAAAATTTTCAGTGAGAAATGCGTGTACCGTTACACCCCTAGTTTGTTAACAATAACAACTTCTACACCGAAATGGTTCTGCTAGCACTGTAGCTGCGAAAGCCTTCATGTCATAATATTTTATGTCTTTAGAGAGATGGAAGGACTACAGCATTCTGGGTTGGCCCGGTCCAGAGGAATGTCAGCGCACTCGTCGTGTGGATCTCACAACTGTGGCTAGTACCTGGCTGGCTGTGTCTGCTAAGAACATAGAGTAGGATATCATTCTTAGAGTCATTCTGTTGGAATACTTTCATAGTGGGCACTTTTCCACTAACATATGACTCTTAACTCCTCACAGTATCACAGAGCATATAGACTTTGCCACACCGCTTCAGGAGCCAGCGGTGGAGCCGGTGTGTAATGCCAATCTCCCTGCCAGTATGCACACACTGGACCATCTGAGCGGAGTGGCCAACCGTGGAGGCATTCACTATACTGGAGAGAGTCAACTCAGAGAGGTGTTTTTAATCTTCTATTTACAGCTGGGATGAATTCTGCTGATCTGAATAGTTATGACGTTTGTGAATGGCTGTTTTTTTCTCATCTCACCCTCATTCTTCTGTCACAGGTGTTGCAGAATCTAGGAAAAGAGAAATTTCCCTCACAGTCTTTTGAACAAGTGGGAACACGTATTGCAAAGGTGTTGGAGAAGGTATTACACGGAGTGTTTGTTCTAAGAATGTAACTACAATTGGGGTCACATGCTCTTTAAAAGTTGCCTTCAGTTGGGTTCAAAAAATTATTTTTATAATCTAAAAGTTTAGGGTTGGTAAGATATTGTAATGCTTATGAAAGAAGTCTCTTATGTTCATCAAGTCTGCATTTATTTGATACAAAAAATATAGTAGAAACAAAATATTGTAAAATGGCACTAAAATGTAAAATTATTTTCTAATATATTCATTTTGAAATGTAATTTATTCCTGTGAGGGTAAAGATTAATTTTCAGCAGCCATTTATCCAGTCTTCAGTCACATGATCCTACAGAAATCATTGTAATGTGCTGATTTGGTGCTCAGTTTTAATTAAAAACAGTTGTACTGTTTGGTATTTTTGTGGAAACTAAGATTTTTCAGGATTCTATAATAAATAAAGTTCAAAAGAAAAGCACTTATTAGAAATATGTATCTTGTAATACTAGTATGAATCTGTTCACTTTCTTTTAATTAATTGAATGCATCCTTGGTGAATAAACTTTTTTTATTTCTTTAACATTATCTAAAGCACGTATTTTGGTGGGGGGTCAGTAACAATTTTGTTATAGTAGCTTTATCCATTTTGTATACATGTACATTGGACTAAGAATATATCCTCTAAAATGGTATGCTCTTTATTTTAACATAAGAGCGGGAGCAGCTGTTTGGAACTTGACTTCCAGTTATTGGACCTTTACAAAACCTTCTGTTATGCTGTTTGATATTGCAAACTGGTATTTGGTATGGCAATTCGTTATTGAAATCATAAACGCACTGTTTTGTAGTGCAGATAGCTTGAGTTCTTAATTGATAGATATTTACCTTTAGCGACGGAGTCGGAAGTTTTGCACATTGAAGAAAATAGGTGAATACTAGAACTGACAGACAGACAATTGAAAAACCCAAACTGATGATAAAACGGCATGCACACATACTTTGACTGTTTGTATTTCTAGCTGAGAACAACTCAATGGAAGGTTTATCTGAGTAATGTATTGTTCCATTTCATGATCTGTGTAATCGTTTATCTATTAGAATCAGACGTCCTGGGTTCTGTCCAGCATGGCAGCATTGTACTGGAGGGTGAAAGGTCAGGGAAAGAGAGCCATCGACTGCCTCCGCCAGGCTCTGAACTACGCTCCTCACCACATGAAGGTTCAGCTCGTTCTTCTACTACATTTCATCTCTGTTGGTTGGCCTGTACAAAAGCCAATCTTACTGCAAGATATGAACGTTTGTTTCTGTTGTGTTAGGATGTGCCTCTCATCAGCCTTGCCAACATCTTCCAAAATGCGAGGCTGTGGGAGGACGCCCTGACTGTGGCACGCATGGCGGTGGAAATTGCTCCTCACTTTGTGGTTAACCATTTTACTCTGGCAAATGTTTATATAGCTATGGTAAGTGAATTTTCAGAGTCTTATGAGGGATTTTATTGATGTTAATTGACTGTTTTTAATATGTCTTCATAGGAGGAGTTTGAGAAGGCCATGCGTTGGTACGAGTCGACTCTAAAACTCCAGCCAGAATTTGGGCCAGCCAAAGATCGTCTGCGCACCATCCAGTGCTACCTCCTCTCCAAGAAGGACCGGCGAGCTCCCTGAGGACACAACACACACACAAATGTAACATTAACATGCTCCTTAATCTTAGCTATCAGTGAGGAACACGGTGTTAGTCTATTTGTTGTCTTAATTTCATAAATATTGACCATATCATTACTGTTTATAAGGTTGGCGTTCAGTTGAGCTATGAAAACGGTTTCCTTTTTTCAAATCTTTACAAAAATGTTATGATGTTTTAATGGCATAAGGGTTGTTTATTTCTATAAAACATCTTGATATTCCTATAAAGGGATATTTTGGCTAGGGTCGAGATTCAACGTTTGAATGTGTCTGACTGTATTTGAATGCTATTTTAATAATACCAATAATACAATGCATCTTTTAGTCTCACCATATCCATATGTCCCTTTCTCAGCAATAGCTGCTAGGTGTATAAAGGGTGTCTTAAAATGTTATTCAGAATACAAATTGTTAAAATAAACACTGTGGTCTTTTACTTTACACAACCATTCTCAGATTTAGTTATGTCTAATGGTAATAAGTGTTCCTGTGGCTCAGTGGTTAGAGTATTGTGTTAGCAGCGCAGAGGTTGTGGGTTCAATCCCCAGGAACACACATACTGACAAAACATGTATAACCTGAATGCACTAAGTCGCTTTGGATAAAAGCATCTGCTAAATGCATAAATCTTAATCTAATAGTTCAGGCTGTTGTATGCACTTCTTGTATCTGCCATCAGAGCAGGCTCAAGCATTTGGTACATCCTGTTGCTTTTTAGTTTTAGCTAAACATATCCAATACTGCAAACGTGGAAATGAGAATTTCCTCTGATGGTTTACTGTACTGCTTTCAAACTGAGCTGACATGGATTAAATCATTAGCGTTCAGGCTGAAGACAGAGCCACTGCAAATATTTCAACTGAACTCAAGATCAGTAGCAAAAAGGTGTTGACAGATGTGTTTTCCTTTCAGTTTTCAAAAGGGATTTTTAATAAGATTGTTTTGCTCAAAGTTATAAAGTACACTTCCGTTCACTTTACTTTGCACAGCTGAGCTTTTGACTCTAATATCTGATCTGTACCGGTATATTTAATATTTAGAAAGTCAAGATAAACATTTCTGTGTCTAAAGTCTATATGAAAACATACAGGTTCCTTTGAAATTAAAGTGGGCATGCGGATTTTAAAAACGTGTTTCTGATGGTTTTCTGAGGATTTTACTTAATTAAACTTGAATCTCAGTTCAGAAATGTTAAGCATAAATATAATTTGTCCTAATGTTGCTCTTTTAAAGGATCTCATCCATGTGCATGGGTCATATAAAAAAGAATCACCAAATCAAGGCCCCTTGAGAAAAGTTGAATGTATAAAAATGGTTATTGGGATATAGGTTGGGTATGTTTTACTTTTTAATATATAGAGAGTCATTTTTATTGGCTGTAGAGGTTGATGCTGTATTTCATGCTATCCTGTTTTTGACCACAAGGTGGCTGTGAAGCCTTATGACATGCCATGATGATAAACATAGACATACAAAGGTTATTTTTGAGACTTGCTATAAGATCAAATGTACTGTATAATGTAACAATTAAAAAAATGTATCCATGCTAATGGCTATCGACTTATAAATAACAGTTATAGGCTGTAATTGTTCCTATAACACTCTTTTCACTCTTAAGTTCTCAGTCATCAAATACGTGTTTATACTAGATCAAAATATAATCATGATTACATAATAGTAATAATACAATACAGAATAGTTTGGCTTTTTGCTGCTACGAAATATGCTAGGAGCAACAGTTATTTTATAAAAATAGACCTCGACAGATTTCGCTTGACACTTCAGTAGTAACACCAAGTCTAGTTGAGAGTCACATTTATAGGAGAGCCCCCACCTACCCCACCCCATCAAATCCGTGTTACCCTGAACCCGCCCCCTCTCTTTGTCAGCTGAATTAATTTGATACTATTTTTGAATTTCTGCGTTTCCCAGGGAAACCTAATGACGTCAATGCGGGTCAATAGCACAGTGATAGGCTGGCGGCGGGGAAAGCTGTCCTCCACCAACAGAAATGACACTGCTGTATCTAAGCCCTGGTGTCCATTAAATTAAGCATAAAGATTATATATATATATATATATATATATATATATATATATATATATAAAGATTCATTAATATAATGGATGAAAAACACGTTTTAAAAATACACTACAGTATGCTTTATTACAAAAACTCGTGGGAAAACACTGAAATAATATTTTGTAAGCATATTTACTTAAATTAAATGTATCGTGAATGTGAATATATTTCACTGCGTCGTTCTATGCTAAACAAGTTTGCGGGATACCAGCCCTCCTTTAACTTCTCAATAACTCATTTCAACCCCCCTCCCCCAAATACACGGGGAAGCTGATACTTTCTCGAGGTATTTCTCTTCATTCAAAAACGCGAGCGAGCGAGCTCGTTCATTCACGCAGTGCGCGCTGTTGTCCGAATGCAGGCGCTCGTCTGTTCTCCTCCTCGTCTAGATCCCTCTGTGAACACTGTGAACATCACTTTGCACTTCGATGAACGAAGACATACGGTGAGTGTTGTTTGATTTATTTCAGTTTCAGTTCTCAACTCATTTGGAACTTTATTTGACTTCGGATCGCCTTTAACGTGATCAGATGTTGAACTAAGTGATAACTCCACCGAGTTTGTTTGCTTGTGGTTGGATTACACAGTATACAGGTACCAGATCAAAACTAGATGCTACTTTTGTGTTTTTCAGGACTGTAGACACTTAAAATCTCACGCTTCGGTTTGTAGGCTATGTGTGCGTTGTATTGCGTCTTTATAATTACTTTTTATTTATATCGATACTTGGCAGTGTTTTACTAAGAGCAGATGATTCGTCCTGGATATTACGCGGCTCTTTCACAACTTTAAATCCGATGTTCTCAAGCCTGTTGTTCTCGTTGTTACCGAGTGGTCACGATTCGCGCTGTTGTAACATTTATGAATCGCACTGACATCTCCGGTACCCGTTTAGCTTTTGCAACGCTTCTACGTTTTAAAAAGAGCAAACAAACAGAAATAATGAAACAAGCTTTTTTAATGAAGTCAGTCGTGTTCATGTTTTACTCCTCCTAACTTGAGATGTAGTAGATGGGGAACATGCGAACCATTGTAAAACTGTAGCAAATCAAGTCACTGAATATAAAAACTGGACTATGTAGACCACCCCAACTCTGTCCTGTTGTGTGAATGGAGAAATGACTGGTAAGAACGCGTTATCAGTTGACTTGGGTTTCAGCACCACGGACAGCGACTACCTCAGGCCTCAGCTCGAGCGCGTGCATGCGTCGGACTACATTTCACAACAATCAGTTTGAAATAGCATGGAGCATAGTATAATGTAGCAACACGTCTACTGCTGCATGAACGCAATGACACCATGTAGCACGTATTCATTTATAAAAAAAATTATCGCTGGTGATCATCTTGAAAATCTTTACCCTGCATTTCCGCATATATAGCTACAGTCTTGCGTCAGGGTTCTTGCAACGACCGCGTAAACTCCGCGCTATACGGCCTCAAATTTAGCAAGCAGGGCACCCAGCCCAGCCACTTCTTGATATTACAAAATGACGGTCTCCGTTTTTAGACGTTGTAATTGTTTGCTGCGTTTGAATAGATTTATGATAGACGACTGTATAAATGTATAGAAACAAAAATCGTGGCATCTTGCTGCGCCGTCGTGTCGTAGTATAGGTCTTGCACGAGGCCTCTGATCCAGAACTGGGTTTTACTGGCAACGTCTGCTCGTCTTTGCATCATCATCACCATCAGCCATTGGCACACCTATTTTATGATTGTGTGTGACGGATGTTATTGTATAGTCTGGGTTCTGAGTAAGATAAGATTAGAAACGTCGTTTTTGTCCATCTGCTTTCAAGAGTTTAATCATGGTGTCCATTCTTGCTCTGACATTATTGACGTGTTTATGTGGTTGGTGTGAGGAGCTTGAGTGTTTCTCTTCTTTGTATAAATAATGTTTAAATGTTTTGCCTCTAGCATTTTTCATGCTATCGCCTTAAACGATAAAACAGACACCGAATCCAGAGGAAATGTCTTTCATCAAGGCATCGACGAAAAGAGGAGACTATAAACGTGACGTCAATGCAACTGACGCAGCTTTGGATAAAGGAGGAAACAGAAAATACTTTTCCATATATGTATAATTGCATTACGAGTTTATTGTATCTGTTATTGGTAATGTGTATAGTTTTGATGCAATTCATTGGGGCGTAACACTTGGTCAAATCAGAAAAAAACAACAGAAACGAATCCATTTGAATTAAAGCAGAAATCACGATTAGTCTTTTTAAAAGGGTGCCATGAGTCCATACCCGAGCGTCACGATCCTTCACGTAAGGAGAGTAGATGTGAACGCGCATGTCACGGTGATCATGGCAATTCCTCTGAGGAGCATTTGTGAGTGCCTTTTTTCTCCAAGTGCTCTAAAAATAGTAACAGCCTGATCCAGAAATAGACAGGGGTATCACCCTCGCATGCAGCCTTCGTTTTGAGGCATGAAAACACACCAGGACAGCACGTTATGTGCTCTCGTTGTGTCCTTGAGATATTTTCTTGTGTTATTGAGCGTTTCATTCAGTACTGACAATGCATTTCTCTCATCGAGGGCTCCCTCCACCGGTGAGACCTCTCGCTCTCCCGGTGACCTCGGTTGCATGTTCTGGCTTGAAATATGTATTCCTGGACGGTTTTATGGTCACTTAATTCATCATGCGTGGGATTGTTATCGCACGCATCATGTCAGGGAATCACCCTGTTTGGATTCAGTGAATGAAGCTGGAAGGGGATCACACTGGCGCTTGCTGTAATAACGAAAACTCTCAAATACGAGAACAAAGGTTGCTTGTGAACTATTTTTATCCTTCATTGCTAAAATCACATGATGATGCGTCTATAACCTCTATAATGAAGAGGAGCTGTTCGCCATCAGTGGTGCTGAAAGACGCCGAGTTACGCATGCACAGCGTTGCAGCCATAGTGTCCAGTCCAGACCTTTACCGATGAATGCAATTGTTATTTCATGTCCTTAGCTATGTAGAACTTGTTGTCTAAGCAGTGTTTTTATGACTGCTTTTGTGCATATGGCCATTTCCCCAATAATTCAGTATGTCACATACGTTTAATAATTCATTTTCTGCACGCGATTACTCAGGTAGCCCTTCTGAAAACACCATCTTAAACCAGCCTAAGGTGGTCTTAAGCCTGACCAAGCAGACTGAGATGGTCTCCCACCCTGATGAAAAACTCAAACCAGCTTGGATTCTTCTAACAAGAAGCTGTGAGAAACCACTGAAGCTCAAGATCACGTAGACGGTGACACCGTAGATTTTTTTAAAGGAAAATCCGTCAATGATTTGTGTATTAGCCAAAGAGTAACGCTGATTTGTAAACACTCCTGTTTGTTTATAGAGACCCAAATGCGTGCTTGTAAAACCAGCTCGTCAGACTAAACATGCACCTGTAAAATCACGGTCATACATACGGTTTATGTTTATCACTTCAAAGAGCAATCAATTCTTCTCGTTTGCCAAACGTATGAAGTGGGTAAGAGCCCAGCGCTCCCTGGTAATTCGGTTTCATCGGAAACAGCACAGATTGGCGAGTCGTGACTGCTAAAGTGAGTAATGCGCGTCGGCTGCGTCAGAGCGCCGGGTGCCGGAGACAGATGGAGGGAATCGTGACTGACTGGAGACTTCCACAAATGAAAGCATAACCTCATCATGTCACCACGAGAGCGCTATCTGTTAAGATTAGACTTAAATGTTAGGCTCTCGCTGTTCTCCCCTGTTACTCTCAGTCCTGACCTTGGAATCCGGAGGCAATTCTACACTTTCAGAGAAACGCGAGCGTAGGGCTCTCTGGTTAAAGAGTTTATGTGTGCGTGTGTGATCGTGAGGTTATTTTATGGTTGTGTGTGTGCGCGTGCGTGCGTGCGAGAGATGTGTGGGGTATCCAAATATAGCCAGCTCGGAGAATGATGTTCATTATTTTATGAGACAAGGGAAGGAGGAAGCTTTGGTGACTACAGACCTAGTACACACGGATCTTGAGGAACTTGTGGTAAGTGTCCAGCTGGATGATTTTGATATTTATCGGCGGTGGTGATGCGTATTATTGGATACGGACATGACAGATGCATTTGTATTTAAATGGACCGTTCCAGATGCTTTGGCTTGATACTCTTAGATTAACACCTGGTGAACAAGTGAAACCTGTATAATATAACACTTTTATTACTAAGATATGTCATAGCGACCACGGGTTGGCACATTCGGATTAGAAAGTACGCTTTGCAAAGGCAACAATGAAGCACATTTATTAAATGCATTTTGCACACCGGTGGAGAATTAGTTTTCTCTATTTGTTCTTTTTTCAAAAAGGGGGGTCCCTGTGTGAGAAGAGCACGGATTGGTTGAATGACGAGTTTTCATATGATCCAATGAAATCCTTCACTGCTCTCTATTTACCGTGAGCTGGAGAACAGTAATCCCCCTCCTTCAACAGATCTATCGACTGACAGGAGTAGATCAGCTTTTTGCTTAACCACATCACGAACAGGAGAATATGTACAGTATGGCCAGAGGAAGGGCATCGGAGCACGGATGGGAAGGGAGTCGTACACAGAGCGGATTCTGTGCATTTCTGCGTGAATGTGTAGAACTGGAGTCTACTGCACGCGCTCCGGCCATTGGCTACAACAACACGGACTGTTAGTAATTACGGACCAAGCCTGCAACTCAGATGTCACATTCAAAGCGAATGGAAAAGTCTTTCACGAATCTTTTTGCGGTCTGGGCTTGCTGTTCTCAACTATCAATTTGGGAAGCCCTTACCCCAAAAAGCATTTGCGGAGGGCACACACGGCGAATAATAGAAGAAAGCTCTCTGTTACTTCTGCTCGTCTTGGACTATCATCATACTCATCGCCAGAATGGCAAACGTTGCAATTCTATTCTAGTGCTATGTGATTTTTTTTTAACTAGACCCCCCACCCACATTTTTTACTATTTTCTTTCTTTCTTTTTTTGAGTCTGGCACACCCTTTCAGTATCTATTGGCTCTCCAACCGCGCCTTATCAATTTAACATGTGATTTAATTCTGAATTCTAACATTAAGGGTTGGGGAATGCATGCTTACTACAACTAAAACAAACGACGCGCTGTTTAACGGTTTTACCATGTGAATAAACAACTGAATTAAAGCACAAATGTAATAAAAAGAATACTACATCTGGATCGTGACATCTTATTTGGAGTTTTGCAGAGACGCAGCTGACGCGCGCGCAGGTGCTGTTGCATACAGTTCGTGGAACAGCAACTGTTTGTGGAGAGTTATAGCAAACACGATTCGTGGCACTCCAACCTGTTTAAATGGAAATATAGTCACAGAAGCCGATGTATAGACGGACCAGTCCTTGACTGACTCCTTGTTAAATTCAATTGAAAACACGCATGTTAGCTGCTCACTAAAACATGTCAAAATATCACAGTGCTAGACTAGCATTGTGACGTGCCCTTACCTGTGCTCAAAATTAGGGAGTTATGTTATCCAGATATAACTTATGGCGTGTTCACATTTACCTTAACACATCATACACTGTAAATGATTTTTCGAAGTTGTAAATAAAGCATTATTACAAGAAAACACTACCTACTGTAAAATTCAGTGCACTGAAGTGTGTTACTTGCAGCTTCTTTGTAATTAATTGTAAAATTTACTAACAATTTCTGACTAAAGATTTTTTCTAGACCAAATTTTTGTCAGTGTAGACAGATTAATTGCACTCAAGATAAAGTGAACTAAAGGAGTCTTCATAATCCATCCAGACCCCCTAACTTCATCAAGTACACTCTGTTGTGACTTTAATGGAAAACCTAACTGAATCATTTAATTATAATCATGATGGCATAGTATGACAGCCTCCGATAATATAATGTGCTACAGTAAAGACAGAAAACAGTATAGAGGTCCACTGCTGCAAGTATGAAAATGCATTATTCAGTGCGACAATTAACCATGACAGTAATATCATAAAGTTTTAACGCAAGTTTTCGACTTCTACGTGTTCAACATTATGCTTTGAGTTCTGTGATAATGCTTTTTGCAAACAGTGGATAATATGTGATTGTCATGCCTGACATTTAAACTGTGATAGTTAAGTACGGATCAAAGACACTGGGACTTTGTGATTCAGCTATAATATTTGATAAATTGACTATGATTTCAAAGTTATGTGTTTGCAAAAAATGTAAAGAGAATTATGTGATATATACAAATTCATGAGTCATAAGTGTGTATGCGTGTGTAGGAGCTGACAGCACTTTCATTAATTTCCACTTGTCTCTAATTGTCATAGTCAACAAAAATGGCCTATAACAAACAAATATGTTCAGACTATTTTATGCCGAAACTGCCATCAATGTTCAGGCCTTTTCACGGTCTTGTTCCATTTCATGTTCCAGTCACGTTCTCTAATCGAGCAGAAATAACATGTTAAAGTAAATCTCTTTGTCTAGTAAAGTAAGTACTTTTAAATAAAACTAATGTATAACAACCATGCATGTTAATTTGTGCGCAGGTTATTCCAGCTCCAGGGTCTGAGGTAAAACAGAGAGAAGCAGACAGACACACACAAACACACTCAGAGAGAGGGAGGGATGGGAACCGAGTCGACCGATCAGGACAGCCCATGCCTAAATAACAGACGCCAGGCACGTGAATAATGCCATTTGTGTGTGTGTTTTCTCAAATGCTTGTTATCATGTCATTGATTTTATAGCTACTGGATACGTAACATTTATGGATCATCTTTTCTTTTGTCTTCTTTTAATAATGCTGTAGATTGCAACCAGATTGCATAGTTAGTGTAAATGGTAAAATGTACAGATCTGTAAGCTTCGTAAATTGTTCATTTTTATGTTTTTTAACTAAAACATTACAGGAGGCTAACCCCATTCTCTGACTCTGTTTAAGAGGATGTGCTCATATCATAACTACTCTATGTGTACAAACAGTGGATTGTTATTTTGTATTAATTCTTTAGTAAGAAAATAAATGTTTACAATGACAAATTATGCTTTCTTTCTCATTCATTTTTGCAATGGGGTAAAATATCTAGACGAGCTAGACTGATTCATTTGTTTTGATAAACACACCACGCATTCAAAGCCCAGACGATCCTCATGTTTTGATATCATGCACTGTTAACCATTTTAACTAACAGCTGATAGCAGTTACTAACAGTCACTACAAATGATTCAATCTTTCAGAGCATCTTGTAAAAGCATTCATTATTTCCAATACGCTTTAGTCGTCTATGCATCAGTGCCTATTGACTATGTCTTTCTGTTTTTAGATTTGTCAAATCTAATGTTAAAATCTGCAAAGTAAATTATTAATAATTTAAGAAGCAATATAAAATATACATAAAATGAATATGACTTGTATAGGAAGCCTTGATACAACACTATAAACTCAGACTTTTGCACTACATTATTAAAGAAAGGCCCAAAGCCTAAACATATCTGATTTTATTATCATCTAAATTCACTGAATAACTTTCTGGGAGAATAATGGCTTTATGATGTGCTCGACTTATTTACATATTTTTTTTTTTTTAAGAAATGCGAACGCAAAACATTTTCAATTAACCTTTTTTTTTACATGAACATTTTCTAATATTGAAGATGCTATGTTGACAATTTATTTTCATATATTATATATTTTTTTTAATTTACATTTTTTATTTTCTTTCCAGCTGTCTTTGCATGAAGCGTTTCAGTTTGTGCGTGAAGCAGAGCGACACACTTGCTCTGAAAGACTGCTTACCTTTAGCTTGACTGAACCCAGCCTCATCTCCTGCAGACACAGACAGCCTCTAACATTGTGTATGACTTCACACATTGTTTAAATTCACGGTTTCATTACTTAAAGCAGGCTGTGGTGTGAACGTTATCGATCCTCACTAAAGCATGTTATCAGTCTATCTGTCATTGTAGGATTTTAACACTAATACTAATTCTTTCTTTCTTTCTTTTTCTTTCTTTCTTTCTTTCTTTCTTTCTTTCTTTCTTTCTTTTTGTTTATGATGTTTATTTTCTTAATATCCATGTCATTCAAACAAGGGATACAATTGTTTCCCCCCAGAACAGATTTGTCCTTGTTGTCTGGTAGTTTTCTAGTATAGAATCACATTATGATTTTTCTCACTCTTTGTCTTAAAGTGCTTCAGTGATATTCAGAATATGCTGGATTTATTTAAAAAGAAATGGATTCTCAAAATAAAATGACTTCTGTACATATTTTGTTACATTTTAATGGACATGCTTGATACAAGTTGATACAAGTTTTATCTTATATAGTTGTTTTTTACTTACTATTATACATCATGATAATTTGAAATATTGCAAACTCACATAGAAAAAAATAATACTCACAGAGATCTTATTAAAGATTTAATATATATATATATATATATATGTGTGTGTGTGTGTGTGTGTGTGTGTGTGTGTAATATAATGGGGGTTTATTTATATCTTACATTAGATTTTTCAAATTATTTTTTTAACTGTACCTCACGCTTTAGGTCACTTTGAAATCTACTTATTGTTCAGTATGCTTTCAGTAAACCTCAATCTCCTCCTAAATCTGACCCATACAGACTAGACAATGATAATTACAGAATAATATTACACTTTACTGCAAATAATAATTTCTCATTTGCACAATTAAACACTGGGATTGTGGTTTCAATCCCAAACGAGAGTAAAGTGGAAGAGCTCTGCGTCAGCACACACCAGTCATTTTTGTCTGACATTTTGTAGATTTTATATATTGACATTTTAAATTATACATTATATATTTTCAGAGCTACTGAATTTACAAATAATATTGTACATTGATTGGCTGCAATCTGATAATAAAGAGACTTCTTTACATGTCTTTGTAATGACATTTGACCTATATAGATGTTTTTTTTTCAGGCATGTAAAAATGATCTAGAATGATGAAAATATGTAACCTAAAAAACATCTTCCCTTTCAA